>JAKLNL010000034.1:0-329975 GCA_022814505.1 Talaromyces liani
TTACATAACACACATATTAATATGGCGTAACTCATGTTACAACCCGCCAAATTTGACCCCCATATAACCCCTAGTTAGCTGATCCAATGACTGAGTGATCCCAAAAAGGAAATTGTGCTGCCCCGCAAGACATTATTACCCAATTAGGCACAGATAGGGCTATTCGGCCCATTCCCCAGTTGATTGACTATCGAGGTATCCATATTTGCGGAGAAAGCCAGTCACCCCCACGCCAGGATTATGCCACCAATCATAGGGTCTAGACCTGGTGTATTATAGACCTGGGAAGAAGGTGAGATCGTAGCTATTAAAGCCGTAGAATGCCATGTAAATACAGAAACGTACCGCTGACATGGATTTGGATTTTTGAACCTGCCAAAGTTTCCTCTCTTCAATTTCAGATCTCAATACTAACATTTCTACCAACTACATTGGTATTTCTTTGCCATCATGGATCCCAAGCAAGAAGGTGTGGCAGAAGTTGCCCGTGTTGAAGACGCGACGCTCGATGACCAGACCCAGGCCGAGTATGACAAGACCTTGTCGGCTGAGATGATCAACCAGGATCATATGGAACTATATCTAGAAGCAATTCAAAGATATCCGAATGATGAGGCCATTGATATGGAAGAAGAGAAACGATTGAAACGGAAACTTGATATTCGATTGATTCCTCTTCTCGGAATCTGTTATTTCTTCTATGTACGTTCGATGTCGCGACTGTCTTCTTGAAATCTACTAATAAATGCTGGCATAGTACGTCGACAAGACGACCCTTTCCTATGCAGCAATTTTCGGAATCAAGAAAGACCTCAATCTCCAAGGCACGGACTATTCCTGGCTATCGAGTATTTTCTATTTCGGCTGGCTCGCCTGGGCAATTCCGTCTAACCTGATCATGCAACGACTACCCCCTGCATACTATCTCGCTGGCAATATCTTCATGTGGGGTGCCCTACTCATGTGCGAGGCTGCATCTAAGAACTTCGCAACCCTCGCTGCCCTTCGGGTCCTGTCCGGAGCGTTTGAGGCTATTGCAGATCCCGCTTTTATGCTTGTCGTTTCGACATATTACACTCGGGAGGAGCAGCCGTGGCGTATTGCAGGTTATTACCTCTGGAACGGTATCGGTGTGGCTGGTGGTGGTCTTATCGGTACAAATCCCAGATCTGTCTTATGTTCATGTCAGTACTAATTGAGCTTATAGGTTACGGCATCGGTCACGTCAAGGGAGCCCTCGAGTCGTGGCGCTATGAGTTCATCATCGTCGGTGCTGTCTGCGCAGCCTGGGGTATTGTGCTAGCCCTCCTCCTTCCCAACTCACCTACCAGTTTCTGGGGCTTTTCTCACAATGAGAAACTCATGATGATTGCTCGCATCCGAAAGAATCAGACCGGTATTGAGAATCGAAGAATCAACTGGGATCAAATAAAGGAGGCCTACCTGGATTACAAGACATGGATCTATTTCTTCCTAGGTGTCGTTGGCAATATCCCCAATGGCGGAATTTCCAACTTCTCTACCCTGGTTATCCAGGGTCTTGGATTTGATACCCTTCACACAACACTGCTGGGAATTCCCCAGGGTGTGATTGTGGTGATTTGGATAGTGCTGGGAGCGATCTGTAATCAGTACTTGCCCAAGAATAGTCGAACCTTGGTTGCTGCTATCTTCATGCTTCCGACTATCGCTGGTGGTCTCGGCTTCCTTCTTGCTCCAAAGGACGCTTACGTTGGCCGTTTGATCTGCTTGTAAGTAACGTCAAACCCATCTAGGCTCTGACTGGTACTGATTTCCATAGCTACCTCACTGGCTCATACCAAGCTTCATTCGTCGTGTCCCTCTCAATCATCACATCCAACACAGCAGGACAATCCAAGAAAATGATCGTTTCCGGCATGATCTGGTTTGGCGTCTGCGTCGGCAACATCGCCAGCCCTTTCTTCTACAAGTCCAACCAAGCTCCAACCTACCGTTTGGGTATCGGTTCGCTCCTCGTTGCGAACTGTATCGAGCTTCTTATCTTCGTCCTATTGCGATACGTGTATATCTGGGAGAATCGTGGCAAGGAACGGGAGCGAGAAATCTTGAGAGAACGCGGAGAGATGGATGCTTTTACGCAAAATGCAACTGCCTTTAGGGATATGACGGACAAGCAGAACCCGAATTTTGTGTACGTGTACTAAGCCTTGTTTTCTTCAAGGGTATACAACATTGGGCTTCATTGATGCTAAAGATGGTCATCTGTCCTTGTGGCCTCATATATACAGAGAACCTGGCTATAACGAACAGCACCATACTCTTGAGATATATCTTTTGCTGCAATGTCAATATACATAGATACGTCCAGACAAGATGCAGCACGGCATAGACGTGACTTTCCATCCAACGTAAAGCGTTTGTTGACGGGGCGTACCTTCCTTTTGGTGTTAGTGCAGTTCTGGGGGTGTATATCCTCGCTTCACAGAGACAATCTTTCTCTTCTCCCACAAACCTCCTTCTTCTATCCATATCTTCGTTGTCAAAGACGTCAGCCCTCCTTGGATGGCGCCTTCCTCCACGTCTACAGTCAAGATGAAACCTTTCCTATGTGCTAATCAGCACCAAGGTGTCGGAAAACCCTCATGCTGCAAAGCGGGGACCAAAGCCTGTTCTGTTTGTAAGTTGGTACTGGTAACTCAAGCCCCATGTCGAACTTCGTTGCTTGGAGATGTCAGTTGACTGACGACAATAACACAGTACTGCAGCAAAGAATGCCAGGTAGCACAGTGGTCCATCCACAAGGTGGATTGCAAAAGCGCTCTTCGCCATCCTTCATGGAAACCAGCATGGGAAGTCGAGCAGCATGCACCTACATTTATGAGTGGCTCGGACCACAAAACTGCGACCTCACATGGTGGTAAGAAATATTTATGGGGCAACGTACCTGCCATCGACATGCTTCAGCTGGCAAAGAATGAGGGCAAGAACACAACTCAAGATCTCCATTTGCTCCTGGCAGGTACGTATTTCCTACCTATCCAAGCCTCTCGCTCCCCCCTGCTAACAATCTATAGCTTCTGGAGATCCAAGAAATCTTGCCATAACAATCGCCTGCGTTTCCGATGGGTATCAGGGACATACCAACATTGATGTCAACGACAAAGACGAAACAGTCGTGTCTAGGAACATTCTGGTAATCTTGATTGCGCTCAATTTCCCCCCTGAAATTGCGAGTGATATGATCACTCTGCGTTCCTGACTGAATCGATGGTTCACTCTATGAAGAATACCATTCTTCCCATTATCCAGGATGGCTTGAAATCAAGAAAGGCGAAAGTTACGCGCAACCTGGACATACCAGAAAACCAAGCTCAATGCTGAACTTGACAGGAAGACCTGGAACCTCTTGCTCGCCTACTGTCAGGGAAA
Source organism: Talaromyces liani (assembly GCA_022814505.1). Classification (NCBI taxonomy): domain Eukaryota; kingdom Fungi; phylum Ascomycota; class Eurotiomycetes; order Eurotiales; family Trichocomaceae; genus Talaromyces; species Talaromyces liani. The sequence goes on from JAKLNL010000034.1 coordinate 3,412, forward strand.
TCAACCCATCTCTTTCGACGATGCGACTCGTTTGAGAAAAGCAGTGACCCTAGCTGCCAGTCGACAGGACTATAGGGACAGAGCCACGTTCGCGCTCCCCCGTTCATGGCGTGTTGCGAAAGCCAAGTTTCGGGAAGACGGGGTACTTTTGCCATTTGGTGCACCACGTGGCGAGTTCAAAGTGCCGAATCCGTGAGTTCTTTTGCTCCTATTTTCAGGGCTGTACGCTAGGAGTTTCGAAAACAGAACATTTTTCCATGGTCAGAGGTCATGGCCAATGCCGGACTCTGCCGACCCCCTAGTTGGCTGGAAGCTTAGCGAGGTACTAGACGAGCCTCATCATGCAAAGGACGACATTTATGGCCTTCTTTATGTCCATGTCAGGCAGTTTCTGATCAAGTTTTGTGAGGGACTCCATAATCTAAAGATGAATGTTTCTTTTTTCTGTATGGATGCGTTTTACCTACCGTCCCGGCTTGAGGAACTTCATGGTGAGAGGCGATATGATCGTATTGAGGTATGCCCCTTACCAATCCCATGACTCAAGAATCAGGCAGACACTAACAATTCTTTTGAGGTTTCCAATATCTCCGATTGCGCGTACTTGGGCCCTATACAAACCATCGGCCTATACGGACCACTCCTTCAGCATCCATCACAAAACCCAAAGGCGACATTACTTACACTATTCCTCAACGCGGCTCACGAGATGTCAAACATGTTGGAACAACGACTTTCACTGACAACCTCATTCAGAACATTACAGCAATTCCTCCCACTCGATCCAATGGAGTTGCTGCGTTCTAGGAACAAGAACAGCGCCGAATTTCTCAATTTCATCAACGCTCACAGTCTTGTATCCGATAATAATCCGGCGTTTCGTAGGTATATGCATCGGTTCCAGTTCGAGGCGCTCGGCAAGGCGTTTGGGATCGAGATGAAGTCGAAACACACGATTGCTGAGAAGTAGCCGATGAGATTGTCGTAGCGTCCTACGAATTGAGTTGTTGTATTGGTCGGGACATCAGGGATCGGAGAGATATGTTGAATGGAGCGGGGTTGAGCGGTATGGCCTGTTTTGATCTAGCTTGAAAGACCATGAACGTAGGTCTCTGTTTTCCTGTTGAGTGACTGCGGCATTGGATATTAGTCCGAGTTGGGGTCGTGTTTAGGATTTTTCGTCCAGCTTGTTGACTTGATGTATCGCCTGCTAGTTAGCAAGGGTTCAAAATAGTCGTTTTCAATGCATGCGAGTTAAAAGATAGTCGTTTTCACTCAATTGATTCGTTCCAAGCCGATAAGAAAGACCTAATATCACATAACGGATGAATGCATGCAAAATGCTCGCAAGTAGTATATCGTAACAAATACATTTTTCATTAGAAGACATGCTCCAGACAACCTCCTCTTTTCCTTTCTCATTAAATGAGATGCTTCGATCTATCCGCCCAGCGTCAGTTCATACTCACAATCCTCCAACTCGAGAAGAAGTGAAAGGGGTGGCAAAAAAGGGACAAACCTGAAATAAGCCCTCAAATAAACAACCTGCCAAGCCCCCAACCCCATCAACATCCCCATCGTGCCGAACGCAAACCATTTCACGCGTTCATTCGTGGACTCATTTGTGTCGCGGAGCTTCTGCTCTCGATGACGCAGGTATTCCATCTCATTCACGATTTCGCCGACTACTTCCTCGATACGGCGCAGGTCTGTTTCGACGGGTTTGAGTTTCTCTTGTGCCTGGATGCTGGACCAGTCGCGCGCGTCGGCGCCGATTTCAATGTCGAGTTCGATTTCGCGGCTGACGGGGCCTCGCATGTCTATTCCCATTACCCACAATTAGCTTTGAGTGCGGAGGTCGAAAGGAAGGAGGACGGCGTACGGCGAGTATTAGTAACAAGATTCTCAAAACAAACATCGAACGCCGTGTCGGCAGGCGACGTGAAAGCCTGCCTCGTCTCGCCGACAATATCCTTGGGACGACCGTAATCATTGCCCATGGCGTCTTTGATCTACCCCCCCGAAGCACCACCAATTGATTAGCCCACCATCAAACATACCCCATTAACACAATTGACACAGGATAAAGAAGAACGTACATGCATATTAACAAGCTGCCCATCCCCCTTAGTCCCCGACACAATCGCCGTGACGACAACGAGCTGCCCATTCGAGACGAAATTGCGAATGCATCGCTCACTCTTTGACGTTGTAGCTGTAAGATCGAATTTGAGTGCGGTGCTCAGACTGAACAAAAACAACAGACCGATGATGGTCTTGAAGGTAAATGCCATCTTTGCTGTTGATCGCAGAGAATTGACTCGCTGATGTCTGATCGTGTGAGTGCTCAGAGAGAAGCCAGCTAAACATTAAACTAACATGTTACCGGAAATAGTCTAAGTAAAGGGGGCTTGGCTTGGCGTGGTAATCGCGCGGATTATCCTTGTTCCGTGGCCCAACTCTCTTTTCTCTGCTTTTGAAGAAGATTCATGTATCTATCCCTTACTCAGACAGAAGATACAGTGAATATAAATACTACTTCGTTATTATCGTTGAATATCATCTCCAATATACGTACATCATAATGTAACGGCTCCAAGCTAGCCGAAGAGGCGAGTCCCGAGAATACTCCTGAATACAAGCAGGGAAGTAATGCAAGAAGCCCTTAATAGCAAACCAACGGGCTCTGAGAAGAGGAGAGAAAAGGAGAAGGAATCAAGCGAAAGATTGTTGACAAGATTCAAGGAAACAAGGTATCATCAGATGGAGACGTATAATCAACGAAAAGGCAGTTGTATAAAGAGAGATAGCAAAACAAGATTGTGAAATATATATCAGTCAAATAGACTTGCGGCGCTATATCGCTCATCGCGTGAAATCGCAAAAAGAGAGAAATTAGATAGGTGTTGTTAAGTCTCCAGCCTCTTGCGGCGGAAAAACTTGGAAAAGGCCGAATCTTTTCTGTCCTCCGACATGACTGTAGGAGGACGGGAGACAGGCGGAGGTGGAGCGGTGTTTTTGAAGAAATCTGCGAGGGCACCAGTCTCGGTCTGCCGCGAGGGTCGAGATAAAGAAGGCATAGACGGTTGAGGAGTAAGCCCGCGCTCGCGACTGAGTTGGGCTGAGTAGCCGGATCTGTTTGTCGAGATTCCGTTCGACTGTGGGATGGGTGAGCTTATTTGCGGCTTGGTCACTGTCTTAGGAGACCTCATCGACGGCATTGACTTCTTCATCGTAGGGCTCTTATCGTTGACGGTATTCCGTCTGAACCGATTCGTGACGCTGGACATGCCTTGTCCGGAAGACTTAGGAGGTACTGGGTACGAAGTAAGAATAAACGGTTCCGGAGCCTTCTGGCTAACCGGTGGTGGAACAGAGTTCAAAAAGTCAAGTAGACTCTCTTCCGCTCGTGGTGGCTTCGACGCCACAACAGGTTCCGAGAATTCCTCTTCATTCTCGTCATCAGAGACGTCAATGGCGTATGGATCTCGTGGACCACGGCGCTTTCGTCTTGGGATAGGAGGCGCATCAGACGGACCGGACTTGGAAAGAAGGGGAGCACGAGAACTAGAAGTCGATTCGGCGCCTGTACTTGCGAGAGACGGTGTTACTCTGGTGTCGTTATCACGGGCTTTTTCAATCAATATAAGATCTTCTGAATCCATGGTATTCCTAAAAGGGGCCACCGTACGCGGAATGCGATGAGTAGATGCGCCCGGAGGGCCTTCTCTAATAAAATCAATGAGATCCGATGTTTCGTTGCTGTTGTGACCGGCTGGTTCACGAGCTTGAAGTCGTGGACCTTTCTTCTTGATCGAGTTGAATGAGCTCCTGGGTTTGGCCGTTGTCCGCGAGGAGACGGAGTGAGCGGTGTCCGGTCTGGAGGAACTCATTACTGAGTCTGAACCATCACGAGCATGGCCGTTCGGGGGCATATCTGCTCGGGGGCCTGTGGCACGGATGAATTGTGCAAAATCACGGACGGAATCTCCTCCCACCCGAGCATCTCGAGCTTGCTGCATAGCGGCTTTGGTCCGACTCGAGGTTCGACTGACGGGGCTAGCTGTTGAATGTAGGCTTGTAGGGCTCGACCTTTCAGAAACAGCATCGATTGCTGAGTGTGATCTTGTAGTCTCTGCCAATGACGGAGGAGCAGGCTTCGTGCGAGGTAATGGGGGTTCTCGCTCTGCCGAGAAACGCGGCGACGGAATTGACTGCCCGGGTGGAGCGGTAGTTCTGAAGAAGGTGGCCAGGTCTGATGTATCGGTACGGTCCTTGTGGACGTCGTTGCGGGCGGTATTCCAACGAGGAGATCCAGGCATCTGCTCCTTGTCAGTCATCAATCGATTCGTCGTAATAAGTTAGTACTTACTTCAATCTCTCGCATAGTACGAGGAGTCAATGTGAATCGTATCGTCTCGTCACTCTTGATAAGCTCGTCTAGAGCAGCCTCGTCCACGTCCTCGCTAGCAGCAAATCTGCTGGCATCTGAAGACCTGCGAGGCGGAGCAGGCAAGGGCACGTCGGTGTCCGCAGGATGACGACCAATGAGAACCTTCAACTTGTTGGACACATTCGATGCCCCTGAGCCAGATGTGAGAGGTCGCTTCTCGCTGATGCTTGTAGACCGACGAGACTTAATGGAAGCTTGCGACGTAGTAGATGGTACATATACACGCTGGACTGTGGCTCGCTCCCGACCTGTAGATTGATCTTCCTGACGAGGTTGACTTCTGATGGAGGCCGCATGTGAAGCAGCACGGGAAGCCGTCCGAGAAGGTATCGATCGATAGATACTTCCCTCGCTATCGTCCGAATTTGAATGAGGAGCTCCGATGCTCTCGCTGTACAAGGAAGATGCGTGTCGACTTGTAGTTGACGAGTTGCCTGGAGGATTAATATTCTCTTCGAGGGTGGCCTGTCTGTCCGATTCGAGTTGACGTGGATGAGAAGTAGGCGCTATTGGATGTGAGATAGGTTGAGTCTTCTGCTGTGCATGAGACATATCATCCACATGGGTAGCATTTTGCTGTGTCGGAACGGAATTAACGTCATGACCTACTTCACCCCCTTGCATCGATGATTGATGATCGGCAATATAGTCTGCGGAGACGGTTCGATTTTCAACCATATAAGTGTCAGAACCCTCCTTTCTCGCCGTATCTTTGGATTGTTTTCTTTTTGGTCTTTGCATGGGAAGATTGTTGAGTCTAGGTCTCTGATATGTTCCTTGCCCTTCAACAACCTCATCTCCGGAACCACGACGATCTTGATCGGATTGAGTGATCTCTTCACTGGTATCAGTTTGGACGGTAGCAAGGGGTTCTGACTTGGCTTCTGAAAGTTCTTCCGAATGCTCCTTTGAAATTGAACTTGAAGATACGTCCTCGTCTTTGGATGCAGGCTCTGTGGTTACAAGTGCCTCAGTCGGTTCCTGTTCGGTCACTGTTTCTAACGATGGCGTTTCACGTGATGGCGAGCGGTCGCTCTGCTTGAAAAGTTCAACTTGAACAGGAACAGACTGTGAACGATGGTGTTTGGGTGAGTTGGTAGCCGGCCATGTCCCAGCACCGTTCGGAGAAGTTGGGGTCAAGGATCCAGAACGAGAGACTATCAGACTCCGCGGGCGCACTTTCTGAGCGATGGCAGCTTGCATCGTTTGTGCTTCCTCTACACCTACCCACAGGCCAGGTATTTCAATTTCGTCGATATCCTTGTCGTTCATGGGCAATGCGATATTAGCTGGCTCAACCGATTTGGGTCGGCTTTCTTCCTCTTCGACTGGCTCCTCCAGTCTCGAGTCTCGACCGTACATATCATCCGGGCTAGAAAGGGCATTCTTGCTACTCGGGGTAGTGCTTCGTCTGGCGAAAGATTCTCTGGAGAAAGATCTAGATAACGTTGGCGTGCGAATTCCTTTTTTCCAAGTCCTCCACAGCCGACCTAATGTGGTGTTGAGAGCCAATTTCTCCATGTCACTCTCTTCGACCATCATTTTCTGGTTAGTTCTTTCGGCATTCGGCAATTTAGAAGCAAGTCTTGCCGCCGAGAAGACCCTGTTGCGGGCATTTTCACCCGCAATGACTAGCGCATGCTCTCCGAGATACTCAATGATGGATGTCAAGAAAATCGCAGCAGCTGGGGTAATGTTTCCGGCATGACCAGAGAATCGTCGAGGTGCGCCTCCTGTTTCGTCCAAGCCTTCCCTCGCAATATATTCATCTTCCTCCTCTTCTTCCAGATCGCCTAATCGGGTGTACACCATACATCTCAAACGAGCTAATTTCCATGCTCGGACCAGATCGAATTCGCCGTGTGGTGCGCGACCGCCTCGGAATTCTTGCAGCTCGTCTTCTTCGCCATCACCCATGTATTCACCAAGCTCCTCGTCCGCAGCGGCTACTACCTCTTTCGCTAATCGTGGCTTCAAGACGTCGGCGATGGCGGGACGGAGTGAGCTCAATTGGGTCGATTTGGCCGATGCCAAAAAGCTGAAGAGCAAATAATCGAGAAAGCCGTTCAAAAGGGAGAGACTGTTTGAATTGATGCATCCTTCTTCTCCGTCATTGGGAATGACTTCGTTTTGTTCCATATCGACGCTGACGATCTGAGAGGCAGAAGATGCAGCGATAAACGCTGGGCTAGGGTCGACAGGCGGTGGTGAAGACAACATCGGTTTTGCTGGGACATCGCTGGAGATGCTCACACTGCGCGAGCGTGTTAGGGGGCTCATGTCCCCGTACTCTGAATGGCTCCGCATGGTGAACTGTCGAGTTGGTCGTGGTAATGTGATAATGAACGAATGAAGCGAAATCAGGTATATAGACGGAAGAGGTATAATCAGAAAACGAAGGGACACTGAGTAGTCATCGTCCACTCAATCACAATTTACACTGTTGAGTCATGTCAGTCTTATCTTTGTGTAGCCGATCATGAGCAAGAAACATCGAGTCCATTCAGATCAGCGCAATGAAATTGGGTCGAAAAGCGCTGGAGAATATCGGTGTGACAATTCGACCAGCTGGGTACGTACCTCGAGCACACAGCCTTCCAGCATCCCGAATTAGTATACACCAAAAGAACGAACAGTATATATAATATAAACAATAGATACAAATATACAAGATGTCGGTATATCAATATACACTGGCCACAGTCAAGCCGTCGTGTCGTGGGAAAAAAAAAAAAAAAGAAAAGGGTGTGGCCTCGTGGTTCAGGAGACTGGATAATAGAGTGTGGTGGCTAAGCTGTGGAGGAAAGAGGCCGCCCGCTTTTGCTGTTCTCCGGGAAGCGGCGTGGTACTGTGCTTCCGTGCGCTGTAGCACCGCCCTTACTAAGTTACTATGTAGGCCTTGAGTCGATAGTTTGATTTATTTTCCACTATTTAATATTTATTTGCTCACGGAGTACTCCGCACACTCTGATCGTGATGATTCTGTTCCTGAAAGACTGAATGAATGGATGGACTGAAGCGGCGGTTTAAGTCTTGACCGTCCCACTGATCGGCCCACATGGAATCCATCAAAATGGATCAGTGTGTTAGCTTCTACATAGTAAGTTCGAAGGATGGCTCCGCAGAGGACAAAGGGGTTCCGGGAGAGCAATCAATTGGAACAGGTCGTCCAATGCTCAATCTTGGGACCGACTGGCTACAGAGTGAAAGCGAGACAGACAAATGCTATCTTCACGTTTGGCCCCACGCGCTAGGCATGTATATCAGACTACAGTATAACATGCATTAGCCGTAAGCAAGGAGTACTTAGTAACTAATTACCTGGTAAGAGGAAGAATTGGCGATGGAAGCCTGATCTATCATCTCATACTCTGGAACAGTGGATCCGAGCTCGGTGCGTCTAGCCTTTTCTGTCAAGTAAAACTGCTGTTGGCCAATAGAATACGTCCCTGACTGAGCATGTGGAGCCAATTAATCTGACTAGCGTGCTGCTCCACAAATTTCCCGAAAGGGGAAACGTACAGAATCGATGGATTTCCTCCATCCGTCCTCCATATACGTATACTCCACAGTAGATAAGTACTCCTACCAGGTACTCCATCTTCCTATGTTCTAACTATCCATAGCACTGAGTCTGTTATCCGACTACGACTAGCGATATATACAGTATTAAAGCTGATCATCACGCCGGAGTGTAAACCATGCGCCATACTCCATATATGCACCATCATCACACAAAGACTGGTTCATTGTTCCATGGATGTCACGATTGTCATCAGCTGGATCAGCACGCGAATTACGGCTGCAGCTTGCGACTTGCGCTGAAAGCCTGAAACAGATCAAACGAGTCAGCTAGGACTCGGCTTAATGTGTTTGTCCGGATTGGGGTCCCCTGCAATGCAATGCAGTGACAATCGGACAATCAACAATAAAACGGTGGTTTACGACTAGCCATAGCGTGGTCTACAGACCACAAGAATGGTGAACTTAATAGCCGAAGCTCTTGGCATTGCAGGCTTCGTTTCTAGCTTGTACACCAGTTAACTAGTTAACTACTATATACGTAAATGATATGCTGGATCGACTGCGATACACGTGGAAGGCCGACTCTCTGAATCAGGCAGTACTCCGCCATCACGGCAGAAGGAGATTCCGAACCCATCATAAAACACGCCACAACGCTCGACTAACGTAGTCATCTCGCTTCTGGTATGTATCACAAATCATGCAGATTATAGTTACCAAGAGTTAAATAGCAAGAGTCAACATTTGAAGACGCCTTCAAAGCTACAAAACTTGCAACTAGTTATCGTGGCTAAGCTTAAAGTACTCTATAGTCATCGTATGAAATACAAAATTGTGGGGACTTGAACCTACCCCCTATTGCGGAGTACGACTATCGTCGAGTTGAGGTTCAAGAGTTGGAAGATATTCGCCATCGAGTGCCAGTCACAGGGAAGTCATTGAATTTTCCAGACTCGACTCGGGTATACATTATCTACATCTACCCTAAAGCCGGGCAATCCATGCCTTTGTTCAAGTACACAGCACAAGTCAATAACAACACACTCTTTTCTGTCGTGAATACAGTTTGGAGACGAATAGCAAACCCATACTTTCATGGTAACTACTAACTAGGTACATTGAAACGCCTGTGTAAAGTATCCCAAACACCGACCACAGTGACCACTGACAAAACTAAATACCCCTGAATAAGGCCCGGACCGCCAAAACTGCTCCATTAATTCTATATCAACCGCACATGTGCAACCTTGGAACTACCATCTGCCAGAAGTCTCGGCTCGGATGGCTAATCTTTTTGCAAGGAAGTGAAGATCACAGAAATTCTCCGAGCAATCGTTTTCGCTGGTCTCGACTTGCCTCGAAGCGGACGGTTGAAGGCGAAACTTGCGCAATCCCCACACAGCAAAGCCCTAGCTTCACTTATCCCACCATGTCTGGGACCTGCTTCGAAACATCCAGGCGAACATCATCATTTAATTTCAACTTGAGTCCCTTGACGGGTTGGGGAAATTTGATCTGAGCTTAATAGCTTAATCGTTACCAAATTCCGGTCTGGTTCTTAAAAGAAGAATTGATATCCGCCTCTTAACCTCTACAAAACTTGAATATGACAGCTGTCACACCCTCATCATTTTACAGGCAGGCTCAAACATGTTTCACCGTAAACCCACCACATAGTCCTGGTTCCCATTAATTCAGTAAAGTATAACTTTCAACGGCTATATATCCTATTCGGCATGGTTTCTATATCGGGGGTTTTATTGATGGAGATCCGTCTGGTACGTACGTACTAGGAAGTTCGGTTAAGTCATAAGTCGATGGTCTGGCTGTGAGAGCTTAGCGAGGTAGTTACCTGACAGCTTGAAGATCTGCAGACGCGGCATAACGGTCTACTAGGCGCGGCCTCCTTGGGTCCTGAAAGATTTGGAGGACAAGGGTTGCAAGATCGGATCGGGAGATGTTATTTGTGCTTGACTAGATGTGATAGGCAACTTCTGCATATGTGCCAGCATAGCTGCATAATGCTATTGCTTAGTTACGCCTCAAGAGAACGACAGAGACAATAGCATGTGCTTCTGTCGCTCTCGAGCAAGGGGAAAAAAATAAAAATAAAAAAAAAGAAAGAAAAAAAACAGAGGATGTACGTATCCCCTCCCAAAGCCGTTATGAAATCAAGTGGATATAGTTAGAACATGTCGATCAAACTGTCAAATTCCAGGCTACTTCATTATTAAAAAGACTTGATCATCGAGCCTAGACTTAACGTAGTACTAAACGGTAGTCAACATCCAGGCTGGATACCAGACTGATATTCAACCAGACAGCTTCTCATTGGCGACGCTCACAAAGCGTCTGGGCTCTTGATCCGCGGGTTCTGTATTTCATATGGTCATGAAGCCCTCTTGAGTCATTGATTATGAAGATCCAATCGACACGGACATGCAAAGCCATACATACGGACATCGAGCCTTGAAAGGAGATTCTCAGCCGAGTAACAGACTGAACAGCACTGACTTCCGTCCAGTGAGGAGGTTCAATCAATGTTGATGTCAGACTCGTGCCGAGGATATTTCTGTCCGCTAATGTTGGTGCTGAGTGTTGTTTACTGTCTGACTGTGTTTAACTAGGGCTTGGTTGGGTTGTATACAGCCCTGGGGGCTACTGGTCTATGGAGGGATTGTAAGGGGAGGTCTATGCGGTACCAAACCTGGGACGTACATTTTGGTTTAGAAAGCATGAATTGCTAGCAAGTAAGAGATAACAAAGTCAATAAGAATCGCTAAATACATCAATGAAAACTTGCTCTATGCCATTGTATCCACGAAACTTTTGTATTCGCTCAATCCTGATGTATGCAGGCATGCCTGATGATCACTGTTGAGTTGTAGGATATCTGTTTGCTGGTCACCGGAGCCAGCCACTAAACCGTCCCCTTCTCTTTCAAGTATGTCGTGTGATGATTCAATCCTCCTAAGGTGAACCAATCTAAACCATTGCCAATTCTGCTGGTTGCTTTTCCTCGGCCACTTCATTTTTCCCAAGCGCCTTAGCTAATTCTTCTTTAGGTGACGGAATAGCTACAGCATCGTACATGTAGATCTTTGGATGTTCCAGTGCGTAGACAACACCGTCTGCGAAAAAGCTGAGTTCATCTTTGCCGATGATAGTTAATCCCTCTAGTAAGCGCTCTGACAAAATGCCTTCGATTCTGTCTAGGAAGGTGGAAGACTCCATCTGCAATGATGTGGGCATTTCTTTCTGCATGCGTGAGGCCTGGGCGAGGTGAACGAGCTCATCAAACTCCTCGCGCAAGACGATATGGCGAAACATGCCAATGACATGCTTGAGTGCTTCGTCAAGGAAAAAGCAGCCTGCCGAGTCTGTTTCACCTTCGAAGAAAGGCGACAAGAAGCGACCTTCTCGGAAGCCTTGAACGCGATCATGAAGACATGACTGATACTTTCGCCTCGTGTCTCCATGGATACCGTTGACGAAGGCGATGAAAATTTGCCTATCAACTTCCAGCATGTCGCGAGGATAATCTTTCGCAAGCTCTTCGATAATGACATTTGCAATTGATGTTTCTTCATTGACATAATCCTCGTCATTGTTGTCTGAACTGCCATGAGCGACTACCCCACGGTGTCTATCGGCAAGCAGCATCATCTCATGAAGTGTCATCTGAGGAGCTTCTTCAATTTCATCATTGTTATCTTCATCAGGAAGCTCAATGGCGTCGATGTATGAGACATCTGCATCAAAGCGCACAAAATTTTCGAATGCAATATGAGAATCGTCGAATTGCAGTTCGTCGGCGTATCCATCAAGCGCTTCATCGATGTCATCAAAATCTTCAAAATCGTCGAATTCAGAAGCAGTGTCACAGGGATCATATGGCGAAGTTGCACTTTCCAAGTGGTCGTAGGAATAATCCTCGAATGCAAATATCTCATCGCCTTGCAGGGAATCTTCTGGGTATTGAAAGGGATGCTCACTAAACTCCACATGTTCGGCAGCCTCTACTCTAGAGTCGTCTGATTCGTAGCCAAAGTCTGTACCACTGAAGTTATGGACGGAATTTTGAAACTTGAAATGCTGCTTAGGAGTACGTGGTATGGGTATCCCAAAATCAGGTAACGTAGATGATATGTTCGTAAGGGCCGTGTTAATCGTACCCAAAGAAATGTCGGAGACGTCGTCGGAAGGGCAAGAGCTGTCGCGAAGAGAGGAAGAAGTCTGCGATCGCGGGAAAGTAGTAGGAAGGGAGTTCCACGGAGGATGATGCTTCAAAAGGGCCTCCATTTTGAATGTGGGCGTTTGTATTGGAGTCTAAAGTTTAAAGATTCCGACTTCAAATGTGAGGTCGCGACAAGACAGTAAACTGGGTGCCTTCAAAGCCAAAGGTGTTGAAAACAAGTCCGTTTTGACCTGAGGCTTTCTCGAATGCGGTTGCGATTTGACTGTGTGAAATTTCGATAATAGAGGGGCTCCAGCCACGAATAGCACGTGTGAAGTCCATGGTGGGAGATATGGAGGAACAGTGACTTAGACAACCGGCAAGCCGCCAGCCTTGGAGTAGTTCAGATACATAGCAATATTGAAGATTCAGCAAAGGGAGAGTGAGAGAATATGGGCGTTGTCCACGAATCCGGCTACAGTGCCTTTTTGATTCGTGTTATGTTCTGAGAGTTGTAATTGTAAGTTGTCGTCGATAAGTCACGGTTTCTGTCCTTCAGACAATGAAGAGGTGTCTTTGTGGCAACGAGACGATTTCGAAGATAGATCGGTCGGTAACGACTCCTTCAAAGAGACGGACTAAATATGATGCTGCGAATATGTTGGTGTGCGAAACTCCGACCCCGAAGAGGTTGTGTCAGGAATATCGTGAACTGAGAGATCCCCGCAATCTGGTGACTCGTATCGCTAAGCGGAACGAATCGTCGGGCCTAGCACAGTGATCTGTATGCTAGAAAATGCCAAAGTCGTATATTGGCAAGTTTGGGGTAAAAAGAGTCGTGATACGCTAAGAATCAGCTTTGTTTGGGGTGGTGTTGTGTGGTGTGGTTGGGAGTGAGGTTGGCAGAGTTTGAAGGGAGAGGGAGAGAGGCCTTGCCATTTGAATGACTCTTTCGCTCGTTTTCGGCCAAGGCGGGAGCCATCGGCGTCCGGGGCCGGCGCAAAGTGGACGTCACATGGCAGCCTGATTGATAAGGCCCCCAACATCCCGCTAAGCCCCTTTCCATCGCCTTCTTTTGCTTCTCTCTTCTTATTGATCATTCTTGTCTACACCAGAATATTCTGATCAATAGTCGCGACAATTAGCGTAGCTCTGCAGCTGACAGATCTGCCAGACTGTTGGCAAGTCTTTCAGTGATTGCAGCTTGCAGGGCTGCCCAAGGCAAGAACAACTGCTTGCGCATTATCCGACGCCATTCGGATCACGAGGACGACGTCCGATGGTGGCATGTCGTTTCTTTTTACTACGTACGGATTCAATTTCCAACCGGGAAAACAAATCATGTGTGTGTGCTTGACAGAAACCCGACGTCTGAATGAAACATTATCATCTTCACGGCACCAACAGCCCTGCAATGGCTCTGCGCCTTCCGAGGGAAGGCTCCCTTGCATGCTATATCCATCACCCAATTGGTTATGTGCGACAGGCTGATCCAAGCTGAGTCAATCAGCGAGGATGCGTCATACGCAAAAAATGACGCCGTGCTCTTACAGCAATATTCCGACTATTTCTGCCAGAGATATTCCTAGTTGTAAATGGCATCTGACTGATGACTTCTGCCAGCGCGACTTGGAAAGCGCTGAGAAGTGTCGAATTACAAGATGCGTCGGTTTATTGAGTTAGGGAGTGTTTCATATCAGGCTTTTGAGCCACCTTTGCAAAGAACGCCGTTGGCGAGGGAAAACAAATTTGAATCCTAGGCAATGAGCGATACGTTCACTCTATCTACATGTGTCAGGCCATTGAATCATAGGCTATACTCTGGGACTTTGAAGATTGAACTAATCTCGAAACTCTTTTATGGCCAAACACAAGCCTTCTAATAACAAAGGTCTATTGATGTACTCATGCTTCACCATCACACTTGTGAGCCTACCACACCAAGACACAACATCAAACAGACTGTTTTTGACTATCAAACAGATGTCATGGACGTCTCGTTTGTTATTCGACGACTAGTCAAAGAGAAAGTCAAGTCACCGTAATGTGATTGGTCAGAGAGCTAGTCCTTGATATGTCTAGACTGGTGCAAACAGTTTCTATTATAACCTTCTTTGACAAATAGATGACATGAAACAAATCTGTCGTTAAAGGCTCTTCAGAAGTGATACGATCCGATCAAGACTTGCGTATCCTTTGTTCCCTGCGATCTATCGACAAAACGATATTGGGATTGTTTAACCCTTTTCAACGGATGATATTCGAATCGAGTGCGCTGCGTAGATATCTAGCACAAGATTTTCCCTGTCCAGATATCAAAAAAGCGCCACACCGCACAGAATGATTGGCGTCGAATGATTTCAATTCGAGAACATTTCCTCATTCAAATTGGTTCATGGATTTCTCTCAAGCCAAATGTCAGCCAAGTAGGCGCTTCATTCCACGTCGTACAGCGATCGAACATGCGATAGAGGTATCGTTGGGATCTCACGAATCTCCGATGATATGACCACATCAGATAAGCTGCGAGTGGATACCATTTCACGGCTCTTACGGCCAGCTCTTCACAGCCCAAAGCTTACGTGACATTGCTGAAGTTGGCTGTCCACATTCCTTGAGTCTCAGCATACCAATGAGCAGGATGTGACAGCCCCAGATTGGCCAGGACAAGGAACTGCCTACTTGGCATTGTGGAGAGATGCTCTGGGAGAAGCCGCTGACGAGATGATAAAGCAATGGTGGATAGGTCTTTATTACATATGGTGTTTGACAGCATGGTATCGATTGTCACGACTCAGGTTCCATGCATGACGCTTACACCTCAATCACACACGACCAGTCTAGTCCGAACTATTGCCGGCTTCTTTAAGAGGGCAAGTCTTATTTCAGATGCCTGGACCAAGGTTCCAGACTGATTGATGGATGGCTCTCACACCATGTCTACTATACATAGAACTATCTATTGGTCACTCATCCAAGCTGGAGACCCGCAGCATAACACCAGACATGGCCGCATTTGGAAGCAAAGACTGGGACATTCTTCTCTGTGGCTAAGCAGCGGCCTTTCAACACACTCTGACAGGGCTGACTGGAATGCCAGCCACTCATGATGGACATATGAGAGAGCGCCTGTGGTGGATCCAGGACTCTTCCACCATCAACTTTCAACATGTATTGGCTGATGTGTCGTGATGGCAGCATTCCTGACTCTTTCTTTAGACACTATGGAATGCTACCTCGAAAGTCGGAGGCTGGTTGGACATGCACACACTTCAAATACCGCCTGCTGTCTGTTTGTTTACTTTGTTTCTTTTGCATTGTATTCATCAATTGTCAAACATCGTTTCCCTGTGTTTGTTTGATTTGCCTCTTTTGCATTGCAGTCAGCCTCATCCTCGGATCTTTGGAACATCGCATTGCCATATCTAACGTTCCGCTCGTCGATCAATCTTGCCCTAATTGGGGATCTCCTGACAGCACGGTTTTTCTATATACTTACACCAATTATTGGAAACGTCAACGATATCTATACATCCATGACATTTCCCCTCTAACCGAAAGCGGAAAGTACTGTCAATCCAATCTTCATCATGTTCGCCCCAGCGTTCGACCACTCTTTTAATGACTTATTCAACCAATACGTCAACTCAGACCCCTCTACTAGTGGTGACGGGAGTAAAGACATCCACTTTGGCAGTGACTTCGACCAGTTCTTCTCAGTGGGCTCCTTTTCCAGTGACTGTGGCGAACTTTCACCCACTGGATCCAAGCATTTCCAGCAATCATCACAGCAAAATTGGCGTAAGGATGCATGGACTGTACAACAACAAGACTCTTTGAGTGATTTGCAGTTACATCGGCCCAAACCTGTTCACGACACGGTACAACCGTCCGAGGTTGTCTCTGGCTTTAATGCTGTAAGCCTTGGAGAGTCATCTTCCGAAGCCCTTGGTCTGTTGTCTACTTCACCATCCTCTCCTCCCGCAACACCCAGTCGCAAAGTCCACTCTAAGAGTGCTCCAATCACTCCTAAAAACGTCCGCGTACGGAAGGCGAATGATCGTGCTACTCTGCATCGTAAACAAAGCTCCTCTCCCAGCTTGATGCGCTCAGCGCATCTTCAGAGGTCGAAAATGGCATATCCTGACCATTGGTCTTCGCGATTGCAGCAATTCAACAGCCAGTTGCGTGGTGACGAGCGACTTCCATTGTCACCTCCGCCATCAGATATCCTCGTTCAAAGCGAGAGCATGCGACGTGATAGTGGCATTCACCTCAACTCGAGCTCGGAGAGTCTTCTTAGAGATGCAGCAGATTTCTCTCCTCACTATGCAATGTATGCCAACAAGGTGCAGCAGCAACCAGCTAGCTTTATAAACCAGCACACCTCCACGCCACCCCCTGTGGATGACATCTTCACAACACCATCCTCGTCAGACTCGCAGCAACTACACGCGTGGCATGCAGACGCCCTTGCATCGACCTTCCAGCTGACATCTGACCTGAATGGCCACGATGGTCACTGGTGGAGCTCACCATTACCGACGCGTGTGTCGCAACCTCAAACTCAGAACTCATACCTTGTCTCCTCGGTTGGGCACAAGTCACCCATGATCCACACAAACCAACCCCAGCAACAACGTCACCACGATTTACTCCAAAGTGGTCTGATGATCGATTTCGGCTCAGCGTTCGATCTTGGCGCGAATGCAGATGCCTTCTCCTCTGCCGCGCCTTTACATTCCACAACCGCGACACACATTCCCACGACCTCTCATCAACAACCCACGTTCTCACATCATCCTTACATGCCTACCACACAACCCACACACCAACAACAACAACAACAACAACAATTCATCGCGAAGCCATCGCGCACTCCGTCACTATCCCCTACAAACACGACATCGCCCAAATCGCGCCCCGGTATGAAGAACACCATCACTCCACGACGCACCCACATCCGGAAACTATCCTCAAACTCCACCTCAGCCCCCAAACCTGTCAAACTCAACACACCCACCAAGGGGGGCGGCGGTGGCAAGTCCTCCTCCTCAAACGTATCATTCGTCAACTTCACCCCATCCGACAGCAAGAAGATCCTGACTGGCGTCGCGCCCAGCGGCAGCTCCAAAACCAAAGCTCGCCGAGAGCAAGAAGCTCGTGAAAAGCGCAGGAAACTCAGTGAGGCTGCCCTCCTAGCTGTCAGGAATGCTGGCGGCGATGTCGAGGCTTTGGAAGCCGTGCTATGTTAGATCGTTTTTACTAATACGTATTATTTTGTGAATCTAGCCTAATGCTTGTACTGTACTACTTATATACCTATTTGATTTTAAAGGTTGGGCGTTTGTCGTTTTGGAATATGTTTTTATAGATACATTGCATCTGTTACAAAACCAGCTGGGATATATTGCTATAATCATTCAAACATCGAAGTTCTTTACTCAACTTAACCAACTACATGGAACATCAATCGAGACCATCAATGTCAAGAGCAATGTATTCTTCCGCGAATGCCGGGTGCCTGACTACTTAGGCATGTAATGTTTTGTGGAGAACAAAACTGTCAAATGGAGAAGTCCATTTTAATCGGTAATTTATTATACACTCCTTTCCTTTTCCTCTTTCAACACCAATCTGATAATTAAATATAATACATACTGTGCCAGTCTTGGTCAACTGGTATATACTTATAAAAATAAGACATCCGTCTGGATGCTGCCCTTTAAAAGACGGGTCATCTGTCACTCCAATTTGATGAGAATATGGTATCAACAGCCTGGAGTTTCTGGCTGGAATTCGTTTTAGACGTCCGTTGGAAATAGATGTTTTTTATCTTCGGCTGGCGTCTGGCGTCCACGCCTCTGGTTGCCACTTCTCTCCCGGACCAGTCGGGACATTTGTCGCAAGGCCTTTCGTCTTTTTGCTCTGACCGACTCCTTGCTGAATCTCCTCCTGGCCCTTTATCTGATTCTTCACACCAGGCTGCCCCTGAGATTTCAGATCCGATGTCTCCGCAGGATGTACCGTCTTATCACTCGTCCGCGTAGCAGGCATAGGTTACTGAGTCTTCGGTTTATCCAAAAACGACGGTTTAGCTGCCCATTTCTCGTCTGCGATTTGAGCAAGTTTCTTGATCTGAGCTTGTCGGATGAGATCTCGCTGCTGTTCCTCGATGCTTGGGGGTTCGTGGCGGACGTATCGGAGCCATTGGTGCCATTGTGCTGTTTCATCGTAAGTCAGAGTTTATCGGGACAGTTGTAATGGGAATCCATACGGGTTATCTTGACATCTCCGTAGTGAGTTTTGGGGTTGTATTTGACGATACGGCGGTTTCGGTTGGCGTTGAGCGCATCGCGGAATTCCCAGAAGGTGTTACCGGATAAATCCTGGCCTGTTGTAGTAGAGTGTCGGCGTATGTTTCTGTGATTCAAGAGTAATGTGTACGAACCAACTACCCAGGATCTCCTCCATGGAAGTTTTAGGGCTTTCCACTTGAACCACAGACTATTCACCATGACGCTGGTTGTGACGGTACAAGTTCTCTCAGGATGGATATGGTCGCGTCCTCGGCGGTCGCTTATTATGGCTTCCTAGAAAGCCATGGATAATCCTAGATCGTGTGAATTCTAATGAGTCGAATCGTACAAGATGAAGGCGACTGGTACTTGACGGAGCTCGAAATGAATGAAGGCGGCTGCTCGGCCAGTCGTAATCCGAATTATTTTTGTTAACGTCATTAACGGGGCTGACCGATCTCCCGCCGAAGTCTCTCCATACTTTCCCAAACAACTCGCACCAACAACAAACTCACCTCCCTATACTCCTTTTCTTCCTTTCCTACGAGCCATACCGATAGACTGCCTCGTTTCTGGCTCTATTCCTGATATCCAGACAACGCACTATCTCGCGCTGATTAATTCTTGTTTCTACGTCCAACCCCCGGAACCCCGCTATCATTCCGGCCTGACGCGGAGAACTAGGCTTCTAAATATCGCTCGCTGTACACACTACACATCTCGCATTGGAGGCTTATATCATCACGTCTAGATACACAAAATGGCTTCAGTGACAAGTCTAGACAAAGACTTGCGCAACATGCGCTTGTCCAAATACACGCCGCAGGCGGCCAACGAGGTACGCGACTGGATCGAGGAGGTCCTTCGTCAGAGACTGCCGTCTGGCGATCTACTAGATGCCCTCAAAGACGGTGTCGCGTTATGCAAGTACGAACGACCCATATCTTACGGCTTTCAGAATGAAACTAATTGATATAAAAGATTAGTGAACCTTGCTGTTTCGCCCGGCGTGAAATTCAAAGAGTCGGCCATGCCCTTCGTACAGATGGAAAATATCTCACACTTTCTGCGCGCTTGTCAAATGGCGCCTTTGAGCTTACCTCCCCATGACGTTTTCCTCACCGTTGACCTATACGAACGCAAAGACCCAGCGCAAGTCTTGCAATGTATTGCTGCATTTAGCCGCCGTGCCAATGCCATCCAGCCCAGCAAATTTCCGCGTCCTATCGGCGGAGTCAAGAGTAAAGGTGGATTGATGAGTCCACAGGGAACAGGATCGAATTTCGGCACCAGGGCGCGTGGCATCAGCAATGTGAGTCAGACGAGCTCAACCACTTTTGATCCAACCAACAGGAATAATACATCCGGGCGCGCCAGCCCGCACAAGACGGGACAGTCTCCAGCATCCCCGCCACCAACTTTGAGTAGTTGGAGCAAGAAATCGGATGAGGGAACGACTGCACCGGCATGGAACATCCATCAATACGGATACATGGGAGGGGCAAGTCAAGGAAACCAAGGAGTAGCGTTCGGAGCTAGACGACAGATCACAGCACCTAGCCCTGCTGTACCTAGTCTCGCAGAGAAGGAGAAAAGACGCCGTGAAGCCGAGCTGGAGGAAGAACGCCAACGACAGGAGGAAGAGTCTCGTCGACAACAAGAAGAGCAGCGCGCTCGGGAAGAAGAGGAACGTCGTTGGGCGGAAGAAACGGCGCGTATAAGAGAGAAAGAACGCCAGGAGATCGAGAACGAGAAAAAGCGATGGGCCGAAGAGCAGAGGAAGTGGGAGGAAGAGGAGCAACGCCGGTTGAGGGAAGAAAAGGATGCTGCTGAGAGACTAGAACAGGAGCGAGCACGCAAACGAGCGTCTAGCGACGCACGTCTGAACGGTCA
The DNA here is from genome assembly GCA_022814505.1 of Talaromyces liani. Taxonomy (NCBI): domain Eukaryota; kingdom Fungi; phylum Ascomycota; class Eurotiomycetes; order Eurotiales; family Trichocomaceae; genus Talaromyces; species Talaromyces liani. The sequence continues at coordinate 23,759 of JAKLNL010000034.1, forward strand.
ATTCCTCAGCCAGTACCAGGCGACGCAAAAGACGGGCGAAGAGTCGGCTGAGTCTCAGCGCATCAAACAGTTGGAAAGAGAGCTCGAACTGGCTCGGGAACGCGAGAGGCAGTATGAGCAAGAAAGACAAGACCTCAAAGCCAAAGAAGCAGCACGCAAAGCTCGCTCACGCAGCCGAAGCCGACCTAGACCTGTCCAGCCCAGCTATGATTTTACCTCTCAAGAAGAAGAGAGGAAACTCCTTCGCTCCGAGTGGAAGCAGCAACAGCAGAATGTTGCTCCTGTCATGGAACAAGAAGATACCCCACCTGCTCTACCTTCTCGACCGTTGCCAAACCCAGTCGAGGCCGCTTCGCCGCCATCCCGACCTCTTCCTGACCCCTCTAAGTATAGTGGCGGTAGAGACAGCAGAGTTGACCGCTTCCTCGCCTCCAACCCGGCACCAGTACAATCACGACCCGTCACCCACCGCCCACAAGACTACTCCACAACATCCGAAGTCGACGCCGAAAACGACCGCCGAATCGCCGCACAGGCAAAGACCAAAGCCGGCGGTTGGGCCTCCAAGTCCCTTCTCGAGCGCGAAATGGAGCGTGAGCGCGAACGCCAACGAGAATGGGAGGAGAACCAGAAACGCACCGTTGAAGCGGCGAAGCGTGGTGTTGGGGCTGGTACGGGCAGTGCCCCTGGCCAGGGTGCATGGGATGTGCATCAATACGGGTACATGGGCGGCGATAGTCAGAATCGCGGCGGTACTGGACTTGGTGTTTCGGGGCCTAGACGGCAGATTATCGGACCTCGTCCTCCGCCATAAATATTATGCTTTGATATCCTGATTTTGACTTGCCTTACATATCCTTTTCTTTTATGTGTATGTGTCCTAGATAGTCAATTTGGTACATTTAGCGTTCTGAACAAGTATATTCCCTCTATAGCAATGCTTCCCTTACCAATAACATGTGTAGCAACCCTAACAAAAAATGGTATCTAACAAACAGTTTCAATGTTTTAATCCTCATCCGACAACTCAACCAGCGGCAAAATCTCCTCCACCAAATAAAGCAACCGATCCGCACTCTCCACCAGCCACGACCATTCATCACCCTCCATCTTTCGACTGGCTTTATTCCGACGAATCTCTGCTTCTGCTTTTGCAATTCTCCTCTCGTTGCCTGTTATGACCGCTTCTCTTAGTATTGGTGTATTGCGAAGCGCGTTGTTTCTAGCCAGTAAGATGATCAATGCTTCGAGAAGCATGGAGTATTTGGCATTATCGACTGCACTGGCTGTATTTGCCGAGTATGGCAGGTAGCATACTTGTAATTTCTGTTGATGCAGATAGACATCCGTCGAAGTGGGCGCTGCGCTTTCTCGCATGCGCAAAATCAGGGTTTCGCATAATGTGCTTTGGGCATCTGCTGTCATCCAGGGTAGGGTATGTGGTGAGACGAAGGTCTGGAAGACGGGGAGTGGGAGGTGGCGGATATTCTCCACGAATAGGTGATACAGTGCGTCAGTGGGCATAAATGTTTTGGGCATGGCTATGGATACTTTGCTTAAGAGGCTTAGGAGACGTTGTCGAAGTTCGAGGGAGTGGAAGCCGCCGTATGCAGCAATGTCTCCCTTGGCGTGAGCTTCGTCTGCTAATTTTTTTGCTTTTTGCTCTTCTTCTTTGGCTGCTTCTTCTTCGACGAGGGTCAAGTCAGCGGCTCTTGTGCCTCGTCGAGCACGTTTAGGGCGAGTCCGTGTGGATTTGTCCGGTATATCTGAATCATCTTCGTCCTGGAAGAGATAATCACCATACTCGTCTTCGTCTATATTCACTTCAGTCCTTTTCCTCGAATTGGAGGTCTTGGTATCTTCTTCTCCCTGTTGTCGCTCCTTCAACTCATTTTTGAACACCTCACGAAACTCAGTCAATGCGGTGGCACTACCATCCGCAAATATGGCGCGTAATATACGACGATCCCGACCATAACCAGCGGCATCTGCATCGATGAATTTCCATATCAAACTGTGTTTCAAGAGGTCTTCCGACTTGTCTGTTCCAGCGGCCATTTTCTCGCGTTGTGTCCAGTCCATCTCCATGGCCAGACACATATATTCAAGCCATATCTGCCATCGTTCCCAGCGTCGCGGATACAAAACCGAGCAATTAAATGCCCAGCCAACCACATGCCAGAAATCTTCTGCTCGCGACCATAATGACTTTGACTTTGCGAGGTCCAGGTTTAATGGTGTTTCGTCATCGTCAAACCCAGAAACGGATGTTGTCTGCTCGTCGACCTTCCATTGACCGCCGTGTCTGGATGACTCGAAATGCATGAATGTGAATGCGACGTTTAGTTTCGACGAAATCGGTCCTACTAATTGTAATGTGAGACGGAGTAGCTGTAGCGCCGCACTGGCTGCGTCTTTCTCTTCTTTTGATTTCGCTTTAGTAGTGGTAGACGGGTGTACGAGGAGAGTCGCTGCAAGCGCCAGGTGCTGGGGTGCTGGGACATATGCGGGGGCGTCCGTAGGGGTTCCGTAGGATAATATATTCAACAGTAGAGTTAGAGCTTGGGAGTCTGCAACAACCAACGGTCAACTTTTCAGTCCATTAAACAAGTGTGCAGTACACTTACATAGCTTCTCCTCAAAGTAGATGGCACAATGCTGGCGTAATTCGTACGGAAGGGGTTTTGTGCCCCGAAATTCAGATTGGGCCATGGAGGCTGTGACTGGAAGGAATGGCTTGGTTGCCGGGCAGTTGTGACATTGTCGTAAGAGAGATTAGAATGGTAAATAGGTCATGTAGGCGTCTGGAAGGTGGTTATGATGTCAAAGTCAACTTGTCAGGCAGTGGTAAGAATAAGAAGTAGCTATAGTTAATTGGCGCGTGGAAAAGTCGCGCCGGCTTATCGATAAGGGTTCACGTGTCTGAGATCAATCAACTGGTGAGTATATATAGGAGATGGGATTTATTGTCATTATTATTTGATACTTAATAAATAGTACTAATTGGACTCGTATTCGAAAGTTGCACGATGGTCAAGGCACCATGATTAAGTACAGAACACAGATTGTTATTTCACATGTAAAATGATCAGATAGCAACAGGATAGGACATCAAGCAATGCAGTTGCACCTTCTGACATGTCCCATCAGTACATATGTACTCTCCGAGCTCAGCTCGCCTCAGTTGAACCGCGTTGAGTAGCGCAGACCAAACTGATTTCACCACGAATAGCGTCGTAAGAATAACTCCGAATAACGCAGTTTTGCATCAACAGGCGGAGAAGAGGTCTGAAGGAGTGGAAGGCTTCTACATTGAGAGGTGCTTCCACGAGGATCTCGTTTTCTCTTGGCTAGGCAACAGTGAATATGGATATGTTAGTTCTTGCTTGACAAACGTGAGATTTTGAAGAGTATTCGTACATCAAGCTAGTTCCCTGCTGGGACATTCTCTGAAAGGTCTGTAAGATCCGTTGACATGTTGATAGTTAAAGCACAAGTCTATGGTAGGATATTTATGGGAGAGCAATCACTTGTCCATGGGGATTTCTCCAGCCTAATCGAGGTCATATGGCGTGGGCACATGTCCTGTGATGATAAGCATGATGGCAAGTTTGATAGGCTAACACGTTACTTGTACAGAGGTGCCTTAAGATTATCCTACAGTAGCTTAGGGTCAGCTCCATGCAACGGTGGGGAGTTATCTAAACAAAGTACGGTACTTCTGTATATCTAGCACTATCTGCGTCCATTGAGCCAGGGTAAGCTTAGATGGGTTATATCTAGCGTGTCAGCAATGCTCCTGGATTCAATTCTTCATCTAATTCTAGACGTGCTCAATTACGTCCATGTCAGGAGAGTATGATCGGAGTGGCAGTGCATTAGCCTGTCTAGCTTTAGGGTGAGTTGAGAAGCCCTTTCTTTAGCAACACGCCGATAATAGCATAAACTCTTCACGGTGGTATATTACATGTTTACCGATATCCCTAAATTCAGGGACACAAAGCGGTATTTGTCTCCAAGGTGTGTGCTGTCAGGGGGTTCAATCAAGAGCCCAGCACACCTTGCGCTCTTTCTTGATCTTGCTCATCATCATCATCGCCATCCTTACTTTTTTCCGGAAGCCTCAGGACGCACACAGAGCATAAAGTTAATGCATAAAGCAACGTGACGAAAAACAGGGGTGAGCCAACCCAGATCCCGCCCTTCTCTAGACCCCAATCGAACATCACAGCGATGATCGGTCCAGCAATCACCGCTCCGAGGGATGCGCTTACATTCATTGCAGAAAGTAAAGTCCCCGCCATTTCCGGCGGGCCGAAAGTCGTGAGCAAACTCTTACCTAGAGTGGTAAAGCCGTTTCCGAGAGCAAAGATGACCAAGGACAGAATGGCGAGGGAAGATATCTCGGAGACACTCAGGAGCAGCGTACCAGCGGTAAGCAAGGCGGCACTGACGCGAAGAAGCAAGAGATCTGTCCGGGTACTCGAAAGCCCGAATTTCCCCATAATGGTCTTGCTGGCAAGTGGAATGAGGACCAAGAGAACGACAAGAGTGATGGAGGGCCGTATGGTTAGGATGGAGCTTGTCTATGGAAATGTCAGGTTTAAAGCCTTGAATTTGAATCAGTGCAGACTGTGATCCCCAGACTCACGAATGGATAACTCCAGCCAAACCGCTTGTGAGCGTATTGCAGTTCGAATATGCCGGCTACAGCGCCGACCGTAGCTGCAAAGAAACCAAATAGGAGGAGTCCGACACTTTTTGTGGCGAAGAGGGAAGCAAGAGATTCTCGAAACACTGTCAACATTGCCGTGATCTGATCTTCTAAGTATCTGAGTTTTGACGGGGCTCGTGTATCCAGTGTGGCGTGATCAAGTGCATCTTCTGACCGTGGCCTCTGCGCCAGTGTCTCTGGCAAAAGCGCGAGAGTCACCGATGCGCCCACCAGGAACATTCCAAATCCAAGAAGAACTGCCATCCACGAGTTCTTCAGCATAAGGGCAGAGCCAATGAGGGGTGAGAAAAGTTCGCAGGCGGTCGCTATCGATGCGACTCTTGCAAAAACGGTTGTTCTTACTGTAGTTAGCCTCTTGTCTAAGGTGCACTTCGGTAGGGAACATACCGATCCTCCCCCGTGTAGACATCTGCCAATGCCGCCAGGACCACTGTTGCAGCGACAGCTTCACCCCCTCCAATGAGCCTGAAGAGAGGCGCTAGCCAGATGGCCCTTGGGGGGAAATGATTCGGTGTCCACACTTTCTTTGTCAATTCGATGCTAAGAAGAAGATGATGATGGCAAGGATATCACTCACTAACGAGGAGTTTGAAAGCGTCGCATAAGACGATTCCCACGACAGAGCAGAGGAGAACCTTCTTACGACCGATTCGATCCGCTATAATACTGTCTCAGCAGGAAGGGATAGAATGGACGAAGATACACGCTTTCACATACCCAGAGCTCCATATGGAAATACAAGGAGTAACCCTAAATCGTCCAAATGGTCAGTCACACACGCAAGCAATGCTATATCTCTATAGATGTAGACTGATGCTTACCCGGTAGCTGTGCAATCGTAATATACACCTGATTGAGTAGACCCAGCTCTCTCTGTACAGCGTCCACGGTGCAGTCGCGCTCAGCGATCGGGACCTCGTCATTATCGAGCCGGTCGTAATAAGCTTTGCAGATGATTTCTTCTCGAATGCTGACTTCTGGTGCAAAGCATATGAAAGTATTAAAGTAAAGTACAGACACAAATAATATCACTAAAAGTTGGGTTCTCAGCTGGACCTTGTCTTTTGCAGTCGCTGCATCGGTCGTCGACGGGATCTGGTCGTCATTGCTAAGCAAGCGTGTGTGCTCGTCAGCCTGCATGGTCGTTGGTGATGGCATATCTATGTCAATGTGTATTGTGTGACCGAAGTCGATGGTGAGCAGGAAGCAGAAGCTGAACGCTGACCAGGACTTAGAGGGGTACTTATGTAGCAATCCCTGCACATTGACGCCTAATCCATCGACCAGGTTTGATAAGTAGCGCATCTTTTAGGTCAATCACAGCCTCAATGGAAATTGCAACAAAGCCAACTCGCATGATACTACGCAGGGTCTAGTACTAACAAGGGAAGGTGTCAGGTTAAAGCAGCAAACACCACTGGAGTCTTGATTTAATTTATTTATCCTTTACCTACAACGTTATAGTAGAATTTATAACGAACAGAAGGCCTTCCAAGGTCCGAATCAGTATCTAGAGACTCTGATTCATATGCCAATGGGGAGCAGTCTGATATAACCTTTTTGTTAAATAATGGTTCGGAGCACCCCCCATATCCATATGAATCATACATGTATCTAATCTGATATCAATATAGGGATAACGAGCCTTCTGTTCGTTATAGCCAGGATCTACTATTTCCTACTCCGGACAATTGCTCAGCACAACCTCTGAAATCGACCCTCTTCCCACTTCAACAACTCCTTTGGGGGGGCCGTCTTGATATTCTCGCCCTTCTCCATAACAACCATCGTATCAAATTCCATAACCATCTTGAGCCGATGCCTCACCATCACAATGGTGTAGCCCTGGAACTCTGCACGGATGATCGCCTCCATAGCGCGATCTCTGTCTTGATCTACACTCGAACTCACTTCGTCTAATAAGAAGATTCCGCTCGGCGCAGCGCTCTCTCCGAACTCGGCGACTCGTTCTCGTGCCCGGATGCGTTGCACGCAGAACGGCGCGGGCGAGGCAGAAGAGCTGTTCCTGTCCCGCGGATAGCATGTCAGATGCCAGGCCGACGGTTTCGAGGACCGCGCGACACTCGGCGTCTGGTCTAGGTTGGCTTGAAAGGATGTCCTGTCTGGGAGAAAGACAGGGTCTTGCGGTATGGCGACTATGAGCTGGCGTAGGGTCTGGCGGTCGATCTTGTGGAGCGGCCTGGAGTCAATGGTTATATTCTGCGCAGTTGAGGAGAGGGGGTCGAGAAGTTTGAGGAGGAGGAGAACCGTGGAAGATTTGCTGCTGGTAAGGAGGTTAGCGAGTGTCTGCTGTTTGAGATGAAGGGATAGGTAATTACCTTCCGCTACTGCCACATATAGCAACTTTCTCGCGCTATAGAGAGAGTCATGTTCTTTATTGCGAGGTGTCCGGGGCTTGCCCTACTACATCTCATCAGCATGATCTCTAGTGCCATACAACCCGTCTGACCGTGTCTACTCCGATCACATATGAGCAAACCAAACGCATACCATATCTGCAAGTAAGTAGCCCGACAACAGGGGCAGTATAGCTTGTCAGTCTAAATTCTAAGTCAATCATGCTATTCTAGGCCATTCTCCACGAAGGGCTCCGTATGCGCCCTCCTGCCCCATCAATGTTTCCCAAATCAGTCCCCAAAGGAGGAGATACTATAGACGGAAAATTTATCCCCAGAAGGGACCGCAATTGGCATGAACACGCCGTCGATGATGCGTTCGTTCAAGGGGTTTGGACCAGACCGGGACGTGTTTCAACCGGAGCGATTTATTGAAGCCTCGGAGCAAGAACGTATCAGAATGGAGCGAACAGTTGATTTATTTTTCGGGTACGGTCGTTGGATGTGCGCTGGTAAGCCCGTGGCCTTGATGGAGCTGAACAAGTTTGGTCTTTGAAGTAGGTTGAACTATGTACGCACATAAATCGGAATGTTTGTACTGGTTAGCCAGTAGTCAATACATTGCACTTGCTACGCGAATTTGTCTTTCAGCCAACCCAGTCAACCGAGGAGTACAAAAGCCTATACGATCTTTATAAAATACGACTTTGGGTGAGGGTTACAAATGCGAACACAGTTGACTTATTTCAGAACCAGGCACTCACTAGCCAAAGAAAACATCGAATAAGTTGGGAGGAGGAGGGCACTTCGTCATGATCCATGTCTTATCATACCACAGACATCGGACTCAACGACCTAACCACTGCCTGTAAACAGTCGAAATACCAAATTTTTTATTTGTAATCTTTTCTCAACATGTTTCTATCTATGATAATCCGCTAATCACGCGGCCAAAACGCTATGCTCAATTATGCAGACAAGGAGAGACTTCTGTCGATATAGATAGACGACCAGTGAGATCAATATTAAAGGAGCGCTGTCCCTGAGGCTGTTGCAAAAGGAGACTAATAATGTCACAGGAAAGGAAGCTAAGAATCATCCGGGATCTCTGAAAAAAGACCTATCCGCATACGGTGAGACTGGGGAAGTTAGCATCTAGCAGATCAAAGGGACGGAGTTGGGTCACTCACAATGGGTAATTTAGGAATAACAACGCCTAATGTAGCCAAAAAATTGATAAGAAAAGAGGTCAGGTCATAGTGGGTGTAATGAGTGCTGAGGAGGAATAGGATAATAGGCACGCTAAGCAAGAATTTTTTGGCAGGGGTATATTGGTCTCCGTTGTCGATTTGCTCCCACATGTTGAGGTTGTCGTAAGCACCGGCGTTGAATTCAAATGGAATGCCTCGCACCCAGTGAAACATGATGAATGTGACGAACATATAGGTGATGTTGGTGAGCGTCCACGATGTCTCTTGAGACACTCCAGGAATGATATCATAGAAAATCTTTAGCGCAGCAATCAAGACAAAATGGATCGTCCAGGCACCTATCATTCATTCATTAGTATTGTCTTCGTCTAAGCAATCCAATCCATATCACTCACCCTTTGCGTTTACCCAATTGGCATTCAAATTAGGCAGTGCCGCTTGATCGCTCATCTGTTCATTAGACTCGATGGGTTCCTGATAGATGATGCTGCTCGACCTCCTCCGCCTTCCACCTTTCGACTGACTCATCTTTCTATCTGGGGATGACCGACCGGTACCTCCGTCGACGTCCGGCGGGAAGGAGATAGTCCGGGGGATGAGTAGGGACGACAGTTTGGCGGTATTGAAGAGGTGATTGTCAACGAGCGGGCGGGTTCCGAGGGTAATTTAGACGCAAGCAGGTAGCTGAGAATCAGCCGCTGTGTGAAGCTATATAGGATGAATGATATCCAGGCAGCGGAGTTCCAATGTAGGGCGAGATGGTTCGAATGTCTTCCGCCGGTGAAGAGCCCGAGGTGAAGAGAACAAGGAGAGGGACCAGTCAGGTCGCGTGGTGCAAAGAGGAATGAATAGACGGAAGGAAAGAGACCGATAAGTCCGAGGCAGAGTACAGTAGTAGACGACGTATGTAGTTGGATTAGTTAATAGTAGTTTGAATTCAGACCAGGCAACAAGAAAAGAGAGGTCTGTCTGGGGCGATTGCGTGGTTGGAGCAAGTATTGGCTGTACTTGTAGAGAGAGGGTCAGTTTAGGCCAGACTAACAAAACAGCTGCTAAAACTTCATCCCCGATCGGACTAGCGCGGAGGCTGTTTGCTTGGTTTGTCTGACATTCCCGATATGGTTAGCGTGGTGTTTGAGGCGAAATGAGAATCACGACAGTCTTCATCTTCAACGATACCGTACCTACTGCCCAGGTATTAGACACCAGATACAGGCTCTCAGATTGCTTGAACTTTTTTTCCCGATGAAGCGACGAGTCGTACATATCTCATCAGCAGGTGCACAGCATTTATAGCTCTTCTTCTGCCATATATTCATGCCAAGACTTTCCTACATATGATTGGCTGGAGCTTGTGTCTTGTTACAATTTTCTTTTGATCTTTAAAAGATTCAAGACTACACAGATAACGACAGAGAGCAAAGAGCAACCAAACACTTCAGGTCAAAGAACGAAATTGGTATCGCGCGACTCAATATCCCAGTATGCCGCGCTGTTGTTTCTTCCACCACGATTCATCCGCTTGAGTCCGGCTACTTTCCCGAACGCTGTTCAAGCTCCAAATATTCATTCACCTTTGCGGCGCATAGCTACGCATGATGCCCGGCATGTCTGACGACGAGGGCGACTCGCGCACTGCTTCAGTCGGTCAAGCGCGATCACAATCGAACCTTAGCCCCTCTACCTCCGGAAAGAAAAAGTCGCGAAAGTCCAACAAATCCGCAAGGAAGGAGTTGCAAGACTTTGTGCCCCAAGGCGCCAAATTCAGTACGACTCCGCTAGAAGTAGATCCAGAGAACTCTACCTCATCGTCTGGATCCGACTCCTCGAACAGCGACAACGAGCCCGAGAATACGAATAAGAGACGAAAGACGAATGCGCCTGCAATCAATTGGAATCAGGCAAGTCGCAGCGCTATTCGCACTACTCTCGGAGCGAAACCCGCGGCCACAGCCGCGAAGAGCCAACAACCTAAGTCTGCTTTTGATGCAGTGAATGACAAGTTCTTTCGGAGCCGTAGTGCATCTATCTCGGAAGAGGAGGCACCTAGCAAAGACGATATTGGTACAACCAAACCCAGCTCCAATGCCGACCAAGAACAAAGAACATACTTTGTCGATGATTCTGATGCTTCGGACTCGGGAGAAGTTTCTGAAGGGGATGATTCGATGATGTTGAACATTGGACAGCAAAGTAACGGCCATGGCTTGGACGGTGCTCAAGATGATGTAGTTGATCTCTCCACACCTCCTTTCGTTGTCGATACTCTTCCTTCTACCCAAATCAACCAGCCAGATACACAAGAGACCGGCAGTGCCTTATCAGAGCCCTCAATCACACAACTCCCACCACAGTCGAAAGCCGAGGCATTTGCCGAGTTTGCAGCAAATTATACAACATCTCCAGCTATTCTCGCAGATCTGAAAGTAAAAGATCTCGAGATACAGGCTCGGTTCTTTTTCTATAATTCTAATATCAATGAGCTCGATTTGACGAGACCTATATCGTGTACGGAATGCTTGCAGGAAGGGCATCTCTCTTCCGTCTGTCCCACCAAAGAGGTTTGTCATCCATACATCTACTTTCATGAATCCCAGCTAATTCTTTCAGTGCGAAAACTGCGGCGCTTGGAATCTACACGAGGATCGACTGTGCCCCTCTGTAAGACGATGTCAACGTTGCCGCGAAGCCGGCCACGATTCGCACAACTGCCCATCGAGTCTGAAAGCCTCAGCTGCCGAGACCCCTTGCGATTACTGTGGCTCTGACACTCACACCGAGTTTGACTGTGATAAACTATGGAAGTTCCCCAGATTACAGCCTCTAGAAGGCCCGATCAAAGTCTCAATATCATGCAGCTATTGCACCAATAAAAACCATTTGTTCGGCGATTGCCCTCTCAAAAAGGTGCCATCAACGTCGAGTACATTCTCATTGAAAGATTATACGCCATCTGTGATTACCAACCTCAATTCCGTGATCGGCCCTAAGAAGGCAGACGATCCGGGCATGAGCATCCGTGGCCGCGCCGCACATCCACAAAACACAGCACCAACAGACGACGAAGATACGCTAGTTCTCCATGGGAAAAGATCACAGCCAAATCCTCGCGGCGGTCGAGGCAAGATCACCTTTAGAGGAGCCCTAGGCCAGAATCGGGGTCTACATGGAGAACAACAGCTTCCTCCGCCACCACCAAGTCTCCCTCCTTTACCTCGTGAACCACCACCTCCATTCCAGCCTAGAGACTATCGGGATCGAGATGATGACTTTATTAATAGAGAACGAAGGCGATCTCGATCCCCGCCGTCTAGTTATAGACCGTCGCCGGGAAGTTTCTCGAGAGGGAAACCAGGTCTCCCCGCTCCTCCTCCTCGAGGACGCGGTGGTGGTAGAGGCCGGGGTCGTGGCGGCAGAGGAGGTGACCAGTACCGTCCCGGCCGGCGGTAACCACTGCACATTATTGCAAGATTCTCATTTGATAGAAGTCTATTTTTGCATACTGCATTTTAGGCGTCGTGGGTAGGATATCACGAGTTTATTATACTGTATATGACCTCTATCTGTAGATATAACATGTTGGAGCTCTCCGTCAACGCGAGCGTCTTATGTGCTGCTGGAAACGGCACAGTTATCGCCCACGAACCCATTTTCTAGGATATCTATGAGTTCATCGAGTCTCGAAATACAAATGACGGTGTGCACGTGCTCCTCTAGATGCTTATTGCGCTCGTTTACGAGGAGTACAGTAGCCGCGCCGGCTGTATGTCCGGCTGTCATGTCGTCAATGCTATCTCCGACCTATAAAGAGTCAGGCATTATTCTTATGATAATATTAGGGATGCAGATTAATACCATAATCATACTATCTGCGCGATTACTCAAGCCCCACTGCTCTGCAATATGCAGAAGCCCAGAGGGTTCCGGTTTGGGCAGAAGATCAGGCGTATCGCGCGTCACAATCGGCTCGAAGATATGATTCGGAAGATGATTCTTCAAAAGATGTGTTACAGGTGCTCTATCCCAACATTAGATCATATTCAGCTATCCTTCAAATGTTTTTGGCTTACTCGAAATTCCTCGTACACAAAGCCCGACGAATCCCCTTCTTCTCAAGATACTCCATCAACGTGACGAGTCCCGGCTGAGGCTGCTGCGCAAGCATTGCCTCACGCTCAATTGCCTGCACTTTTTCGACGGCGTCGGTACGGGCTTGTTCAGTAGGAAGATTGCGGATGTGTTCTAGGATATCTGTTTTTTGGTCGATTCCTAGGGCTGATCTAATCATACAGCAATTCGTTTAGTCAACTGCCTCTCTGTGCGGAGATGATTCGTACCGCATTTGTGGGAACATGTAATGTTGCGGAAGGCTTGCGAGGATGTTAGCACGTCGATAGTCTAGTAAAGAATATAGATTACCAGGTGATATACTTACCATAACGTTCCATCGACATCAAAAACAATGCCTTTCAGTTTCGGAGCATCAGTCGTATCTGCATCCTGTCTCAACGGAGCGAACCTGCGGGGTCGCGCATGTGCCGTCTGGATGGATGCCATGCTTCTCTGAAAGCGCAAGTATCGTAGCGACGATTGATTAAGCTGCACTCGTGGGAGTGGTAGTATCATCTAGGTATGTCTTTAGTTAAGGTGAATAACAAGGAGTATGCCGAGGTCTTGAAGATGAACTCGATCGATGAAGATAACGATTATCGGGAATTTCCCCCACCTTTCCTTTTTTGGTAATTAGCTTGATGGTCTATGTGCGGCATGTATCGACAAGTAGAAAAGAGAAGTCCAGTAAATGCTGGAGTAGCGCGTTGAAAATTACTTTGGAGAGTTTAGGGTGAATCATGTAGGACCATTCCTTCCTCTTGATGCTCTTTCCTTCGGTGCATCCCCTTTGGTAGGTAAAAAAGCATCTAACCCCCTCAAGCTCCTAATTCATGTTCATACACAACAGTATAGCAAATAGCACTGTATCAGTTTCTATCAGTTTCTGTCTATACTCAGTTTGCCGTATATTAGCTCGCTGAATCATCATGGAAGCCCGAGCCCTAGGAAGCCTTCTCGACGAGAAGAACCACACCCTCTCTCTGAACGGCAAATCCTCCAAGCTATTCCATCTCCTATTCTGGACCATATACCTACTCTTCTTACGAGCTCTGAACTTTCTACCTCGCATCGACCTCTCTCCACTATGGTTCGAAGCGCATATCACCAGAGTCGAATCCCGCATCATCAACATCGCCATCTCAATCATCCAGATCATCTCCGGCAGAGACATATCCTATTTTTCCTTCTCCAGAAGCCACTACCGATCAAGTCGTCAACGAGACGGAAGTTACGATGGTAGTATCACGTCCACAGGACCAGCCGATAACCTCATGGCACCGGGCGACAGCTCCCTCGAAACCAACTACATCCCCCCGGCAATGTTCGCCCATCAGCTGGCCGTAACATACCCCCGCCCTCAAGCGCCTCAACCTCCATATCTTCGTCGCAACTATGAGAATACCAGACTATCGTCTTCGTTGATATCGCCCTTACCATCTGCCATTCACGCCAACGGCCGTCGTCGAAACAACAACAACGTCTTTCAGATGCAGTCGCGCAGCCTCGATGGAGCCGTATCGCCAACCTCATTCGCAGAGCCGATTCCGCGAATGCCTGCACCTCCTGTACCGGCGTTCAATGCTCGTATGCCGTTTGTATCGTTCAGTGACTCTATCTATTCATCGTCCTGTTCTACGCAACTCCCGACTGCATCTTCCGAAGTTCAGACGTACATCGACCTCCTACCCAGACGCTCGATTGAGGACTCTTATGGATCTCGTCAGGTGAATGCTTCGAATGGGAACAACGCTGGAAGTGCATCGAGTGCTGCTGGTCGTTTTCGAAGTGATGTATAATGCGATACTCGAACAGCGATGGCACATTGTTATGCGAAATTAAACTATAGAAGGAGCAAAAATAAAATGTAGTTTTATTAATTCTGATGTCTAAGTATACAATTGAGGAAAATATCGGTGCTTTCAAGGTAACATTAGCCTGCGTGGCCCAGTCAGCGAGTTATAATCTCAACTCCGTGAACACACTCAGTAATGATCAAACTATCTTCAAGAGTTCTTGGATAATTTCCACCAGTGCCTCCGTATCGTTGCCAGCATCATGATAATACTCACTGTCAATCCCATAGTCATTTTTGGTAAGAGCACAATGAACTGACTGGAGTTTCAAATCTTGCACTTGAGAGAAAAGCCTCTGACAGATGAGATGAACATTAACAGGCTGGAAATTTCTCACTTCCGTATGGCTGTGTCGGGGTACGAGCAACTCGTCCCCTTCATGAAGCAACCTCTGAAAGCATTGCATGTCCTGAGCGGATACCCATGAAAGGATTTGGGTTTTTTCTGAGCTATAACCGAGTTCAAGGATCTTCTTTCGAATTTCCAGTGGTCTGAGTCCATTTGTTTTATATGACCGGTAAGCATCAAGGAACCCTTCACCAATGTAACGACCTCTAGTCAGAACTTGCGATATCTTTTCAATGAACATGTCAAGGTGCATATCATAGTCAATATTAGTCCTTAAAAGTAGGTCTCCATTCAACAAAGCGGATTGCAATTTGTGTTGGCACCGGTGAATACTTTGGAATTGAGAAAAACTCGAAGTCCACTACCCATAGATCCTCGAGATGGTGCTCATAGAAACGTCTAAGAACCTCGATATCAGCTTTCACCTTCTCAGGTAGAGGTATAGCATACTTCCATTCGGGAATCTCGCGCCGTTTAGTCGTACGTTTCGATATCAGGAGCTGGAAAAGTTGTGACATTGGCTCCACGTGATATTTGCAATAGAGCACTTGCATATGGCATGGAAATGATTGCGAAACATTGATCCATTTGCTAAATCGACGATCTTCAACTTTTCTTCGCTCGAATATGCTGCTCTGCCGGATAGTTTCAAACGTCTAGCAACTGTCTCATTCCTCAAATTCAGGCTGCTGGAAACGACTTCTCTCGACTGATCCTAAGCAGATGTGAGATAAGATCTAGAACAAGGAAGGCAGGGCTTAATCTTGCACTTGATGTATCCATAGGGTCTCCTAGCTTGGTGAAATCTTGTTTGCCAACTCCATCCTCCCCGTGATCTTCGTTAAAAGAATTTTTCATCTTCATTCGAAGTGCCTCCTCTATCGTAGGCTTATGTCTTTCAGCCTTCTCGTCACAAATCACGTCTTGCACTTCTTCTGACCAATGAAGCAAGGAAAGAAAGTTTGTCCGGAGTTTAAGTATTAAGAGAGGAAGGCGTGATAGTTTGACCCGCCAAAAGGAGCAAAGTTGATTCGAAGAATTGCCTGGGAGTACAGCTGTCACGAAAGACGGCTTGTCAGACAAAGAATGCCTTCGTCGCCATACGTAATTACATTTTCATGGGGAACTCCAGAACCGGAATTCCCCGCCAGTGCAGTCAGTAAATGTTTGCTTCTCAATTAGGTACCGATAGGTTAGCGCCTCATCGCCGACGGTTGATATCAACGATGCAACCTTCATGCCAGCCTCCCTTTCTGGCTACACGCCACAAAGGCCCGTTTCAACATGTGGACACATGACCAATGATACGACTGTCACAAATTTTCTCATGGGCCTATTTGGAAAGCATTTGGACGTTTTCGAACCCATCCCCAAGCTAACCTGTCTATTACTATGATAAGTTGACGGAAATTTCCGTACAGTCTATCTGGTAAAAACCCCCGGGCCTGGCGGTGCCTATTTTGGCCTCCGCCACTACCTAAGTAGGCAAGGATATATATCATCGCCTACGTCTGGTGAGCTCAGCTCGCACCTAGTTTACACACGCAACTTAGACATCATACGATACAGAGATATTACGTGCCATCCTACTCTCACATGATACATCGATAAACGTTGACGAGTTTCCTGGGCATGTATGAACTCGGTGCTATTCCTCATTCGTCCTGTCATAAGAGCTGCTCTGACTTTCAATGTTCATTTCAGGACACAGAACTCTATCCATATCCCACCTGCTTCATGCAATGGATTCCTCTTCATAGAAAGCTGAAATCCCACAGGTAGGATGATGGCCAACCAAATCCTTTTCATAACACCTTTAAGCTAACGAAGTAGTTCAGCTTCAAGATATCTCCATAGAGGTCGACGCTATGATGATACCTCAAGAGCCCTCGAGGTCTCTAGATCCTGAAGACTGGCTTCCCGACCACATGTTGAGGGTCATCCAGGATATCAGAGCTTTTATGCGCTGGTCTCGGCCCATTCTTACGCCTCGAGTCATCCTCAGTCAGATAACACACGGGAATAAAGCGGATCTAGATATGATCTTGCCATATTGCGGATATTCTTTCAAAACTGGGCCCTGGTCAAATACTTTGATCAGATTTGGGATAGACCCTCGACGAGAATCAAAATGTAAATGTCGAATCTACCAAACGGTTGATTTCAAATGGACGTACGATACTCTCATCCTGCCCGGATGTCAAGAGATCCCACGACCAATATTTGGAGAGAAGAAGCTATCTCATATTTTTGGATGGGAAGACTTTTTCTCCCGATGGGAAGGTTTGGCAATATTGTGATATTCAGGACAAACAACTCCGCCAGATCATTACCACAAGTCCGGTCAGAGAACGCTTCTCCAAAACGTCTGGCTTCTTTCATCCTGCTACTGTTGCTAAGATCCATGTCATAATGGAGGACAAGATCATGTCTCTTCGAGACGGCGAGATGCCAGAAAACGAGATCTATGAATGCCTCGTTGGGTTTTGACGACAAGTACGAGTACAAACCTCGAGACCACCATTTATACGGCCTCGAGCGTACCAACCGGTATTTCCGTCGATCACAGTACTTGCAGAGGCAATTCATTGAGCTGTGCGGTGAGAACATACTTCGGCAAGAAAGGTTCGTACCCTACCACTCTGGCAGTTGTTGGAAGAGTCGGGATTCTAGAAGGGACTAACAACACCTAGGTAATGTCGGAAATGTTGGCATACCCTTGGACGATCATGGCGCTATTCCCGCCTTTGCCAATGCGTGGGCCCAATAGGAAATGTTCCCGGATTCAGATCGTTCTGCCCATCGAGTAGTCACGAGCAAATGTTCTACAAACAAAGAGCGCCTTTTGAGCGTATTTATGGTATACTTGTCAGCATGTATATAGTAGACAAGTTAGATCGACGTGTTATTAAAAACAAAAAAGCTGACAAGAGAGGGATTCGAACCCTCGCCCCTTTCGAGATCCGAATAGAGAGTTAGCTCTCTGAAGCAACGCTTGAGTCGGACGCCTTAGACTATTTTAGGTTAGCGCGGAATGAGAAGTAGGCAGAATTGTAGACAACTTACCCGCTCGGCCATCTTGCCATGTTTGTTGATTGGTTGATTGATACACGGATCTACTATGTAAAGCTACTGGCCGGTGGCGCGTTCTTTTAGGCAGCGGGCATCCCAGCTTAGCGCTAGCTGACTCAACCTACTCTACACCTCACGATTATTATCTAGCTACTTCAGCCTAGCTAGCCCAAAAGGTTTAGCTCATGCTTACTCATACTTTTATATAACTATCTAGTCTAAGCATGAGACATAATATATAGTTACTATCCTAAGGACTATTAGGGATAGTAGATAACTAGCGCAAATTCGGCACCGTCACGCGGCCTCCGAGCCCTAACCATAACCATCCTCTACCACGGGATATCCCTTTGTTGCCATGCCTTCCCAATTAGGCAGTCGCCATTGAGCCTACGCGCTATAAAAGCTGTAGCGAGCTCTCGCACAGAGCCTCCTTTTCCTTCCTTCTGTATGCTTAGTTTTACGTCGATAGAGCTACCCTAGAGTTTAGGAATGAGCAAGTGCCACAATAGGTTCTTATATCTCACTATGCTACTAATTCTAGATTAAAAGGCCTAGTGCTATATTAATCCCCTCCAACTCACCTATAACATAGTATGAGTATCAAATAAGTTAACTAGCCTAATATTAGCAAATACGCCACTACTCTAATCCCACTATCAAACCCGCTCCCGTCTATAAACAACTAAATCCCTATAATCGTAGTCTGCGTACAAATTGCTTCTTCACGTGTATCATCGATTCTCATAGCCAGCTGCTCCCACCACGGAGGCACCACAAAAGGGTAGATCATCTCAATCCGCTAGCATATACTACGTCCAAGCTTCCGGTCAACAGCTGTTTCCAAACGGTAGAGTGGAGATGTAAAGGGGTCATTACAATGTGCTTGATTCCGCGTCAATTGGAGTGTCAATCATAGTGGTGAGGTCATAAGCCGTATACAAGACTCCTCCGCCAGCCTCGCGAGCGTAAGCTCGGGGAGGTGGCACATACAGGCAGACCTCCAAGGCTTGTCGCGACGGACGCTTGAAAGCGCCAGATATCCGGTGTACATGTTGTTGTAGACTGTTTCGAGAGATGCATATTTCATGTAATGTCAGGGTTGAATAAGGTTAGTAGTGTTGTCTAAAAACTAAAATAAAATAAAATAAAATAAAAAAAAAAAAAAAGAGAAAGAAGTTGACAAGAGAGGGATTCGAACCCTCGCCTCTTGCGAGACCGCGATACTAGTATGTGTACATACTATGCATACAGAGAGTGTGCCCTCTGTAAGTATCCCTTGAATGCGGCGCCTTAGACCGCTCGGCCATCTTGCCATGTAGAAAGGGATAATCTTTTCTATTATAACCTAATCTGGGATAACTAAATGTCTACTTTTGATGATTGGGGTCGATTCTTCTGTGTTGATGGAAAGGATTCGCGGGTTTTGGCTGGCGCTTCGTCAGGCATTGTCTGATGAGTAATTAGTTTTCGTGATTCATGATCACTGAAATCGTGTCGGGGGTTGTCAACTGGTGTTTTCCAATCGTATGATATGTAGCAAATCTTGGAATGTATCTATGTATATGTATATATATATCAATTGATCTCCGTGAGCATATCCATGGATACGTGAGTCTCCCACATGTAGGCTGGTGCCGACTAGGCTTGCCCTCCTAGTCAGAAATGATAATACCTTTTCAAATATTGTATGGAGCGGACGAAGATAGAAGAAGAAAGCCCTTTGCATTGATTTGACATTCCTCGCCCCTCGCGGACCGTAAAGCCATGATTCTAAAATCGTACCATCTCGACAAGAGAAGAGAAACTAAATACATGCCCATGATAATCATCGAACTTGAAGAAGAAGAAGAAAACAAGAAGCCCCTCCTTATTGATATCATGTACGCAAAGAGAATAAAAAAATACATCCAATGAAAAAGAAAATAGAAACAAAAAACCGAGGGGACATAGATTTTTTCATGAGACACGTTATGAGTTTCGTTATTGACATGTTTGAGGAAAAAAAGGAAATAATTGACATGAAAAAGGGAAAAAAGGATTAAGCGGAGAGAAGGGAAAACTCCACGCTTGCTTGATGCTAGACATTACTATGTTCGTCCACCGTACCTAGGTAGTAAGTAGCTGGGGTGGAGAAGAAAGGACATAATCAAGGTTTCGCTCTTTTCTTTTTTGCTCGCAAAATCGCAATAAATGATGAATCCGAAAGTGAGAAAAGGTGAGAGGATAAGAGGATTGTCCATCTTTTTCTGAGTTTTCTTTTTCAATTTTGTGACTCGTTCCTAGGATCAGTACTCGTCATCATCGTAGTCGATCCTGTTAGGGCTTCCACGATACTGATTGCGTTTGATGTTACTAGGACTGAATTGTCCAGAACTGGTGATCGGTCTAGGCCCAGTAGGCTTTCGAGTCGGTGGCGCATTGACTGGGGAAGCGCCTCCACGGCTATTTCGGGCAGAGAATCGATCGGTATGCGGAGATCCGGCGTCTTCCTTGATCTTAGGGGGCCGTTGAGGTACCAAGGGTCCGGCATCTTTGACCTTTGGTGGACGAGGAGGGCCTCTGGAGGAGCTCACTTCCGAGTAGCCTGCATCCGAGATTGGTGTCAAGCGAGCGTTACCACTGCTCATTCTGTTCGCATTGGTGTAATGAGGTAGGCTTGATTGTGATCCCCATCTCTCTGAAGTGGGGGAGGTCGGCGCATAGACTTGTGCCTGGGATTCGAGATGAGTTTGGTACCGATCAGTTGGCCCTTTCTGTGGCTGCGGGTGTTGCAGATTGAGGCTGTCACGGTGTGCTTTGTACTTTGGACCCTCGGAGACTTGAGAAGGAACAAGTGGAGAAGGAGGGCGATTGTCTTGTTGTTCTTCATCCAAGGTGAAAGTAGAACGAAGACGGTCATCGCCATGTGGATCGTAAAAGTCGCCAGTAGCGTACTGGTCTTTGTTAGCTAGATCCGAGCCGGATCGCGACATTTCTGATGATGGACGATCCTTCCGAGCAGTCTGCATGCTGTTGCGAACATTGTCACCAGCCGAGGAGGCAGTCGTCTTGGACCATCGTGAGATCTTGAAAAAGGAAGAGCTGTTGGATTTGTGTTTACGTGCTTTCTCATCTGACTTTCTCGGAGTGGTCTCCTGACTTCCTGAACCAGTAGGCACCGGCTTGCGAGGTGGTGTACCAAGATGTGCAGGAACGCTCCGCTCATCCGGAACACGCTCGTCATAGGGGACTTCTCTTTCCAAGAGTGGCTGCTCATATGCATCAACTTCTTCATCTCCCTCAAGCACAGTGCTGATACGATTCTCCGATGCTCGGCGAGTGTTCATTGGTCGCGCATCGGCTAGAGGTCGGGAGGAATTAGAAGTGTAACCAGACTGTCCGTCAGGAGATCCAGTACCCGCTAAACCTTCAGGCTCATATCCGTCTGGGTAAGCTCCTGCATTGAGGTTTGAATTGAGACTGGCGGCATTCGTTGCTGGCACAGTCCCAACACTTCCCTGAGCAGTTCGTAGAGCTTCCACTTCGTCGAGAAGTTGTTCAAGCATGTCTTCAATCTTCGTCAAATCGTTGGAAGATTTCAAGCTTAGACTCTTCATAGCCCTTCTGAAGACATTTCGTCGTTTTGCTTGTACCTCCTCGCCGTAATCAGCTGCGGC
Organism: Talaromyces liani; assembly: GCA_022814505.1. Taxonomy (NCBI): domain Eukaryota; kingdom Fungi; phylum Ascomycota; class Eurotiomycetes; order Eurotiales; family Trichocomaceae; genus Talaromyces; species Talaromyces liani. The sequence goes on from JAKLNL010000034.1 coordinate 45,107, forward strand.
TAGTTGACGGTTGGACCGTGAAGCAGGAAGTGGACGTGGACCACCGATAGCTCGAGTACGCTCATGTTGCTTTTCGTTTGCTTGTAAGATCATTTCATCTTGCTCGGCGATGAATTTCTTCATCTCCAAGAACGAGCTTCGCATCTCAGTTGCACTGCGCACTAGGGTGAACAGGATTTCAGTGTCTCTAGCATTGCGTTGAGCGTCTCTAACGGTGAGCTATACAATATTATTAGCGAATATGTAGTTCATGTAGAAGTGATAGACTTACGTGGTTCATCAAAGCAATGATGTCCTTGGATTCAATGCTGTCGATACCCCGACCTGTAGCGCTGTCGTAAATAGGAGAAGCAATGCCGTGGGAATAGCCACTGAAGTGTCGTTGGTGACCAGAGCCAACGAAGGGATCCTCTTCCAGGTCTCTGTTGTCGAAGAGAAGAGGAGGGTTGGCGTGATCGAGCGTGCTGAACTTGTTGCGTGGTTCTGGCGTCCCATTGCTTGGAGACATGGGATTTGCAGCTGAGATGTATCCCTCGTCCTTGGCCCCTGGTGGAGTTGAGTACATACGAGCACCTATATATCCCGGATCGTATGTTTGATCGTAGCCAATTCCACGCTCTGCGGCTGACAAACCTAGCCCTGCGCCTAAGACTCCACCAATGGCTGCAGCTGCAGCTGGGTTAAGGTCATGTTGAGGTGAAGATTGAAGATCTCTGGCCTGTGGTGGGGTGGGGTTATAAGGCCAATGATCCCTGCTGCCATGAGGAACACTGCCAATAGGGCCCTGGATGATGGAAGGGTTGGTATTGATCTCCGATTCCTCTTCTTCGTATTGTGCATCCTCTGGGTGGATATCCTGGTGGTTGTCTATAATAGTGGTGTCGAGAGGATATCTTTCTTCGTGTTCTTCAAGATCTTCGTCTGACTGAGTAACGCTCTGAGGAGGTGATGCTGCACCAAGACGCTTCGTGAAAGACTTTTCGTCGTGGTTGTTGAGATCGTATTCATGCTTCAGAGGACTTCCGCGACGAGAGTCAGCTTGATTCTGCTCACGAACTTCTTCGACATGACTTCCATTGACAGAGCGATTTAGAGAGTCTGCTTGCGAGCGAGCCTGGGAAAGACCGGATCTCGTGTCCATCACAGAAGGTTCCAAGAGAGACGCCACTGCAGATTCCACAGCGACTGGGGTCACAAACTTTGGATTGACAGCGGCTCCTTCGTTGAGTTCCCTTGGAGAATCATCGTATTCATCATAGGCATCGCCTTCAGCGGTGTCGTGGTTGATATCAGCCTTGTACTCCTCGTCGTGGAAGTCATCATGTTGACCCGCGTAAGAGGTAGTCTCATTCCAGTCTGCTCCGGCCTCGCCCTCGACATTCCAGTCCGTCTCGTAGCCAAGTTCCGTTGCGCCTTCATCATGCTGCTTCAAGATCTCGCTGCGACTCTCGAAGCTGATCCCCTCAGGGCGCGTTGACCTGGCCAACTCTGTACTAGGCGCAGAAGACAGGGATTGGATAGAATATCTTCGGTCTTCAGCTTCCTTATCATTGAGAACTTCTTGCTGACTTTCCTGCAGGTCATGATCACTAGCAACGCTTTGAATGGGGCTCAAAGCACGTGGATGATGTATGTTATCCTCTGGACCGAGCATGTCGTGATCTGGGTGATGTCCAAGCAAGTTTCCAGCAGCAGCCGCTGCTATAGCACCGCTAGCACCTTCGAGGAAAACATCACCATCGATAGAGTCAGCCTTCTCTTCAAAGTCGTGATCACTGCGATCGCTTTGCCTAGAAGCCAGCTCTCTATGACTGCCCAATGGCGTCCCAGGGCTAGGAGATTCCAAGCCACGCGGAGATCCTCGGATGACCTCTTTGATCTGGCGCGGCGTTGGTGTCTCCGTGTCAACAGTATCAGCAGTTCTTTGAGAGAGCAAGGAGTCGCGAGTAAGTTCGGTGTCTATATCACTGCGGAATGGCATTGGTGGAACATTGTGTTTCTGGAACACAAGTTCTGTGTCGGAATCGTTGATACTTCCCGATCCGCTGCGACTCTTGGACTTGCGTTTCCTTGTCTTCTTACCCAGACTGGACTTTGAATCATGGTGCTTGAGGGCGGCAGCTGTGAGTGCACTGCCAACAATGCCTGCCGCGGCAGCGTCCCTGAGACCTTTGCTCCTCTGGCGTCGTAACTTCTCCTCTTCGGTAAATTCGCGTTGGTTTCCAGGAAGCGAACCCTTACGAATACGAATGGTCTCTTCGGGAGATGCGGATCCTGTTTCTCTTTCTGTCTCTTTCTCACGGCGTCGCTCTTTGTAACGCCTTCGGCGCTCTTCAGGGGTGGCCACCTCTTCTTTTTCGGGGGTTGCTTTTTCGGTGCTTGCGACAAAGAGTGAACTTTTGCTGACATCGGGCGCGCTCGAATGCTTTGAAAGGCGTCGCTTGGGTGTATCCTTCGAACTGACACCGCTTCCAGATTCGACCGTATCACGCTCGAACTTCAGCCTGTTGTCGCTAACTTTCTGATCTTTCTTGAGTTCTTTGAGTTCGGGCAGGATCAGACGTCGAATGGCGTCTTCAACGGTCTCGAGGAACTTGGTGTTGTTCAAGGATGACTTGGATGTGTTAGAGCGGAAAGATATGGCGTCACCGGACTTGTGACGAGATGACACATTAGAGCCACTCAGCAGGCTAGACTCAATACTAGGCTGCTCCTCCTCATCATACTTGTGGGAGCGTTTTTTCAAGGGCTTTGACTCGGCTGCAAGAAGCTCCTTACTGCGAGCCCCATCGCCGGCATTCAACTTCTGGGCCACTCTATAAGCGATCCGCTCGCGGCTCAGACTTCGGCTTCTTCGTCTGGAGGGTGCCTTGAGAAGGTCGGCATCGGAAGTGTCGCGGGCTTTGTCTAGGCTTTGGCTTCGCTTGCGGCGTGGCGCACCAGAGACCATAGAACCATCAAGCATGCTATCTGCTGGCATTGACGATATTTCGGAAGTTGGCTGGATATAGCGCTCGTTGGATAGGTCGCTTCCATTTCCACGGTCTAGAAATTCAATCTCAAGCGGTCGACCATCTTGTTCGTCGTCAGTGACGCTTTGATCGTCATTGCCTTCAGTGATGGTTTTCTTCTTCGATGGAGTGCTGACAGAGATGCGTCTAGTGTAGTGCGGTCGTTTGCTACTGCTGCCTTCACGTATCTGAATGGTGTCGCCATGCTCTCGATTCTTCCTGCCCGACGGAATTACCTTGACTCTGACGCTTGGTCGTGAGTGGAGCCTCGAGCCAGTTTTCTCACGTTCAAAGTACTCGATGAGAAGTGAGGTTTGCGACTGGTGGGATGTTCGTGATAGCTTTGACGAGTCATCATCGTCTTTTTTGCTTGATCGTCGTCGAGTAGAAATAGTAATGGGGCTGCCATCGTCTGGTAAAGAATAAGACGATTTGTCGGTTCGTCGGGAAACGTCGGTAGCCATGTCGGTGGTTGTGAGGCTGCTCCCCGTAGTATCGATTCTACTATCGACTATGGATTCGGTTGGTGCAGGTAATAAAGGACGGCGGGAATTTACGCCCATGATGTTGCTGGATCTAGCGAGAGGAGTGCATAATCGGTGATGTCTGGCAGGGGAGATGTGTCGTTGTCCTATCCTAGAATTGGCCGGCACTGAAATAGCTGTGTCGAGGACAGCTTAGGTGGAGATCATGTAAATAGACGTTTGCGTGGGGTTAGTGTAAATGTGAGCCCAGTACGATTGTAAAAAGAAATTGAGACAATGTATTATCGTCCGTAAATCGCCATGAGCCGGCAAGCGTTTGATCCAAACAGCTGGAGGTCAACCGTTTGCAAAGGTGTCGTTCAGTCACTCGGTGAGCCCACTACTGATACCCTCGATAGTGATAAGATATCAGCAAGGGAAGAAAGGCGAAAGACTGAAGTGCAACTTCGGAGTTGCTAAAGAATGTAAGTAATAGAGGTATTAAGAATGCATTTGCTGTCAAGACAATTAGTACAAAAGCAAGGAAGTGCAAGGAGGAGAAAAAGAAATTGGTAGTGAGAGCAGCGGCGACAAACAACTCAGCGAGGGAAGGAAGAGGCTGGGGACTAAGCATAAGATCGCTGGGCGACGGGCGGCTGGGCCGAACCTTCCCACCACTCACAAAGCGGAGTACCTAGCACAACACAACAACGTACGTTCAGCGAGGAGAGTGGCTGGTGTTTTCTTTCTATTCTACAAATCCGCCCGGACAATTACTCAGTCATAGTCGTACACGGTATCCGAGCCTTATTTGAGTGATGCTCTTGCTACGTTCGAGTGACACAGCAACATCGCATGGAACCGGAGAGCTAGTCAATACATGCAGACCAGCGCCCACTAAGCGACATCTCCATGGCTGTTGGAGTGTGACCCTGACCTGGACGATAGTACATTCGATAGTTCGCGTTTGCCATCGAGGACAAGCTTGCCGCCCCTCGCGATTAACGACAACGCATTTTACACGATCTGCCTGAAAAATCCCACATGTAATGAGACCAGTTCCATGAAGCCGAACATCAATTTCAAGGAACAGGTCGTTGAAAAGTGATACGAGCGACATCTCTGTATGCTGGTCACCCAGGCGACGGCTGGTCTCTATTGGTGGCTGTGGGTCCGCTAGTCATGTGCTGGGCCGCGATGATGAGTTGTTCAACTGCCCCTCGACTACTTTTATTGACATCTGCAATATCATTGGATATCTTGTTTCTCGTTTCTTGAAACGGTGCAGGATAGCAGTCCAATTATTTTTTCTATGATGAGCCATAAGCTACAAGGATGATGTTGGAGATCAGCCTGCGTGTCCGGTGTGATATCGGATAAGAACGAATTGATCGATTAGAGCCTCATGGCATGCCCAGCCACCACGGTTTGCAGCTCTACAGTTCGGCGATTAGTCCCTCGGCAACTATGGGTACGACGATTTTCCTGGTTGTTGCCTATAGGATACTGATCAGATTCTTTGCAACAAATTCAAAAATCTCTAAGTGTCTGCTTGCATAAGCGAGCCGTATTCGATATGGTAAATGGGATTCAGCCCATAATCTGGATCAGGCTGATGTTACTCAATGTTTCCACGTCAAGAAAGGACCTTTATATCGGTGGCGAACCCAAAGCCTAAGAATACTCTACACTAGGATACATTTCGACGCTCGACATGCACATCACCGCTCGGTCCACGATGGCAGATTGCCGGGGTATTGCCTCAGCAGCAAATGAATTGCCTAACAACGTTCTTGATCTGGTGGTAGTGCTCCCTGAAATGCGCTATACCCGTAGCCGATTACTTGAGAATTAGCAGCTTGCGATGACAATCCGTTGAGTCGTTGATGACGGTTTTCAACTATGAAACAGTAGCTATCCCTAGACAACACGGAATTAGGCACAATCAACGGTCGCTCAAGTCTAACCGATATTTCATTTGAGTAGGTTGGGCGAGCTATGTGATTCCAAAACATGTTGACATGTAGTACAAATCGTATGGGAAGAATGAGTCTCATGTAGAGATCTGAATCACGGCGCAAGTTCGGCAAGAATTCTGTCAATTCACGGTTCATCCGGATTGGAATCTTGATACACTCTCGACAGTGAAGCAGAATTGATCCAGATTCGATGCAGTCGTTTCGTTACAGCTGCCCTTCATATACGGAGCAAAGTACATTCATCTTGACTTAGGCATCATATCTGTTGTAATCACATGCCGATGGTTAGGTTAGGGCTAACCCTCGAATCTCCACGTGAATCCGTGCCTCACAAACTACCGACAGAGACAACCTTGAAAACACGTGCCCATTGTCCATATTGCCTCGACAAAAATAGTAACAAAAATCAATGTTCAGGTACAAAGCAAAATAACCCGAGTAGAGATGTCACAATGGCCAAGGAACCAGTGTGTCGGTGAAGATATTTACGTATGTCCATTTTTGTCACGGCGTCTCCTGAACCGCCAGATGATCCAGTGGGGACAAGAAGAACATCAATTTACGAACCACTTGGCGATCTTATCTTGGAAAATAATTTTACCCAGATTTCCAGGCTGCACAATTACTGATCTCCATCCGAGCCACTTTAACTTAGTCAACAAGAGGGCTGTGCAGAGCCTGAACTTACTTCTGTTGTAATGTGCCAAGTATTGGCATTCAAGCACGGAGTCTTGGAGCTCTCTAAAAGTTGAGACAAATCTCAGACCTGACAGGTTGCGAGTCTGTGACTTGCGACAAAAGAAGGGGGCGATCAATTACGCAGCCGTTTTGGGTATGGACGATGGGGTTATGCCACAGTTGTACTCCATGTTATGATGTTACACTCCTGCGGCGTCCTGCCCAGATGTAAGTAAGCCCTTGGCCTATCATAGCGGATACGTATACGTACACAGGGTTGTGGCTATGCATTTGCATACGAGAGACAGTCTTGGATTGTGCGACATATGGGAATAGGGCGGCTATCTGAAGCGCTACCTCTAAGCTCCTTGACACGATCTATGCCTTTCTCTCGATCAACCACATGCGTAAGACTTCAAGGTCAGTACTCGTGATATTCTTAGAACGGGGAATAGGACGTAATTCGTGTAATTTATGTACTTGCCTGTATGGCCTGTGTAGATCTGGCCCGCAAAAGGCAACATGACCCACATGATGGCTGGACTCTAAAGCATGATTGGCTGCCGTCCCTCGGCCCGGAAATCTCTGAGCGGCGTTTTGGCTGGGACGCGCGTTACAGATGATGTTACTCCGTACAGTACTGAAGAAACTTGATGAATTCATTGAATTGAGTTACTACGTAGAGGGCTGGATGACCGCCCTGTCACGTCACCCGGGCCGTCCGCCGTTCTTTCCATAGAATTGTGTATACTATAGTATACTCAGAATCAGCCATAAGTGCTTAGAGTATAGACTATAGAGAGAAAGATATTCTTCAACTAATGTGTTAAAGAGTCAAGACTCGTATTACCCCGTACCTTGGCTGCCTCAACCAATCAGGCGGCCGCGTCTCCTGACTGGTTAATCCGCGCTGCTCACTCGTCATCTGCCTGTCTTGGTTGCCGCATTGGGCCTAGCGTGCTGTCTCACCAGACTTGATCCCAGGGCGCTTACCCTTAGTTCTCTCTGGCCTATCCGCCCCCCGATCTCCCCTTCCAGCCAGGCCCTTTCGTCTCCCATCTAAATTACCACTGACACTCCCCTTTGACACCATCGACACGGCTTGACTTTCGACACTCGACATTCGTTTTGTATTCCTGATCTTCTTCCTTTTTTCCTCTTTTCTTCCTCTTCAATTCTTCCCTTTTCCTCCTTGTTTCGCTTTTCCGACGATACCTAGCTCAATCCGACTAGTTACATTCTTTATCCCATTGTCGTCGTAACAACGAACGACACAACAAAACGCAAGGCACCCCCTCTATACAGTCGCTCGCTTTTTGAGGGAATTCAGAAACCAAAACCAGCATTGTTTCGGCCAGCAATTGTTGAATCTTACGCAACCATCCCTTAACCCATAACGAACAATCTCGTCAGTCTCTTCAGGCCGCTACAACGTAACATCCTACGCAACAGAGTGGCCTTGGGCAAATTCGATGGTGACGCAATTTTTGAATGTCTAAGGGAATCTGTCACCCCACAATCGATTTCTAGGAAGTGACCCTGCCAGTCCCAACTTATCGTCATCCTACACCACCCACGACTTCCGTTTCCGGCCATTGTCTTCTTCACTGACGCTCTGGAGCGTCCGCCGATTAACTTTTATCCCGGCGTCATATCTTATCTGCGAATACTCGTCGGGTGACTGACTATCAAAATTCTCATTCTCGCCGCACAGTCACAACCACCAAAATGCGGTTATCCTCAAGTCTCTCATACCTCGTGGCCGTTGTGGCCTTCTCGCCCTTCGCCTCAGCCCTCCGGCTCCTTCAATCGACCTCGTTGATAGAATGTATGGATAATTCGAACTTTTCAGCATCTCTTTTCCAGGTCACCTTCACACCCGATAACAAAACGCTCGCTATAAACATCAACGGTATTTCGTCGATATCCGGCAATGTCACGGCAGAGGTTGTGGTTACCGCCTATGGCTTTCAAGCAGTAAAACAAAAGCTGAATCCTTGTGATTTGAATTTGGATGGTCTATGTCCTATGCAGACCGGCCCCATCCCTATCGAAACCACCATCACAGTTTCCGACTCGGTGGTCAAAGCCATCCCCGGCATCGCTTATAATGTTCCTGATCTGGATGGCCAGGTTTTTGTATACATCAACTCTACAGATACGGGAGAAAGAATCGCCTGTTTGGAAGCCAGCCTTACAAACAGTCAAACCGTCCACCAAAAAGCGGTCGAATGGGTTGTCGCCGTCATCGCAGGCCTCGGTCTCGTGGCTTCTGCCATCACCTCTGGACTAGGTCACTCAAACACCGCTGCACACGTCGCTGCCAATGCATTGTCACTTTTCGGCTTTTTCCAAGCCCAGGCTATGATTGGTGATACGGCCGTTCCTATGCCACCTATTGTCGAATCCTGGACACAGAACTTTCAATGGAGCATGGGTATAATTCAAGTCGACTTTTTGCAGACAATTGCGACATGGTATCAACGAGCCACCGGCGGTACCGCTAGCCAACTATTATCAAATCTTGCTACTACATCGGTAGTTGTTGAAAAGCGATCGCTCGACATTGGACAGGACATTTATCGCCGCGGCCTTCATTATTTCGGAAAGAGGGCCACCGGCACAGGCACAACAGTGACGATTTCTGGACTGGAGCGGGTTGGCTTCAAGGGTGATATCGAAGCCACCAACATTTTCCTGACCGGTTTGATCTGGTTCGTTGTTTTTGTCGCTTTGGTCATGATTGGAGTTTCGGCTTTCAAGGGTATCTGTGAATTGTTGATCAAGTACAATAAGATGCCAAGCGACAAGTTCCAAGATTTCCGCAACGGATGGAAGATTGTCATGCGCGGTATCCTCTTCCGTCTCACACTTATCGGTTGGGCTCAGATGTGTGTGCTGTGCCTTTGGGAGTTGACTCGGCGTGATTCTGCCGCAGAAGTCATTCTTGCGGTGATTATGTTCTTGTCCATGGCCACAGTGCTTGGATGGGCAGCATTCAAGGTCATCACGCTCGCGAAACGATCTATTGCCATGCACAAGAATCCGGCTTATATCCTCTACTCCGACCCGGCTTGCTTGAACAAGTGGGGCTTCTTGTACGTCCAGTACAGGGCTACGGCCTACTACTTTGTCATTCCTGTGCTGGGTTATTTACTTCTCAAGGGCATATTCATTGCCTTTGGACAGAAGGCACAAGTCGTCCAAGCTGTCGCTTTCTTAATCATCGAGGCCGCTTTCTTGATTGCCGTCAGTGTGATTCGGCCATGGATGGACAAGAGAACCAACATCTTCAACATTTCTATCGCTGCGTGCAACTTTTTGAATGCTATTTTCTTGCTAGTGTTTAGCAACGTTTTCAACCAACCAGTAAGTTCGCCCTCAACTTACCGTATAGGATCTGTCTGACTTTAGCAGGGGATGGTTACGGGTGTTATGGGAATCGTCTTTTTCGTCTACAACGCAGTATTCGCCTTGGTCCTTTTGATCCTGGTTTTGATCGCTTCCATATACGCCATTGTCTCCAAGAACCCAGACATGCGCTACCAACCAATGCGCGATGACCGTGGTTCATTTATCAAGAGCAACACTGCTCTCAACACCGAATTAGATGCATTAGCAAACACCGCTCGAGGCGGTAGCGAGATGGAACTTAAATCAACGGCCTACCACCCGACATACCAGGAGGATTCCGGTTCCATTTCGAACGGCAGCGGCGCCAGCATAAACCGTGGACAACACGACATGCACAAACCGCCTGCATCACCCATCGATCCATCGGTACCTCTGTTCCCTAGTCACGCACCACCGTCATACGAATCAGACGGATACGGTCGCGACATTGAACGAAGTCGATCACCGGCACAGATTGGAGATTTCAATCCTGCCTCTGCACTAGCAATGCAGAATTATAGACAACAACACAACGCCAGTCCCTGGCAACGAGGCGCCGGCTACGACCATTAGTCGGGCTATGTGTTTGTTAGTTTACATATATTGTTTGTCTGTTTATGATGAGACATGTCATACCATACATTTCCGGCCGTTTGTAACGCTTTCTTTTCTTCGCTCCCTTCATTCTTTTCCCTTCCTACAACCCTTTTTACCTCGTCTATGGATATATACCAGGCGTTCATCATCTCGATCTATTTCTTTTTATCGACTTTTATCTTCAACCTTTTCATATTTTAGAACACAGCATGTGCGGGATCAGGTTATCTGGCTTATCATTATCGGGGTTTCACTTGGTTCTTTCTTCCCTCTTATGCTTTGGGTTGGAACGGATTCATTTTATTCCCTTGTAATTGTTTTTTTTCTTTTCTTTTCTTTTTTTTGTCTGTATGGAATACTGGCGTTGGTTATCCTTTTCGTTGAGTTACTTGGCTCGATTGGATTGAGTTTGCATATGTATGTATGTATGTATGTATAAAAATAACTCACTCTTCATTTAGTTCAAGTCTATGGCCAGCCATGGAGTTGGTTAGGCTTAGTAAACAATTGAATTGTTCATTATCCTCATTCTCATTTCGTCACGTAGATACGATCCATTGTATTGAACTCCTTAATCCAATTGATATGGTATGATACATGCAACTAAAAAACCAATTTTTATCTCTACTGATCAAGGGCGATACCCTCCCCCCGGCGGTCCAGGCGGAAACCCGCCACCGCTCATGGCACCGGGAGGAGGCGATATACTCGATCCAGGGCCATGTCCACCGCCTGGTCCCCCGGGAAGTCCACCAGGAGGAACACCACCAGGCGGAAATCCCGCACCACCAGGGAAGCCAGGAGGAGGTTGAAAGTTCGCTGGTAGACCGCCTGGTGGTGGGAAAGGTAAGTTGCCGGGTAAAGGGGGCATGCCTGCTGGTAATGAAGGGGGAAGACCAGCACCACCACCACCGCCGGGAGCGCCGCCGGGGATGGGGAAGGGGGGTTGGAAGGGGGGTATGCCGCGGCCTAGTGGTGCTGCTGTTGTCGAACGGACGTTAGCTGTCAATCCATTCGTTTGCGGTTGAAGATGGAGGAAGGGAACGTACGAGGTAATCCACCGGGAGCTCCTGGGGGCGGAATACCGAATGGTGGAGGCGGCATTTGACCTGGTCGTCCTACATGTATCAGCACAACGCTTTCCTCAATCCACTTTTTGGTATGTGATGGGGATGAGGGTAAATATACCAGGAACCCCAAACGGCGGTGGAGGCGGAAACGATCCCGGCACACCGGGATGTTGCAGTAACGGATTCGCCTGTCCCTCCGCCGCGTATGAAGATGTGATTGAATCGATTACTGATTGCGCTTTTTCGTGGCCGATTTCTGTCATCACCATCACCCAGTCAGTCAGCTAGTCTGTTATATGTTTGAGGGTGTGTTGGGGAAGCGCACGTTGGTAATAATCAACCACGTTACGGATATGGTTTCGTCCTGCATTGTGTGCTTTGCGCACGCTCATGGAGTCGTGCGTTAGGTAGACGTCGCAGTAGTCGCCTGTGTAATCCCAAAGGTGCGCGTGTTAGTGGATTGTTTGAATGTGCGAAGGAAAATGGGGATCCTACAGAAGAGTGCAAAGGAGGTTAGCTTTGATTCTATGACAGAAAGGGGGAGGAGACTTATATTTTGGCATTTTGAAGGATGTGTGCCGTCGGCACTGGGCTGTTCACTTGGATGTTCGTGATGCGGTCGTTAAGATATTGCGCTGAAAAGCGCGCTTGGTTCGTTGAGGGATATCAATATGATAAATAAAGCGGATCGCAGAGCTTGAATTATCTAGGCTGTATATTTCGGTAGGTTGAAGATTGTAGCAAGTTGTTGTTGTGGTATGTTATTTTCTAGCAGAGGTCGAAATGTCGAAGCAAAACGATAAGCTCCATCTCCAGAGATTCTGGGCGGTGTGAGGCGGCATAATAGCAGCATTGTACCATAGGAGTATAGTCTCACGCTATTCCGTATTGGGGACACTGAAGCTTTTTACGTTCTCTTTACAGCAGTTCATGATCAAGAAGATTCAAGATTTTGCGTAGGTAATGGGATGAAGACTACAATAGGAACAGCAGAATAAGTAGAACAAGTTACATGCAGCTGTCTTCGTATAGAAAGGTAGGAGCCGCCGTATACATACATCTTGTACGGCCACTTCGTATTCACTATGGCAAAGCAAAGTGCTTCGATTTCATACATAAAGCTGAATGCAATGCTAAGCAACCAGCACCCCGGTCAAAAAGGAAGAAGACTACATATCTACCCTTGTCAGTTGCAGACTCCAAGACTGTTGTAGATCGTGTGGCGTGCATAAGTCAAGTCCATAACATACATAGTGTTACCGAGAGCCGAGAAAAGCCATTCTAAGATCCGTACAATATCTGCCAATCACCTCTCAAAGTCCTTGCACACCACACACGTCAAGGCGAAGAAACAAACAGAAATACCAACTCGTAAAATCTTCAATTTTGTCATCTATTATTTGTCAGTCGGAAACTCGGCTGCAGATCTGTATCATAGACGGTCAACCGAAACAGGTCTAGACTGGTCGCTCATCTTGACTTGCCTAAACGAGTAATTTCCCATGACTACGAGCCTACGAGGAGAGAATTTTCCAGTGGAATCGGTCCACTATGTAAACATACATACAAAACAATACAATGATGGCAACGAAAATTTTTTAGTTACTAACTACGTAGGACGTACTACTGAGTCATACGTGGTACGAAGAGATGAGTGGAAGAGTAGTGAAGATGATCCATTATCCCTTTATCGATCGATCAAGGGAGAAGATAGTAATTATGAAATTCGTATCATACAATCGACAGATAAAAAAAAAAGATCAGGTCATTGAGACAGAACAATAGAGTAGTCAAAACTCCCGAACCGGAAGAGGGTATAATGCTATACGAAGGATTCATTCAAGGAACGCTTCGCTGCAGATATGATGTGTCATGATAGTAAAAACATTCGTGATGAAAGCAGAGTTAAAGAAACTTTTTTTGTGGTTATGCCGGATTGCCCATTTCCTATGACCTCGCTAAGATTCAGATTGATGCGCCGTATTTCAAATATAAAGTAATGAGAAAGGAAAAACTTTTGGTGGTGTTCGTAATGTCGTTATGGTCGTTTCGTTTGTTTGGAGATGTAAGTAAGGTCAGTTGTGACCGGTGAGTCGGCTCCAGGTACGCTCCAAGCTCTGGCGAGCGCGGTCCTTTGCGCGATCAGCCAAGGACTCGTTGCTGGAAGAGCTGGTGCTGGACTCGCGACGCTCAAGACCGTAAGACGACCTCTCGCTGCTGAAGATCAGGTTGCCGGCACCACCACGGCCGACGTGGAAGACAGGCGCAATCTCCTTTTCGCGACGCATCTCGCGCTCTAGCTCCTCGTCGAAGCTAAAGATGGCGCGCTCACTGCTGCTGTGCACGTTGCCGGCGCCACCGCGGCCGGACTTGAAGGTCAAGGGAGTCCTGGAGTCGAGGCGGGTGAGGGATGCAGGGCCCGTGGCGGTCAGGGAGTCGGTGGTTTTGGTGTCGCGCAGTGAGATGACATTTCCGGCTCCTCCACGTGAGGTGTGCAGAGCTGGGCGGCGTGTGCTGGGCACCGATGGGTGCGGCTCAACGACCCTGTAAGCAGCGGAACGAGCTGACATTTGTGGTGAAATTGATATATTGGTTGTTTGATAGTTTGGAGAGTGTTGTACTGTCGTACTGTTGTAGCAGGGTTGCTAGGCGAGATGTGTTCAGGTTCAGGTTCAGGTTCAGTAAATCGTGTGGATGTTCCGTTTCTTGTAGAGGAAGGATATGGTAGAGTCCGGGGGAAGGGCTTATATAGGCCGTGAGGTACCAAAGAATGACGGCTCCACCCAGGAAAAGAATTGCACCATCTTGGAAACCTGTTGTTCAGTCGCATTTCTCAGGTACCATCTGGTGGACAAGTCACACGGTCAGGCTGTGGAGAAGATGTAATATTACGGACTGATGAGGCGGTTGAGTTCAACGAGTTGCTAGAGATGGATTCTATTACCCTATTAGTTTGGACGATAAAGCAGCGGCAGAAATTGCCTTTTGCAGAATGGCGCAGAAAGGGCTATGCAGAGGCAGCGGCAGCGCCCGTGATGGGGAAGCAGTCGCTGCTTTAAGTCTTGTCAAGTCATCTGACCAGCTCGGCGTCAAAGAAAAGTTTTTCAGATGGAGCAGAACCGGCAAAACGTAACAGAAACTGGTCCCGCGGGCCAATCAGCAAGTTTCCTGGGGGTAATGGAAATTCGCCATTCGTACCCTCTTTGGCCGGGCTAGGGCGTATTTTACAATAATACCAATACCCACTGTGTCGCAACCACGCTCAGCCAGTCACCCAGAGCACGCCAGACGCTGCCAGAACTCCTGACGTAATTGCACGGTCTCGGCTTGGATGAAGGGTAAACATGCCACCAGCATCCTCTACGGTTGGCCCAGTCAACCCGCCAGCTCGACTCCATTCAGGAGCATTTACACTGCTAACAAACTAGCACAAGCATCTCATGTTGGCTTGAAGTTACATAACAAAGTCAAACAGGAGAATGTGACGGACTCGGCATAAACGATTCGCTTGCATCGAGTCCCCTGACCAGAAAATTGGCTCATCAATGACTGCGTTTGTATGAGAAATCGCATCATACGCATTACGTGCTCGCTTACCGACGGTACAAGTATACTGTGTCAATCATCAAATGCCGCATTTCCGGTGTACTATGTAAACTTGCTACGCTGTACTCCATAGTAAACTCAGAAGTGAGTCAGGCCTGGACCACAGATATGACATACTAGTAGGAAGGAGGCAAAACAAGGGGAAAATTTTTTCAGGACCTAATTTTAGTTGACTCCGTCGTACTGTAACAGTAACGCTGCGTAATAATTGATTTGCTTTCCCCGGATTTTCCATCTTACGTGGTGCGTCTAGCGTCTTATTGGTCCCCCCGCATTTCATCAAATTTTTCCCGCTGAGCAACGTGTTCATTCAGACTGACTCAATAGTCTCAATAGTCTCAATATCTTTTTACGGAGTACATGATTGAAATTATGGAGAGAGTCACCGAATCAAGATGATTTATCCAGCAAAATAAGGAGTACTCATGCGTACGTAGTCTACTACACTTACTCTACGTAGTACATAATACACCCGAACACTGATCCACCGATCCACGGATTACTCGGATGCTTTGGTCAGTATGGGGAAGCGCTGTAACTGCTACGTCGTTTGCAAAGGTTAACTCTCCTTGAAACAAGTCACACGTACTTACGGTACTTAGTAAGTAATACCCAATCTGTGGCCACGAGCCGAATTCCGTGGTGGCTGATGGCTGATGACCTGTGTTATGAATCAATCAGCCTGTTTGTATTTGCCTCTTTCTTTTCTTTTCTAGAATTGTTCCAGGTTTACTTGTTTCTTGTTTACATCGTCATGGGTGAACAAGAGAAAAGATCGATCGGTCACAGGGTAAGAACTGTGGCGGAAACCCTCGTTTGGCGGGCTGACGGCACTACTCGGACGTGATTGGTCGAATTTGCCGAGCCACGCAAAAACGCCGAATATAGATGATGCCCACTTAGCACTGTGACTTGAAGGTCATTCTCCTATGGTCATCGTCTGTCGTGACCCGGATCTTGTGACGAGTACACCTGCATCTTCACAGCCAGCCATACTAATAGCCAGGTCGTATCTGTCATTCCTATCATTTGGTCGAAGGTCTAACCGAGGACCGAAGCGTTGACCTGCCGTTTTCGGTAAATCCTGGCAGGATCTGGATCTGGTGGGTATCCCCGGATTTTAGAGTCAATCATTCCTCATCCCTGGACAATGTACCCTATGCTTTGACCTCCGAGCCTGTCTGGGGGGTAGACTTGTTATTCATAGGCAAAGGGAGTCCTCTTGACAAGAAGTCATAGGATTCGGCTATCCGTCGGTAGTTGATTGAATGTCTGATACGTAGAATGACTTGAATGTCCGTGCTAGACTTGGCAGCTTACTTCTAGCCACGAGGTTTGTCCTCGGAAAAGTCACCATGGCAAGAAACATGAATACTCCAATGAGATATGTCACAACACGGACATTACTTATCCTATGTTCTAAGCCTAATGCTGCATCTCATTCTCCAAACTCGCAAGCGCAAACGACGCCGATCCATGCACACTATCAAACAACAACGGCCGCGTCACGTAGTACTACGTACGTATCATGCCCTGCATTAGCAAACACTTCGACCTTCAATCAAAGAAAAGGGGACATACCTCATAATCCGCCGTCGAATTCAAACTACACACCGACACCGTCCCATTCCAACTCAGCGTTCCGTTGTGATTGTTCACTACAAACGTATTGGCGAGATATTCGTACGCCTTGTCTGCTGTATCTCGATATTTGGGTTGTTGTGGTAAATAGCCCAGTCGGACGCCCTTGTATAATCCGTAGATGAACATGGCGCTTCCGCTGGATTCGATGTAGTTCCCTTTTCGTCCGGGGTAGTTTAGGGCTTGCCACCATGCGCCTGACACAGGGTCTGCGGCATTGACAAGCGCATCCGCGAGAGAGATGAATCGTGACTGAACATGTCGCCATTGAGTTGAATCGGATTTCAGGAAGGAATTTGCTTCAAGCCAATTTACTAGCGCCATGAAATACCACCCCATTGCCCGCCCCCAGACGATAGGACTCGCGCCGGTGATGGGGTTCGCCCACACGGCTGTTTTGGATGCATCGTAGCCATGAAAAAGGAGACCGGTGGTGTTGTCAAAGCAGTGTGACCAGAGCAGATCTAACTGCTCAATTATGTCGTGAGTTGTCTCCGGTGTAGAGCGTGGATCAAAGTATTCAGTGTACAGAGAGGCAAAGGAGGTGTAGGAGTACATTCCGTCTAGATAGCTCCAGTTAGGGTATGTGAAGTACCATAATCCGCCTGTCAAAGTCAGCATATTACTTCAAATGTTAAAGACTATTAAGTTAAGAAGGAGAAGCAGACCGTATTGATTCCTCGGCTGTAGGGCAATAGACTCATTCAACGCATCCCACTTCACATTCTGCTTGTCTTGATCATCAAGGTACCCCGCTAACAAACCCCTGCCGAGCGAAAACCGATCTAAGGGGTACAAAGTGTCTTGCGAGGCATTGAGTAATTTGTCCAAAATACTCTCAGTACCCTGTTGCACATATGCTCGATACTTCTCTTTGGCGTCGTGTGACGCTACAGCCGAATTGATTAGTTGGAGGAGCGCATCTTGCACAATGCCGATTTGTAGGTATGTAGATGCAGTGGGAGTTTCAGGGGCAATTCCTTGGCCGCGGGAGATGATGCTATCGGCCATCCATGTTGAATAATTATTGGTAGTCGATGCCGTGATGGCGGTGGAGAGGGCTAGGCTCGTGAGTAGCCGCGATAACCTCATTTTGGATCCGAAGCAGTCAATGATAAAATCCAGCACTGAAATATTCAATGCAGTGGGTAGATGCATTTATTTATATGTTGACAATATTTAATTAGATTGCTAACCAGGATGATATTGTACGAGGGAGAGCGAAATGCAGGAACGCTAAACGTTGATCGACAGTAAGCCCTAGAACGGCCAACCAATCAAGTTGTACGCAGCGAGCTATATTCTCACAGAGTACGTTATTTGAAAAAGCTGAACGCAATTTCCCATTAAATTCGATATGCATCTCGAAGCTTGATATCGCATTGGAAGGCAAAGTCAATTAATGGAGAACCAGCAGGTGAGTGATAATAAGGTGGCTAGGCACGGCAGCTGAACCGGTTGGCATACCGGCACTGTGGTCAGAGGAGACATTTATTTGTCTATGATCCAAATTCTATTCAAAATTTATTTCTGACCGTATATCGAGATGAAAACCATGAATTCAGCCTTGCAAGTCTTCATTCTCCGGCAATGTCTTTTGGCAAAGACGGCATACGCGTATTCGGCTTCTCGGCAGCACGCGGAACAATTCGTGCCCTAATTGGAATTATGGCGACACCAATTGGCATTTCAAGAGTCGATTAGTAAATTATTTATCGACAATCTAGGCCTAGGAATCGCATCAAAGATTTGTCACTGATCATTTGGAACAATTCTGACCGAGAGCATAGCCACAATGATTCCCTAAGCATACCTACATAATAACTACTTATACGCGCGCGATAGGCATTGCCCTTCTAGGAATACGCGCTTGTCTCAACTACAATCACCAAAAGTTAGAATTGACAAATTGTCTGCTACACTGCCTTGCAGTTTCCTAAATGCAAGCTGCCAAGTATTTCAGTCTCATATCAGGCAAATGCCAAATGTTATGAAAGTCCGAGAATAAAAAAAGAAAGTAGAGGTGGGGGGGGGGGGGCCCTGTATTTCATCGAATCAACGACAGCGTACATACAGTGTCGTCGTCATTTATGTACACAAATTCTTGTCTCTGTGAATTTATACGCGCTGTATTAGTGGTATCTGTAGGGCATCCCATAGGTCCGGATTGTTGATGTCATCTGATACGTGGACACTGCCACGATTGTTAGAGATGTTTCGACTACTATTATGATGGTTTTATATCGTGGTTTTCATCGGAGATGAGTACATAATCCATTAAAAAACCTCATGTAGCCTGATTTGATCAATAATCGGATATACTTCGACGACCTCTAATCGATCCTTAACGAGCATAAAATCCATCAGTTTCAAGCAAATTGATAGCTTCTCGACACAATACATCACAAACCGAGTCAAAATGGCTCCATCACATATACTCCTATCAAATACAATATCCGCCCGCCAATCAACCTCAAACCAATCCGACAACGACCACTCCGTCCCCGTAGCAGCAGCAATCGCACCCATCATAATCGGCATCGCCGTATTCTTCTTCTTCTGCGCATTCTGTCTTCGAAGACGGTCGAGATATGCAGCTACACAAAATGCGGCTATGGAAAATTCATCGACAGACCATTTCCCATTAAGGAGATATAATGCAGGAGTAGTGAGGAATGATACTCAGAATGGAGAGGATGGTCCGCCGGCGTATACGTCGATACCGGTGCCGCCGCCGGCTTATACGCCTGATCAGCCTCCGTTGAATCATACTCAAACAGATTCAGATGTGGAACGAGCGCAGGTTCATGCGGAGAATAATAATGATATAACGACTCGAAGGGAAGAAGCACCAGACGAAGGGAAAGAGCCGGAACATACGGCGTGAGAAATCCAGGAGTCTTGTTGTATGATTGATTGTCTAGTAATGTCTGATAGGTTTGATGAAGCGTTCAGCGTGCTTGAGTTTGTAAATAGATTATTTCCTTAATCCTGTTTCAGGTGCAATACAGTAGATATGCTAAGTAGATGATATCCACAAGCGTTTCTTGTAACTTCATAGGTGTTGCCTTTTCAAAAGACTTTAGGTTGGGCATAACGACACTGACGACGAAGCCTCAATTTACTGGAAGTAAAACGAAAGCAAGTAGTGTTATTAGGTGACTCCATTCGTCGATTTCACCCGAATCCATGAGTGTATCCGGGTCGATTCACAACCCTAGATATCGACGGCAAATTGCCCCTTTAGGAACAAATCCGTAGGTAGGTTTTATTCCTGGTGCATTTCCGGCGTCAATCTAGCTAACGGGAAATGTATTAAATATCGTGCTACCATTCGACATTTATGATTGTGGAGATAATTAGAGGGAAAGCACGAATATTCATCTATACTCGATAGCCTCGGGGAAAATCAATAGAGATCATCAACACTGCCTATAACACGGGTTCAATCGCAGCTCCTAATCTTTTCACCTTTACCCACGGTGCATTGGGCTAGGTTAGAGGCCGCTATCGACAAGGAGATATTCTTCAATTTCGTGGGCTTCCATTCGCTTCAATACCAGCACGATTTCGCGAGAGTGTACTGACGGATCACTTGCCAAACCAACCATTTCATGCAACCAACCCGGGGTAAACAGCTTCTCTTACCTTTGCCTAATTACTAGGGAATATTGGCTTAACATCTGTCTCTAGTACCGTATGCCCAACACCTCCTCACGAACATATACGTTGGTGGGACGGTCCCTTGCCGGATGATTACCCTGTTCTTAACGAGCCCGTAGCAGACGAGCTACAATGCTTAAACCTCAGTCTAACGATCTCCAGATTAGCACTGGAAAAGACGAAGGAGAGTCTTCCTGTTTTCATTTTTATACACGGCATAGCTTTCGTCGGCGGTAGTCAAGCACGCCAATGCAATGGACGGGAGATGTTCGATTTGCATAGTTTGGTACGGCGAAGCAGGATACCGGCAAACCCTTCATTGGCGTGACAATCAACTGTAGGGTTGGCCTATTTGGGTTTCTTGCCTCCAAAGAATTGGCGGCTTTCAACAAGTCTCATGGCGAGGCAGGCAGTTGGCAATTACGGTTTGCATGATCAAGTGCGAGCGATTGAGTGGGTGTCCCGTTTCATCGGAGGCTTTGGGGGAGATCCTGCCCGGATCACCATTTAGGGGGCAAGCGCTGGTTCTGCATCATGCCATTATCTCTCATTTTTCCCGAATCGCCTGTTCTCAAGGGCCATATTAGCCAGCGGAGTTCTGCCGAGTATCGGGCCGCTCGACATGGAGACTCACCAGACGTTGTACGATCGAATAGTCGCTTCGCTGGATGGAGACTCGACCCAAGCGGCAACATCTTCATTAGACAGATTGAAACGAGCTCCAGTAACGAATCTCACGCATAAACTGGAGTTCGATGTCTTCCATCCACTAATTGACAGAGAATACATCCTGGACAAGATCATCAGTGGCGCCTCACGCGGAGACGAGGTTCTTCCAACTCTTTTCGGGGCCTCAGCATACGAAGATGACATCGCATTGTTCCTGTTGAGTGACATGAAGACGCGTCAACCAAAATCTGACACGGAGATATTTTCCAAAATTCGCGACTTCCTTTCTTATAATAAAATGGTACGCTCTCCCGAGACTTTTCCCTTTGATCAGCCAGCTGTACTGGATGCCTGCTAATTTAACGGACAGCGTAAATTCTCCTTCCAGGGATCTATCCGGCTGGTCCAAGCTTCTAGGACAATGCGTATTCAACATCTCAGATGTCCATTCGGCTCTTCTCACATCTCAATCATTGTCCGGAGGGGAGGGAAAAGTCTGGCTTTACCACCACGCTGTCGGAAATCTGTATTCCGGATGCCATGTCCCAGGCGTCGCACACCATGGTGTCAATGACCCCGTCCTATTCAACGTGGCTCCTGATACGATTGAAGAAGCATCACGGGTATCATGGATGGCGAGTGTAGGTCAAACGCAGGACGCGTGGATTATCTTGTTAACGGGACTCTCCATGGGATCCTGTTCGACCGGGTACGTCTGTTCGAGATGGTGAAGAAGCTGGGTCGATTTATGTGTTCAAAGACGGGGGTTTGGGTGCTCAGTATTACAACCTGCATGACGGGCTTGGGCCTGTTACTGCAAGGAGGTATGCAGGTGTTTTGGCAGCGTCATTGGTGTTTGAATCTACCGATTGAGATTCATGGGTGTATACATGTAAACATTGCAGGTTTGAAGATGACGCCACTTGTATTCCATAATCCACGTATAGTAGACTGGTAGAATAAAATAAATCATCCTAAAATCGTCTTCGTACTATTGTTATGTCCCATAGACTGATATAAACAAGTATTGGAATGGTCTGATGGAGTAAGTCTTGGTGCGTTAATCGGCCCACCAGATAATTCAAAGTATTGTCATACGTAGTACACAATGGATATTCAGAGATTGAAAGAAATTTTTAGCGACATACTGGTCTTGTCATGGCATCTGAAGCGGCGGAAAAAAACCCAAAGTTAGGGCTAGCGAAGACCAACCCGGGATTTATCCCAACTTGAGTAAGAAGAGAAAAGAGACCATTCTCGACACCTTCAATGCAAATGCAGATTTAAATTTCAAATTTCGAAGGTTCTATGAGATTGAATGTTAAGGTCCATGGGAAGACATAGACTTTCAAAATCAAAAATGGGGAAGGGGCAAGATTCAGCCCGATATGCTACTGGAGAGAGTAGAAAGTTTCCTACCCTAGGTACTCTTCAACCATCTTTGTCTACCGAGTTATTTCTAGGCGACTGTGGACTAATCAATCAAGAAACATAATATATTAGCGAGCCGGGGAAAAAACAAAAGAAAACAAATGTTCTTAGCTTTCAATACGATGGTAGGGGACTTCGCGGAGCATGTCTGAGGCTCCGCGATCTTAGCCCCCCACACTTGTACGTACCCCAGAATTTTCAATTTATGGGGATGATTGGCACATAATAAGGGATAATTACATCACTGTTGACTCAAACACAGTGTATTTTTCTCTGTTGCGCATTTTGACTGCTTATCAAACCGGGCAATTTTAAGGAGCACATCCAAGACTTTACATAGATCGGATGCCCTCCGCGTTGCATTAACCCACAATCTCAGTGGAAGATTTTTCATTTCATGGAGATCGTAATGCAACACAAGACGGAGATTATTTTACCTTCTTTGTCACTCTACCAAAGACGTTCTTCTGTCCTGATGATCATCGTAGTTTGACCGTACCAGTGTGGCATGAAGAGCACGTTTCAGATAGCCAAAATCGTGGTTAGAAGGTGGATATTGAATGAATATATTGACTATTGCTATGAAAAAAAGTATGCCTTCACTTCGCGGAGCATGTTACTCTCCCTACTCTATCTTCTCATTCCTCTTTAATAAACCCGGAGTTAATAAAACCTTATATCACAAATCATGGTTTCCTTGAAGAAGTCTTCCAATAACGATCAAATTCCATCCATTACTTTGGGCCCGCGTTGGGCTGCGGTGGTAGATGACTATCGTCAGCCTCACATTTCATATCAACGCCTTATAGCGAGCCCTCCTTTCCCCCAAGAGACAGACATCGGTTAGGGAAGCCTTACGCAGAGTTCCTTGTTTCCATCTCCCAAGATCAATCCATCAATACGGCTAAAGTGAATCCAGCTCAGCGACATAATAGGCTCTTGGGAGACAAACATGTTTGATTAGTTAGAGCGCGTCCTAGAGCACATACTGAAAGAATATGCAAGATTTAGTGATTACCGATTTAGGCAGTCAGGAAATCATAATGTCCCGCCCTCCTGAAGGAATCGAATCCTTGTAAGATGCCAGTAATTATGTCTCTGCTACACCCTTAGTGCCGGGTTTTTAGAGGTTTAATATCAAGTGCCGGACATCCACCCCACACTTTCTACTGGCAAGGGTGCATTAGCATGGTTACAAAAGGGATTTACCTTTTGCGTAGTAAACTAAATTGGGGCGTTGTGCTTCCCTTTGAGAAGAAGCTGGCTGACTGCTTGCTTCTCCATGGGGATTGGAAGGGTTACGAATACGAGCGGGGTTTCGTAACTGCGTCGAGGAAAACTGGGAAATCGGTGGTTCCGTTCTCAGACCTACGATGCAGTGACTGTTCCTCGATTTTATACTGCTCCACTTATAATGGCTGAAGAGTAATACACGATGGACGGTCTCAGGTATAAAAGCAGATATGAGTCCTTGTTTGTTCACGAGGTAGCAACTACAATCTGAAAGTATATCCATCATTTTCACAATGCCGACAATCATCACACATTCCCTAAGCAGGCTGGCGCTGCCCCTTTTTCCATTGCTGCTTTTCCCATTGTATGCCAGTACAGTTGCCGGCCAGACCAGGCCCAGTTATCACGTCACCCCTGACATGAAATGGATGAATGACCCCCAGCGTCCGTTCCATCTAGCAGATGAATGGCATCTATACTATCTATATAATTCCAACTACGACACATCAAACCCCGGTGCGGGTGGAACGGAATGGTATCACATCACGAGCACCGACATGGTGCACTGGACTGGCCAGGGTGTAGCGATTGAGAAATATAAACCGAACCCCTCTACTGGTGTGATCCTAGGTGATATTGAAACCGGCAGTGCCGTAGTCGACACGAATAATACTGCTGGCTTTGGCCAAAACGCTGTCGTGGCCATCGTCACACAGATGGAGAATGGGATACAACAGCAATCTCTTTTCTACTCCACCGACAATGGGTACAGTTTTACCGCTTACGATAGCAACCCTGTTATGCCGAACCCGGACCCGAACTCGAAACCCGCCTTTCGGGATCCCAAGGTTTTTTGGGATGGTGAAGCAGGGCATTGGGCCATGTCTCTCGCGGAAGGTAACAAGATTGGTTTCTACACCTCCCCCGATCTTAAGACATGGACATATACATCTGATTTCATACCGGGGGGTGGCGATGTGGACCTAGGCATCCTTGAGTGTCCAGATCTCTATCAGATGGACCTAGATGGAGACGCCACAAAACGTACCTGGATCCTCGCAATGAGTGCAAATGGTTATCTCTATAATAGGACAACAGGTACAGTATATTGGACTGGCACATGGGACGGCAATGGCTTCGCAACCACAGAAAGTTTCCCGCAATGGATGGATGATGGACCTGATTTCTACGCTACCGTCAGCTGGGAGAACCCAGACGATGCATACGGCAGCCGATACGCAGTTGCTTGGATGAATAACTGGGGCTACGCAGCTACGCTGCCTTATTATGGAGGTTTTGAGGGCCAGGAGAGCATGGTTCGGGAGGTCAAGCTTCAGACCATTAACAACTCGCCCACCTTGGTCAGCATCCCAATAGGAAAGTATGAGGGTATATTTGCAACTCCCAAGTCCGTGAGCAAGAAGACCATCACGACGGATCCAGCATCGGCATCGCTTCCTAGCAATCTGACGGAAGGTGCATACGTCTTCAACGCTACGATTACCAAGAATGATAACGACACCGGCAACGAAGTCCGCTTTCGCATCAAATCCGACGGGAGTTACAGCACAACTGTTGGTTACGACTTCAAGCATTCTCAGGCGTTTTTGGTCAGGGACTCAGACGGTTCTGCGACAAGTTCTCTGCAGTCAGATCCAAAACAGGTATACGACACTATACGCACCGCACCCAATCCACTAGGAGGGAACACGGTCGAGCTGGTGATATATGTGGACTGGAATTCGGTGGAGATGTTCATAAATGATGGTGTGGCCGTGCTATCGGGACTGATTTATCCTAATCAAGCAGCGGAGGGCATTCAGGTTGTGTCTGACACGGGAAATTTGACTTTGGTCTCGTTTAGTTATGCTGCACATGTGGCTGTGTGATATAGTTTCTAGCTATCTGTAGGACGGTCTACAGGAGAGACCACCTCGCGAGGATAGATCTGTTGATTGCACAAACATATGCCGACTTTCATTGCTATCTACATTCGTTGTCGGTAGAGCTGGGTAGTGTCTCTGAAAGCTTTCTTGATTAAGGAGGGCCCCTGGGCGAAATGAGGTTATTGCAAGTATCCTAACGGAATACTCATGCCGGTCCTGGATTTTCTACTAAAGGGGATTCTTAGGAGGATAGAAATAGCTGCAGTCAACAAATGGAAAAGGCTGTATACATATGTAAGATATGCATATCGTCGTCTCTTCAATGTTAGTCTATACCTATGAAGTGGGTACAGAAATCGTATCACATTTGTGCAAATAGAATGAAGTCTGACAGGTATTTGAGATGGATGTCATGATTACCCATGGTGATCAGACTTTCCTTTTTGATTACTAGCACATTCCTGAAGAGCCTTCGGGAGTAGCTAGGTCTTAGGTTAGGGTGAGCTAAATACTACCTATTTAGGAAATTTTGAAGAGAAACGTTAGGGCTTGATATGGCATGGAAAACTAATTGAGTTGAGCATGAACAACATCTTTCGATCAATCAATTTAATAGTGAAAGTAATGAAACTAATAAAAATTTCAAGCATCAAACCAATACAACTCTTCCCATCCTTTGCTCCCCCAACTTCATGGGCACTATATCATAAAATCTTGACGGTCTCAAGATCAAGCCACCGCCTCAGAGTCCGAGGAAGTATTGTAGGAAAAATCGACATGGAGTGTTATGAGATCAAATTCCGAATCGTTCACGTCGCATCGCAGTTTTTCGATTGTTTTTTGCGGGTCCTGGATCTGCTTCCTGAGCCGATCCAATTCACCTTCCAAGATTCTAATGTACTCTAGGCATGCGTCTATACCATCCCGAAAAGATTACTTCGTCGCTTCCATGCTGCTATCATGGAGACTTCGACCATCTTGCAGCTCCTTTTCCAAGAAGTAGTTCTCTTCTTGGAGTTGCTGGTTTTGCTGAAAGTGAAACGCACTTATGCTTCCTGCGTTGTAGTGTTTTTATGAGTACTCCTCTTGAAGGAAAAAGCTTGGATTTGTCAGCTTGGTTCTTGTCTAAATATGCGCTTTTCTTCTTCACGTGAAGAATAATCAGATATAGTCATACCGAGCGCCGCACATTGACCCGACGTGTGCGTTGTTGATCCATACCGAGGATAGTGGACTTAACATTCACTTTTTAAGTGATGTCACTAGGTAGTCGACAAGAGATAAGGAGATCATTGCGTTGTGTCCAGGTGGTTTCACTTTTGAACGATTTCCGAGAACTGTGACTTGATAACAATTCCTCCTCCACTCGAAGTAGCCATATTGACACAAGCGAGCTCTACAATGGTGTCATTTGATAGATAATCAAACAAAGAAATGTATCTTCCAATTTTTGTATTCTCGGCTCAATCGATAGAGGTTGTTCGAAGTCTTTGGATTACGTTACTGCGTAGTAGGTAGATTAACAGCGAGTAGACGGTTAGGGCTAAGTCAACGAAGGAAAGACAGTAGGTAGCATACGACAAGAAGAAACTGGACAGACCCAGATCACCCATATCGGTTGTTTGGCCTCAGAGTCAGTGGATACTTCTCAGTGGTCAGAGATTTCCTTCGAGTCATGAAGTGGGTTAGTTAACTGTGCCGCATATCCTATCGAAGAACGAATGAAATAGCCCTAACGGTAAACTCTGAATCACAATCCCTGTCCACCAACACTTTTCTTTGCTCTCTTCTTGCTAAGTTAAATGCTGTTGATTGAAAGCAAGTCCTATGGGTCAACCTCATTATTTGACTTTTCTGACTGTATCCTTGGTATCGTTTGATTTTAGGTACCGGCTGAAATCTAGCACTTCTCTGTCTTAAGGTACTAGGTTAAGAAAAATTTTGAAATGCTAACAGCACTGAGGTAAGCATTGTCACTTGTATGGCCAGTCATCTACTTAAAGTTATGGATCTGATGATGACTAACGTACTTCGATTCGTAGAGGATATATCCCGATCCTCCACTTTCTTGTCGGATACGATACAGTAACATGCTACGTAGATCATTCAGGTAGACTACCCTGACATAGATTCTTGCATGGTATTACCGCTTAGAAACCTTAGTGCCGGACATACAAGAACCAATTGAGTATTCCCTATATTAACAAGACCATGCGCTAGAAAGCCCTGGTAGTATTCGGTCTGGATAGATACCGAGTAGTTCACAAATCAACCAGTGTCTCTGTCCATATTCCCAGACTTCCTGCCACTTAGTTTGGTACAACCGAATAGATCACAAATGAATGTAGTTTCCAAGATTAAAGGAAAGCCTCAGGCGAGCAGAGCAATCAAAAGGGAAAGCCATAATGAGGTAATGACTGTTTCAAGCATCAAATCATCATCAAGCTACAAATAACAGAAATGAATGTGTTAATTATCAATCCGAAATCCTTTGAGCACATCGTCTCCGTATGCTAGAGAAGATGTAGGCCAAACTCGCATCATGGCATCAGCCAAATGCTGTGACGTTCAAAATAAACATTATCAAGTGTCTACATTTTATCGAGGAAGTCTCGGGCATGACGAATCTTTGTTCTCAAATCTGTCAATTCCATTCTCAGGCTTTCGATGATATCCTGTTGTTCCTCGATCGTTTTGTTGAGTCCCCCCTGTTTCCCATGCAGCTCCGTGATGTACCTCCTCATTTCGAGGTTATCAGACTGAAACCTAGACTCAGGCGTCCCGTTGACTGGGCCACGGGCACCCGCACTAAGATGGAGCTGCAGCCTGAACGTCGCATTCTCTTGAGCGAGTCGTTGGTTCTCTTGAGCGAGAGTGTTGCACTCGTGGCTCTTGCTAAAGAGAGTTTCGATGATTTTGTCCTTGGATTGAGTAGTCTGACAACATGTCAGCTGCGATGGTTCTTCAGAACGAGAAGCCTGGAAGCTTCTTCTCGAATGCTAAGGAAGAATGTGATCATACCTGCGCTGGTGCATTGGTCCAACGTACGACTTGTCGATCCATGATAAGGGTATTTGATAATAGATCAATTTGATTTGATAGGCGACAAAGGCAATTGAGGATGCAGTCTTGATGTGTCTCTGAAGAAGATAGAGTCCATGATTTCGACAGACGACATCGAGGTATTTATAGCCAAAGACATAGGGAGCATCGTTCAAGACCGGTGGATTCGGAAGCTGCTACAGAGTGCATCTGTCCAAGACTAAGTACACATATGGCATCGACCACGAGTTGAACACTCACAGATGGTTTTCGACCATGTTCTTAGGGTTCTGTTTGACGAAGACGTACTTGAACACACAATAATAAAGAAGTACCCACTTGTTTAAACGTGGTTTCAAGGATAGGCTGGAGATAGTCTAGCGTCTCCTATTTTGAACAATTCACTTGTTTAAAAATGTTTAAAAAAGGGGACTGTTTAAACAGTGATTTCAAGGCTATTCTCAATGTAGCCTAGTGAATTGGATTTTAAACGATGCACTTGTTCAAAAGTACGACAGACTCCCACTTACTTGAACGATTATCCCAGTCTAGTGATGTGTAAACTTGAACGCATGTTCAAAACCAGTACAGTGTACACTCTGGCTATAACGGATAGAAGGCCCTCTTGTCATTATACCGACATCAGGCAGATTCTATTCATATGATTATGAAGAATCGTTAATGATCGGACACGTTATTATACCAAAGTGCCCCTCATTCCAATGTGAGGTAAAATCTCTAGATATCCGATTTACTATATACTCCGTAGATGTTAGACGGCCTTCTGTTCGTTATATCTACTATATTCAAACGCTCCATTTTGTTTAAGTATTAAAGACCTGACAAGTTTATTATACCGCTATCCCGAATATGGTGAGCGCAGCGCATATATCCACTTGTACACCCTCATTGGATAGCTGGCTTTCCTCGATATAAGGATTTGCCAAGAGGACTCCTTACTAAATTAGCGCGCACTGGACTGCTGTTACGCACTAAAAAACCTGTATATGCTATGCGATATAAGAAATAATTAGGAAGGAATGATTAGAGGATAATGATCAGAATTAGGACATGAGGAAGGACGCTAAGAAAGTTATATGACTAAAGATATACTGAAAGATATAGAAACATAATAAAATACTAAATATATTTTATAGGAAAAGATGATTAGATAGTATATTATATACTTTCTATAATATATTAGAAAACAATAAAGAAGTATATAATATATAGTATATAAAATAGGGAGGACTAGATATATAAGGATACTCTTTATTATATATTTAGTTCTTTATAGTTTTTTAATATAAGTTACTTAAATACTATAGTAAGAGTTAGTAAGGTAAAACTAACTTGTATAGATACCAGACTGTATAGGAGATCTCTTCTATCTTAGTTATATTTAGACTTCTAAATACTAGCTTAACTACCATTACTTCATTTACTTAAGTTACTCTACCTATTAACTATTCTAAGAATCTTTGTATAGTTTAACCAAGCCTAGCATACCTTAATATAATACTATTTAACTAAGGTGGATCTAGGTCTATAATAAAAGAACTATTATCTTAACTCTAGGATATGCTAGGAGTAAAGTACTATTAAAAAAACAACTACCTAACTAGGAAAATATTACCTAATTAGGAAAATTAATTATAGTAGATAATACACTAATACTAACTAGCAGCACTATTAGAATAAATAGTAATAAAACTAGATTATAAGTAAGAATCTAGGAGCTAGAAGCATAGCTTACTATGAAATAGCTAAAGACATTAAAACCCTAGATATTTAATAGTAAATGATCTAAACTTAAGAATTTTCTAATCTAGATAAATATATATATTACTATTAACAGCACTTTATTAGAATTAGAAGACTTAAAGGTAGTCTTTATAGCTATATATCTAACTAGAGAAGTGTTTTAATAGATTAAACTAGTACTTTATAAGTATTATAACAAGGAAAAGAAAGACTAAAATAAGAATATAAAAAAAGTGCTAGGATTATATAAAATCTTTAAAGAGAAATTCAAGCTAGTATTTAGAAATATAGATAAAGTATAAAATGCTAAATAATAATTATAATAGTTAAAATAAACTAGATTGGCATAATAATTAGTAGTACAATTTAAACAGATATTTATAGTACTTGACTATAGTAATAATATACTTATAGCAATGTTTAAAAACATATTGAAAGAAAAGGTTTAGATAGAACTAATCAAGATAGATTAATTAGATAATATAAATAAATTTATTAAATAAGTAATTAAGATTAATAATAAATTCTACAAAATAAAGCAAAAGTGAAGAAAAATATAAGGATGGAGAAGGTATGGGATAATACCTACATTATAATACAATAATAGAGTAAGTCATGGTTAATAATAATACAATCCCTATAGACTAATGCCTATAGAACTGGATATGATAGCTAAACAAACTACAAATAGTAGAGGACTATAGGATAAGAGTAAGATTAAATATTATAACTACTATAAGAAAGAATATTACACCAAGGAATATAGAAGTCCAAAATAAGAGAAATAGATTAAAGCAACATATGACTACAGGTTAAATGATGAAGTATATTATAACAATGATTAGATACCCTATAAAGTTATAGATTATTCCAGGAATGAGAACCTATATAGGATAAAAGATTACTAAGATATCTATAATGAATAAAATATTGAATTAAAAAACCAGGAAAGAAACAATACTTTTAAAAAAATACAAAAGATAAGAAACGAACATCTAGAATAGTTCTAGGAACCAAAGGATAAAAAAGTTACCAGTAAGCTAAAAACTAAGAAAGAAATCAGTAACACAATTAATAAAGATCTTAAGAGCCAGTTTCAGGATGTTTAAGAGAGGCAATAATTAGAGAAAATCCCCATAAATGACAAGTGGGAAGATATTAAATTAGTGTTAGGATTTAAGTATAGACTAGAGTATTAAGAGTTATATAACAACTCTAAACATCTAGGTCATAGATCTACTGTATGGGCTTTTTATATTAAAGATTAATACAGTGTGTATCTAGATGTGAAATAAGGGAGTAGATATTTTCCTAGAAGAAAAAAAAAGAAGCTAAAAAACTATAAATAGCTAGAAGAAGCAGAAAAGACTTCTTTAAATAACCTATGATAGAAAGTAGATATTATATTGCTTAAAGAAGCAAAGTAGCAGGCAGAGGCTAGGAGTGCAAGGAGTATCTAAACATCTAATAAACCCAAACGAAGAACTAGGAAGTTAGTAATATTTAAGGATGGGAATTCCACATAAAAAGAAAGAATAGCTAAAAGAAATCAATAAGCAAATAAGACGCTAAAAGAATTAATTAGTACGTGGCACACACTAAATAAAGAAGGAATCTAATGAGAAAATATTAGAAAGATTCTAAAGGAAATTAATAACCTATTTAAAAAAAATAATAAAAAAGAAATAAAAGCTATAGCGTGAGGACGATACTTTAAGATTATAGCTAATATATTAGGATAAGAAGTATAGATCCTACTAGATTTAGGGGCAACAGGGAATTTCATAGACCTATAAATTCAAGAAAAGCTATAGATATTAGGATAAAAGAAATTAATACCCATACTATTAGCAGGGCTTAATGGGGAGAAATTATCTGAGGAAGGTATAACTAAAGAAATAGGATAGCTATCTATGATTATTAATAACTATTTTGAAATGATTAACTTTAATATAATAAAACTAGAATGAGACGACATTATTCTAGAAATCCTATGGCTTAGGAAGTATAATTTAGAGATCCACTAGGACAGAGGATAGTTATAATTAATAAGATGTAACTATAGAATAACCTAGACTATCAAGGCGTCTAGGATAAAGGATGATCTAAAGATTACTATTATAGAGATAGTAAATACTCTTTTATAAGATGAAATAAAGAGCAATATTATCACTAAAGTTATGGAAGAGGTTATACTGCAAGAAGACTTTAATATAATTAAGAAAGGACTTAAAAAAATAGTAGTAAAATACTAATTAAAAAGTAGTATAGATATAGTATTACCTAAAGAATATAAATAGTTTAAAGATTTATTTAATAGAATATATAAAGCTCTACTAAACTATAGTGAGTGGGATTATACTATCCCTCTTAAGAAAAGAAAAGAGCTAATACCTTAGAAGATTTACCTAGTATTAGGAAATAAAGAGGAAGCTTTAAAAAAATATATTAAAAAAAATCTTAAGAAAAGATATATATAACTATTAATATTATCAGCAGGATATCTAGTACTATTCATTAAAAAGAAAGAAACAATAGATTTAAGAATATGTGTTAATTTTTGATAACTTAATAATATTATAATAAGGGATAGCTACCTTTTACCCCTAATTATAAAAATATAGGACAAGATTCGAGGAAAGAAATAGTTCACTAAACTTAATATCACTAATACATATAATCGTCTCAAGATCAAGGAAGAAGAAGAATAGAAAACAATATTTAAAACTAAATTTGGATACTTTAAATATATAATAATACTAGTCAGGCTTACTAACACATTAGTAGTATTTTAATAGTATATTAATAATATTATATCACTATATCTATATAATTTCACTGTCGCGTACTTAGACAATATTCTAATATTCTTTAATAACTTTAATGAACATGTACAATACGTCAAGATAATACTAAGGAAATTAAGAATCGTGAAACTATAAGTGAAATTAAGAAAATATGAATTTCATATATAAAAAACTGACTTCTTAGGATATAGAATTATCTAGGAAGGCATTCAAATAGAAAAAGAGAAAGTATAGGCAATTTAAGATTGGCCTACACTAAAAAATATAAAGGAATTATAATCCTTTATTAGACTATTAAATTATTATTAAAGGTATATTGAAGGATATATAAAGATTATAGAACCTATGTTTAGACTATTAAAGAAGGATATACCCTATAAATAGGGAAATAATTAGAAAAAAGCTTTTGAAGAAGCTAAGTTCAGAATAATAATAGCATCTATATTAGTGTAACACAATCTAGAACTACTAATAATAATGGAAACTAACGTATTAGATTTTGTAATTAGAGTAATAATGATGTAACTAAGATTAGATGGAAAACAAAGACTAGTTATATACTATTTAAGAAAACTAATTAATGTGGAATTAAACTATAATATATATGATAAGGAACTGTTGGTTATAATATTAGTACTTTAATATTAGTGTGTATACTTAGAAGGAGTAAAATACCCTATTTAGATTATTATAGACTATTAGAATCTTACTTATTTTATAATAACTAAGATTCTTATAAGAAGATAGGCAAGATGGTTAGAAAAACTTGGAAATTACTGCTTTACTATTAAATACTGTAAAGGAAAAGAAAATAAAAGAGTAGATACTCTAAGTAGGAGATTAGATTATGAAGAAGGAATTAAGAAACTAGAATTAGCCTTATTATGAAAAAATAAGGATAGATATTTGGAGTATAATCTCTAAATTACTACTCTTATAGTTATAATAGAAGTAATTATAGATTTAGAACTGCAAGATAAACTAGTTGAAAAAATAGCTAAGGATTAAAATATCTAGCTCTTAATTGAGAATAAGAATAATAAAGTTATAGTAATAGAAATTAGATTAGTGTTTTAGTATAGTTTAGTCTATGTTCTAAGTATACTATAAAAAGAAATTATTTAACTATATTATAATAGTATGATAAATAGCTATCTAGGATAAATAAATACTATAGAATGAATTACTAGAAGCTACTATTAGCTATGAATGATAAAAGATATTAAAAAATATATTAAAGAATGTAATGTATATTAAAAAAAATAAAATTAGGAGATATAAATCCTATAGATTTATGCAAGAAATCAAGATACTAGAGTATCTATTCTAATGGATTATAATGGATTATATTGTGAAACTATTAGAATTAGAAGGATTGGACTTGATCCTTGTAGTAGTAGATAGGATGATAAAGTATGTATGCTTTATTATAATAATAGAATAGATAGATATAGAAGGACTTATATAAGAATTAATAAATAAAGTCTTCAAATATTATAGTATACTTAAGGTTATAATATTAGATAGAGGAAGAATATTTTAATTAAAACTATAGAGATTAATAATAGACTTAATAGAAGGGGAATAATAGCTATTAATAGTATACTACCTATAAATAAATAGATAAATAGAATAAACAAACTAGATATTAGAGCAATATCTATAATACTATATAAATTATTACTAAAATAACTAGGTAGAATTATTACTAATAGTATAACTAGTATATAATACTACAAAACACTTAATAATAGAAGTTATACTATTCTTTATAGTATATAGAAGAGAGACAAGATTATTAAGATAACTAAGATTTAAATAACTAGTTAATCTAATAGTAGAATAGAAGGTGTAGGAAATGAATGCACTCTACTTCTATCTATAAATAGAAATTATTAATTAAAATAAGAAAAATATTGGATATTATAATAAAAAACATCTAAAGGGACTAGAACTTAAAAAGAGGGGGAAGGTTTACCTCTTATAAAAAAATATTAAGACCACACGACCAAGCAATAAACTTGATCATTTACGAATTAGACTATTTAAAATTAAAGAAAAAATTAGTAATATTAATTATAAGTTAAAACTACTATTAATAATAAAGATATACCTAGTTTTCTATATTTTATTACTAGAATTAGTATCTTAACATACTAAAATATAGGAAGAAATACTTATTAAATAAAATGTATATGAAGTGGAAGCTATACTAGGGGAAAGAAAGAACTATAAAGAATTTCTTTATTTAGTTAAATAGAAAGGATAGAGCAAAACAGAGAACATCTAGGAAACTATTAAGAACTTAAGGGAAGCCTAGGAGGTGCTTGAAGAATATTACTAAAGGAATCTAATTCTTTAGTCTAAAAGAATTGTAGATTAGTAAGTAAATCTTTAAGAAAGAAATTAAAAGTAGTAGCTAGGATATATTAGTTTAACTGCTTCTAAGTAATTTTAGTATTAATAATAGTAATCTCCTTAGAGGAGGGAGGATTCTTAGCTTCTAATATTTCTAATACTTTTTAGTTATAATTATATATATTACTACTATACTCTTTAAGTAATTTCTATTAAATATAAAGGTAATAGGCTTTTACTATAATAGATACTAACTTTTCTTAATATAACAAAAGTTAAGAATAGATCTGCTTAATCTAATTCTTATTCTCTTTAATATCTAGAGATAACTTTTCTTTAGCCTCTTAGATCTACTGCCATTTAAAATTGCTATAGAATTACTATTTATAAGTATAATCCTAATAGGTATATATAGTATATTTTTAATTTTTATTATTTATTACATAATTAAAATTATAAAAATAATAATACTTATAGAGAGAATCGACAATAAGACTGTTCTTTTGAATTTTAAAGGATTAATAAATATAATTCTTATAGAGGTTTCTCTTTAGGAGTTCTAGGTTAGTTTAAGGTTTTAATTTAGGATAAGGTATAGTAATAGCATTATAGGAAGAGCACTTACTAAATAAGAAAGCAGGGTTATGCTAGGGATAAGGGTAAGTCTTTTTATTTTATACCTTTGAGGACAAAGGACCTCAGAGAGAGGGAGTAATATTATGCACTAAAAAACCTGTATATATTATATAATATAAGAAATAATTAGGAAGGAATAATTAGAGGATAATAATTAAAATTAGGATATAAGGAAGGATGTTAAGAAAGTTATATAACTAAAGATATACTAAAAGATATAGAAATATAATAAGATACTAAGTATATCTTATAGGAAAAAATAATTAGATAGCATATTATATACTTTCTATAATATACTAGAAAATAATAAAGAAGTATATAATATACAGTATATAGAATAGAGAGGACTAGATATATAAGAATACTCTTTATTATATATTTAGTTCTTTATAGTTCTTTAATATAAATCACTTAAATATTATAGTAAGAGTCAGCAAGGTAAAACTAACTTATATAGGCACTAGGCTGTATAGGGGATCTCTTCTATCTTAGTTATATTTAGACTTCTAGATATTAGCTCAACTATTATTACTTTGTTTACTTAAGTTATCCTACCCATCAACTGTTCTAGGAATCTTTATATAGTTTAACCAAGCCTAGCATACCTCGATATAACACTGTTTAACTAAGATAGATCCAGGTCCATGACAACTGCGCTGCATTATGTATGGCACACCTATGCCAACTACTTTCATTTGATTAGACACACTTGAATACAATATAATATGCGTTCCCACTCGATCTGACATGGTAGCATGTCCTATAGGCAGTTGCAAAAAGAGTAATATTGAGGTTATTTGGACGAATATTGGCTTATTAAGAAAGTAGGAGAACAGCCAGTTGGTAGTTCTTGAGATACTGTGAAGAGCTGTTTATAACTATACACTCAAGCAGCCGATTCACGGACTCCAGAGAGTGGACGTTTCCCTGATTCTGATTCTTATTGTGTCCCTTTTGAAGCTATATAGAATGTCTTCTGAGGATAAGAATTAAACTATCCTCTCTAGCAAGCGAAACTGGGAGAGATGGCTACGACTGATAAAGAGCAAGGCTCTTGGAATGGAAGTCTGGGAATATATCAACCTAGACCTAACCTTGCTAGCAAATGGTGCAGCTTCTCCATCAGATGAAGAATTAGCTGATAACACTAGAAAATATGGAAAAAGACTCGTCAAGCCGGAGGTGCTAATACGACTTGAGGGCGAGTTAGATATAGCCTTGGCTCTTAGGCATGAGGCATACAAACAGGCTTGAGATGAATATAAAACGGATTGAGCGAATATTGCAGCTATTTGAGAGCATATCTTCAAAATGATTGACTAATCTGCGAACCTCCTAGTCGAAGACAAAATGAGCGTACGAGATATCCTTTCCGAGCTTCAAAAGCGCTATAAGCCTGATACTAACCAAGAACAATTTGATATCTTGGATAAGTGGACGTTGTTGAAGACTAGGCCGGCTGGAAAAAGGCAACTCAACGCGTGGATAAAGGATTGGATAGAGACATATAATCGTGCACGTCAACACAAGATTCCCGGAATTGGAATGGATGAAAAGTATGCCATGTTGGAGTTTATGCTTGCAATCTAGTAATTATATGATGTTTTCTACAGCACATGGTATGAAGCTGTTTACAATAATTGTGAGACGTCGTTCGTTGAGCTCATTACCAAATTTGAAGACTTCACGAAGTCTGAACGTGGCGGAGCTGCATACACCATGTTTGGAAGCAATAACACTGACTCTAATGAGTCAAATAAGTCCAAGCATACTCCTCAAGAAAGGCCATGCCCATGCGGTCAACCGAGGAGCGTACATCCCAAATGGCAAGACTGCGAATACTGCAACGAGAATATCTGTGACGATGACTGGACCCTAGATCTAAAGATAGCAAAGAAAG
Source organism: Talaromyces liani (assembly GCA_022814505.1). NCBI lineage: Eukaryota > Fungi > Ascomycota > Eurotiomycetes > Eurotiales > Trichocomaceae > Talaromyces > Talaromyces liani. Next base: position 82,935 of record JAKLNL010000034.1, read on the forward strand.
TTGCAGAGAATGCTGCAAGATATAAGCCCTTGAAGGACTTTATTCAGAAGCACAAGAAAAAGACTGAAAATTGACCTGCAGTTAATGTCAATGCAGTCTTCACAATGACTAATGGTTGCGACCCATTGGTGAATAGCGTTATACACGACGGTGGTGCTATGGAGAGTATTTCCAACGACTTCAGTTGTATGGAGAACTTTGTGCCAGAAAGAATCTATATTTGAGGATTCGGAGGCTCTGTATGGGCTGAAGGAAGAGGTATAATGGTTGTGTGGGCACAGGCACCAGGAGATAAAGAGAAGTCTTAAGAATTGAGGATTGGCAATGCCTTATATTGTCCTGATGGTTCTATTTCATTAATATTAGGAAAGGCACTTAATTGGAATGGTATTTTCAAGGATGAGGAAAAGAATATCTTATATTCCCGGAAAGGAGGATATTGAGTGATTGCCAAGCTTCAATCAATCAATGACCAAGCGATTATTGAATATAACTAGAGAAAGCCTTTAACAGCTTATGCGTTGAAGCCAACAAAATTTTCAACTGAAGAGCCTTACTTAAAGGCTTCATTTGAATGGTGGCATAAACGACTAGGCTATCTGAGCGATGCAGTGATTGACTATCTCAAAGATCACGTTACTGGAGTGGAAATCGACACAATAGATTGATCACTCTGTGAGAGCTGTAAGTTGTCTACAGCAAAGCAGCAAATCTCTAGGTGGCTAATGGCAGTTGGATCCGTACCATGGGAGATTGCTCATTTTGATATTGTGCTAATGTCTGAGTCTTGGGATGGCATGAAATATTCTATACACTTCTATTGCCTCCATTCTGGAGACTATGAAGTGATTTATGTTTATTTAAAAAGAGTACTGTCAAGTGTAGTAATTGAGTTTGGAAAGAAGAAAAAGTGATAAGGCTTTATCATTAAGGCCTTCTATATGGATAGTGAGCAGTCGCTCAATAACATGTTTATAGCACATATCCGGAAAGAAGGTATTGAGCTGCGTTAATCAGCTCCATATTCACACCAACAGAACGGCCCTGTAGAACGTTCTGGGGGGGTGATAGTAGCTATGTCAAGAACAATCTTTTCTGAAGCTAACTTGCCAGAAAACTTATGGCTATTAGCTATTGATCATGTAATCTATTTGCTCCGAAGATTGCTGAAGAAAAAACTTGAATGGAAGACTCCATATGAAATCATCCAAAATATCACAAAACTTGAAAAAGGCGCTATACCGAACCTTGGCCATATTAAGATGTTTGGCTGCAAGGCATATTGAAAGATTCTATTAATATAAATCCCATGGTTGGAGAAGATGGCACTAAGAGCAGAGATCGGTTACCTTGTTGGATATGATGCATCCAACATCTTCAAGATCTGGATCCCAGAAGAGCGTTCTGTTGTACGCGCTCGAGATGTCGAATTTGACGAGGATGCCTTCTTTGACCCTTCAAAACCGGTTAAAATCCGTGTCCGCGAAGCAATTGAGGAAGAAGATTGGCGTCTTCTAATAATAGAGACACGACAGCCAATTGATGAGGATTCTGATGACGATATCTTCGAAATAATGGATCAGAATCGCTCTAGCGAGAATGCCGCCTCAATATCTTAAGGGGTGGTTGACCAAGAAGGTCAAGATAAGCTTAACTAGTCGTCTGATTCTTAATATAAGCTTAATTTTAAGCTTACTAGCACGACGTCACTTGATAACCGGGCGTTACATCTCCCAACGCTATCTTTGCTAGATTTTGAGCATAGGCAAGAGGTAGTTGCCCATACTGGGACTGAGGAAGAGTACGTAACACCTATGGCGACTGACTCCTCAGGTGTGGAGACTGAAGAATAAGAATCTGTGCGCTTAGTCACTCTAGAGTCTAACCCCTCGCTTGTTTCACGTGATTTTGATGTGGAAGCGAGCGAATAGCTTCAAATGGAAGCAGCCTGAGAGCTAATTGAGCAGGCATCTCGAGCAAATGAAATATCAGCAACCTTATTGGAGACTAATATTGTCTCAGGAAGAAGGAGGCGACGCGCTCTAAAACATGATGATGTATTTGTCTACTTTATATCAGCATTCGCACTGGGCAGAGCCCTCCAGGATGAGCGGAAATCTGTTCCAGAAGTTAGATTACACCGCGATGAACTTCTCTCAGAGCCGCAGAGCTGGCAAGAGATGTTGAAGTTGCTAGAAGCACACCGAGAAGGTTTTACAAAGGCCGGATACGCTGAATACAACTCTTTAGTCGAAATGGACACCTTTGAAAAGGTTCACTGGGAGAAGGCCATGGAGCAACTAGATTACGAGCTCCTTAGCACTAGATGGGTGTTTACATACAAACTAGATAGCGCAGGCTACTTACTCCGTTATAAAGCACGTCTCGTTATTCGTGGGGACATGCAAATGAGCTGGGATGACACATACTCAGCAACAATCAGCTCAAAGGCGATCCGAGCCTTGATCGCGCTTGCTATAGCCTTTGGCTACAAATTATGGCAATATGATATGATTACGGCATACTTGAACGCAGGGATCGACAAGGATAGTTACTATATCCCTATCCTACAAGGAGTTAAAGGCAATACTGATCAGTGGCTCCGACTTAAGAAAGCTTTATATGGACTAAAGCAATCACCATTACTCTGGCAAAAAGAGTTCACAAAGACCCTTCTTGAACTCGGCTTTGAACAAGAGTTGGAGGAAGTCTGTCTCTTTAAGAATAAAGACGGCATCATACTCTTCTTTTATGTTGATGACGTTGTTACACTTTTCCAACCAGAGCAAGAACACCTTGCAACAGAGCTTTGGGATAATCTCATGAAGAAGTATCCTGCTAGAGCTATGGGGGAGCTGAGCTGGTTCCTGGGAACCCGAATCATTCGAGATATGGAGGAAGGAGCTTCTTATCTCTGCTAGGATTCGTATATTGAAGAAGTTGCAAAGCGTTACAATTTGGACTTGAGCAAACTGCCCCTAACACCATGCGCTTCGAACATGAAGTTCACCAAATACGACGGCCAAGCGTCAAAAGCCTTCATCAAACTTTTTCAACAGAAGGTTGGATCCGTTATCTATGTTGCTATTATTACGCGACCGGATGTCGCCTTTATTGCTGCAAAATTGAGTGAATTTATGCAGAACCCAAGTCCTGAGCACATGCAGGCAATTGACCGAGTTATCCTTTATCTCTACAGAACGCGCTTTCTCGCAATCTGCTATAAAAAGAATGACCTTGAAGCTGCGCTACAGGTAGCAAGTGACGCCTCCTTTGCTGATAACGCTGATCAACGAAGCTCTGGAGGATTCTTATTTAAGCTCTTTGGAGGACTAATTGACTGGTCTGCAAAGAAGCAAAAAACAGTATTAATATTGACTACTGAGGCTGAACTGCTTGCCTTATCTGAAGTGGTAAAGTAGCTCCTCTGGTGGTTACGTTTTTTCAACGCTGTTGACTTTGACCCCGAGCAAGGACTAATTACCATTGACTGTGATAATCATCAAACCGTCTGAGCAATGGTCAAGAATGAAGCTATCCAAACGCGTCTTCGCCATATTGATATTCACAATCATTGGCTCCGTGAAAGGGTGCAAAATAAAGAAATCAACGTTCGCTGGATTGATACTGACTCAATGCCAGCTGATGGCCTTACAAAGCTCTTATCTGCGGAAAAGCATGTTCGATTTGTGAAGCAACTGGGACTCGTTGATATTTCATACCGGATCCGTGCTATATAAACTGGTGCAAGATCACCCATTCTATATGGGCACATGTTACAGGACTAGCTTAGTCGCGTAATATGTGGCTATATTTTCCTTTTTTGGAAAACTTGCAACTATCCCTGGTTTGACGCCCGCATGCGTTATCTTTCTTTTTACTTGATCCTCCTCTACAATCTTACACTCTTTATAAGCCACTGGAACCAACCGATTGGCTATTATTCTTCTTGCAGGCCTCGCACTCGACTCCTGCTTTCCCTGTTCTTTTCGCTACACTAAGATTTCCTATACAGACAGCCCAATCATGCTTTCTTTTGCTTCATTTCTCATTCTTGTGGCATATGCGCTGAAGGGGTGTGATAAGTTTATTATACCGCTATCCCGAATATGGTGAGCGCAGCGCATATATCCACTCGTATACCCTCATTGGATAGCTGGCTTTCCTTGATATAAGGATTTGCCAAGAGGACTCCTTACTAAATTAGCGCGCACCGGACTGCTATTACGCACTAAAAAACCTGCATATGCTACGCGATATAAGAAATAATCAGGAAGGAATGATTGGAGGATAATAATCAGAATCAGGACACAAGGAAGGACGCTAAGAAAGTCACGTGACCAAAGATATACTGAAAGATATAGAAATATAATAAGATACTAAATATATCTTATAGGAAAAGATGATTAGACAGCATATCATATACTTTCTATAATATACTAGAAAATAATAAAGAAGTATATAATATATAGTATATAGAATAGGGAGGACTAGATATATAAGGACACTCTTTATTATATATTTAGTTCTTCATAGTTCTTTAATATAAGTTACTTAAATACTACAGTAAGAGTTAGCAAGGTAAAACCAACTTATACAGGCACTAGGCTATATAGAAGATCTCTTCTATCTTAGTTATATTTAGACTTCTAGACACCAGCTCAACTACTATTACTTTATTTATTCAAGTTACTCTACCTATTAACTATTCTAGGAACCTTTGTATAATTTAACTAAGCTTAGCGTACCTTAATACAATACTATTTAACTAAGATAGATCCAGGTCTATAATAAAAGAACTATTATCTTAACTCTAGGATATGCTAAGAGTAAAATACTATTAAGAAAGTAACTATCTAACTAGGAAAGTATTACCTAATTAAGAAAACTAATTATAATAGATAATATACTAATACTAACTAGCAGCACTATTAGAGCAAATAGTAATAAAGCTAGATTATAAGTAAGAATCTAGAAGCTAGAAGCACAGCTTGCTATAAAATAGCTAAAGATATTAAAACCCTAAATATTTAATAGCAAACAATCTGAATTTAAGAACTTTCTAACCTAGATAAATATACATATTACTATTAATAGCACTTTATTAAGATTAAAAGACTTAAAGGTAGTCTTTATAGCTATATATCTAACTAGAGAAGCATTTTAATAGATTGAACCAGTACTTTATAAGTACTATAATAAGAAAAAGAAGGACTAGAGTAAGAATATAAAAGAAGTGCTAGGATCATACAAAACCTTCAAAGAGAAATTCAAGCTAGTATTCAGAAATATAGATAAAGTATAAAATACTAAATAATAATTATAATAGTTAAAACAAACCAGATCAGCATAATAATTAGTAGTATAATTTAAATAGATATCTATAGTACTCAACTATAGTAATAATATACTTATAGCAATATTTAAAAACATACTGAAAGAAGAGATTCAGATAGAACTAATTAAGATAGATTAACTAGATAATATAGATAAATTTATTAAATAAGTAATTAAGATTAATAACAAATTCTATAAAATGAAGTAAAAGCAAAGAGAAATACAAGGATAGAGAAGGTATAGAATAATACCTACATCATAACATAATAATAGAGTAAGTCATAGTTAATAATAATATAATCCCTATAGACTAATGCCTATAGAACTAGACATAATAGCTGAACAAACTATAAATAGTAAAGAACCATAGGATAAGAGTAAGATTGAATATTACAACTACTATAAGAAAGGACATTACACCAGGGAATGTAGAAGTCTAAAATAAGAGAAATAAATTAAAGCAACATATGACTATAGGTTAAACGATGAAGTACATTATAACAATGACTAGACACCCTATGAGGTTATAGATTATTCCAAGAATGAGGACCTATATGGGATAGAAGATTACCAAAATATCTACAATAAACAAGATACTAAATCAGAAAACTAGGAAAAAAACAATACTTTTAAAAAAATATAAAAGATAAGAAATAAATATCTAGAATAATTCTAGGAACTAGAGGATAAAAGGGTTACTAGTAAGCTAAAAACTAAGAAAGAAATCAGCAACATAATTAATAAAGACCTTGAGAGCTAGTTTTAGAATGCTCAAGAGAGGCAATAACTAGAGGAAATCTCTATAGATAATAAGTGGGAAGATATTAAATTAGTGTTAGGATTTAAGTGTAGACTAGAGTATTAAGAGTTATATGACAACTCTAAATATCTAGGTTATAGATCTACTATATAGGCCTTTTGTACTAAAGATTAGTATAATATATATCTAGATATAAAATAAGAAAGTAGATATTTTCCTAGAAGAAAAAGAAAGAAGCTAAAAAACTATAAATAGCTAGAAGAAGTAGAAAAGATTTCTCTAAATAACCTATAATAGGAAATAGATACTATATTACCTGAAAAAGCAAAGCAGCAGGTAGAGGCTAGGAGTGCAAGAAGCACCTAAATATCTAATGGACCTAAACAAAGAACTAGGAAGTTAGTAATATTTAAGGATAGGAATTCTATATAAAAAGAAAGAATAGCCAAAAGAAATTAATAAGCAAATAAAATATTAAAAGAATTAATCAGTGCATGGCATATACTAGATAAAGAAGGAATCTGACAAGAAAATGTTAGAAAGATTTTAAAGGAAATTAATAACCTATTTAAAAAAAATAATAAAAAAGAAATAAAAGCCACAGCATAAGGATGACATTTTAAGATCATAGCTAATATATTAGAACAAGAAGTATAGATCCTACTAGATTCAGAAGTAATAGGGAATTTTATAGACCCACAAATTCAAGAAAAGCTATAGATATTAGGATAAAAGAAACTAATGCCTATACCATTGGCAGGGCTTAATAGGGAGAAACTATCTAAGGAAGATATAACTAAGGAAACGGGATGGCTACTCATAATTATTGATAATTATTTTAAAATGATTAACTTCAATATAACAAAACTAGGATGAGACAATATTATTCTAGGAATCCTATAGCTTAGGAAGCATAATCTAGAGATCTACTAGGACAGAGAATAATTATAATTAATAAGATATAACTATAGAATAACCTAGACTATTAAAACATTTAGGACAAAGGATAACCTAAAGGTTACTATTATAGAGATAGCAAACACTCCTTTACAGGACGAAACAAAGAGTAATATTATTACTAAAGTTATAGAAGAGGTCACACTATAAGAAGACTTTAATATAATTAAGAAAGGACTTAAAAAAATAGTAGCAAAATACTAACTGAAAAGTAGTATAGATATAATATTACCTAAAGAATATAAATAGTTTAGAGATTTATTTAATGGAATATATAAAGCTCTACTAGACTATAGTGAGTAGGATTATACTATCCCTCTTAAGAAAGGAAAAGAGCTAGTACCCTAGAAGATTTACCTAATATTAAGAAATGAAGAGAAAGCTCTAAAAAAATATATTAAAGAAAATCTTAAGAAAGAATATATATAACTGTTAGCATCACTAGTAGGATATCTAGTACTATTTATTAAAAAGAAAGGAATAATAGATTTAAGAATGTGTGTTAATTTTTAATAACTTAATAATATTACAATAAGGGACAGCTACTCTTTACTCTTGATTATAGAAATATAGGACAAGATTCAAGGAAAGAAATGGTTTACTAAACTTGATATTATTGATGTATATAATTATCTTAGGATTAAGGAAGGAGAAGAATAGAAAATAGTATTTAAAATTAAATTTAGACATTTTAAATATATAATAATACTATTTAGGCTTACTAACATACTAGCAGCATTTTAATAGTATATTAATAATATTATGTTATCATATCTATATAATTTTATTGTCGCGTACTTAGATAACATTCTAATATTCTCTAATAACTTTAATAAACATGTACGATATGTCAAGATAATACTAAAGAAATTGAGAATTGCGAAACTATAAGTGAAATTAAGAAAATATGAATTTTATATATAAGAAACTAACTTTTTAGGATATAGAATCACCCAGGAAGGTATTTAAATAGAAAAAGAGAAAGTATAGGCAATTTGAGATTAGCCTACACCAAAAAATATAAAGGAATTATAATCCTTTATTGGACTATTAAACTATTATTGAAGGTATATTAAAGGATATGTAAAGATCATGGAATCTATATTTAGACTATTAAAGAAGGATACACTTTATAAGTAGGAAAATAATTAAAAAAAAGCCTTTAAAGAAGCTAAGTTTAGAATAATAATAGCACTTATATTAGCACAATACAATCTAGAACTACTAATAATAATAGAAACTAATATATCAGATTTTATAATTAGAGTAATAATGATGTAACCAGGACTAGATGGAAAATAAAGACTAGTTATATACTATTCAAGAAAACTAATTAATATAGAACTAAACTATAATATATATAATAAGGAACTATTAGCTATAGTGTTAGCACTTTAATATTAGTATATATACTTAGAAGAAGTAAAATATCCTATTTAAATTATTATAGATTACTAGAATCTTACCTATTTTATAATAACTAAGATTCTTATAAGAAGACAGATAAGATAGTTAGAAAAATTTAGAAACTACTACTTTACTATTGAATACTGTAAAGGAAAAGAAAATAAAAGAGCAGATACTCTAAGTAGGAGACTAGATTATAAAAAAGGAATTAAGAAATTAGAACTAGTCTTATTATAAAAAAATAAGGATAGACATTTAGAGTATAATCCTTAAATTGCTACTCTTGCGGCTATAATAGAAGTAACTATGGATTTAGAACTATAAGATAAACTGGTTAAAGAAATAGTTAAGGATTAAAATATCTAGCTCTTAATTAAGAATAAGAATGATAGAGTTATAGTAATAGAAATCAGATTAGTGTTTTAGTATGGTTTAGTCTATATTCTAAGCACACTATAAAAAGAAATCATTTAATTATATTATAATAGTATGATAAATAGCCATCCAGGATAAATAAATACTATGGAATGAATTACTAGAAGCTACTATTGGCCACAAATAATGAAAGATATTAAAAAATATATTAAAGAATGCAATGTATATTAAAAAAATAAAATCAGGAGATATAAATTCTATAGATTTATATAAGAAATTAAGATACTAGAGTATCTATTCTAATAGATTATAATAGATCATATTGTGAAACTACTAGAATTAGAAGGATTAGACTTGATCTTTATAGTAGTAGATAGGATAATAAAGTATATATATTTTATTATAATAATAGAACAGACAGACGTAGAAGGACTTATATAGGAATTAATAAACAAAGTCTTTAAATATTATAGCATACCTAAGGTTATAATATTAGATAGAGGAAGAATATTTTAATTAAAACTATAAAGATTAATGATAGACCTGATAGGAGGGGAATAATAGCTATTAATAGTATACTACCTATAGATAAATAGATAAATAGAATAAATAAACTAGATATTAGAGTAATATCTACAACACTATATAAATTATCACTAAAATAACTAGGTAGAACTATTACTAATAGCATAACTAGTATATAATACTATAAAATATTTAATAATAGAAGTTATACTATTTTTTATAGTATATAAAAGAGAGGTAAGATTACTAGGATAATTAAGATTTAAATAACTAGTTAATCTAATAATAGAACAGAAGGTATAGGAAATAAATATACTCTACTTCTATCTATAAACAGAAATTATTAATCAAAATAAGAAAAATATTAGATATTATAATAAAAAATATCTGAAGGGATTAGAACTTAAAAAGAAAGAGAAGATTTATCTCTTATAAAAAAATATTAAGACTATATAACTAAGCAATAAACTTAATTATTTATAAATTAGACTATTTAAAATTAAAGAAAAAATTAGTAATATTAATTACAAGCTGAAACTACTATTAATAATAAAGATATATCTAGTTTTCTATATTTTATTACTAGAACCAGCATCTCAACACACTAAAATATAGGAAGAAACACTTATTGAATAAAATATATATAAAGTAGAAGCTATACTAGGGAAAAAGAAGAATTATAAGGAATTTCTTTATTTAGTTAAATAAAAAGGATAAAGTGAAATAGAGAACACCTAGGAAATTATTAAGAACTTAAGGGGGGCCTAGAAGGTATTTAAAGAATATTGCTAAAGGAATCTAATTCTTTAATCTAAAAGAATTATAGATTAGTAAGTAAATCCTTAAAGGAGAAATTAGAAGTAGTAGCTAGGATATATTAATTTAATTACTCCTAAATAATTTTAGTATTAGTAGTAGTAACCTTTTTAAAAGAGGAAGAATTCTTAGCTTTTAATATTTCTAATATTTTTTAGTTATAATTATATATATTACTACTATGCTCTTTAAGTAATTTCTATTAAATATAAAAGTAATAGGCTTTTGCTATGACAGACGCTAACTTTTCTTAATATAATAAAAATTGAGAATAGATCTGCTTAATCTAATTCTTATTCTCTTTAATATCTAGAGATAACTTTTCTTTAGCCTCTTAGATCTACTACTATTCAAAATTACTATAGAATTGCTATTTATAAGTATAACCCTAACAGATATATATAGTATATTTTTGATTTTTATCATCCATTACATAATTAAAATTATAAAAATAATAATACTTATAAGGAGAATTAATAATAAGACTATTCTTTTGAATTTTAAAGGATTAATAAATATAATTCTTATAGAGGTTTCTCTTTAGGAGTTCCAGGTCAGTTTGAGGTTTTAATTTAGGATAAGGCATAGCAATAGTATTATAGGAAGGGCACTTACTAAATAAGAAAGTAGGGTTATACTAGGAATAAGGGTGAGTCTTTCTATTTTATATCTTTAAGGACAAAGGACCTTAGAGAGAGGGAGTGATATTATATACTAAAAAACCTATATATACTATATGATATAAGAAATAATTAGGAAGAAATAATTAGAGGATAATAATTAGAATTAGGATATAAGGAAGGATATTAAAAAAATCATATGACCAAAGATATACTAAAAGATATAGAAATATAATAAGATATTAAGTATATCTTATAGGAAAAGATGATTAGATAGTATATTATATACTTTCTATAATATACTAGAAAATAATAAAGAAGTATATAATATACAGTATATAGAATAGGGAGGATTAGATATATAAGGATACTTTTTATTATATATTTAGTTCTTTATAGTTCTTTGATATAAGTTATTTAAATACTATAGTAAGAGTTAGTAAGGTAAAACCAACTTATATAGGTACTAGACTGTACGGGGGATCTCTTCTATCTTAATTATATTTAGACTTCTAGACACTAGCTTAATTACTATTACTTTGTTTACTCAAGTTACCCTACCTATCAACTGTTCTAGGAACCTTTATATAGTTCAACCAAGCCTAGCGTACCTTGACACAACACTGTTTAACTAAGGTAGATCTAGGTCTGTGATAACTGCGCTGCATTATGTATGGCACACCTATGCCAACTACTTTCATTTGATTAGACACACTTGAATACAATACAATACGCGTTCCCACTCGATCTGACAAGACCCACTTGTTTAAACAACTATTTTGAAACTATACCTAATACAAACTAGTACCGGAAACTTGAAGAACAGATTTTCAAACAAACGACCCACTTCTTTAAACATTTTCCAGCGCCCCACTTGTTCAAAAGTCTCAGCGCCCCACTTAGTTAAACGCTTATTTGGAGGCTATGCTGAATATGGTCTAGTGTCGTAAACTTGAACGAATTTGAAAACAACCCACTTATCTATATACATAGTAGTATACTTTTAAACACTCGCATGTTTAAACACTTGGACAGTTAAAATTTGAACATTTGAACACTATGTTCAAACACTTGAACTGTTGGTTTGACACGATCCTACAACCTACAACGTAGGTGCAAGGCTAATCCACTAGCCTTCCAGGGCGAGCCGGATCAATGTTGAATGTGGTAAACTGATTCCTAATTGATAACTTGACTGCTATAAACTAGCTATTAGGTATACATAGGGCATGTATAAGCCTACGTGGAGGGCCCTAGTGCGATCCTAATTTAGCAAGCAAATGCTTGTACAGAGGTCTTATATACGTACAAAGGTGTCGAAAGGGAAAAGGAATATGAAGCTATTCCCTACCTCTGAGATATGTTGGGCAAAGTATTCCGGAGCTTTGCACTCTACTATGTGGGAGTGTGGATACATACATTGATATTGGTACGCATAAACAGGATTCTAACATGAATGCTTAAAATTAGACGCTTAAAAACTTGAACACTTGAAATTGAATGGTTGAAAACATGAACGGTTGACTTGAACGCCTGAAAATTTGAAAACTTGAAAATGAATGCTGGAAAACTTGAATAATTACTCTTTGCATGACACTAACCAGGGGTCTAGAACAATCTGCAAGCGCGGCATTTCATAGGCTTACACTCCACCACAATGTGACACTATGTAGCAGCCGCATCAATCACCACCAGTACCAGTAGACAAAATGCATAATTGGGCGAGGCTCTAATTCAACAATACAACAGTCGCACAGGGATTTTCCCTTCCTTATCTAAAACACTACCAATAGAAAATGATCTTAGTTCTCCTGAGCCGTCGCCGCCAGTGAACTACCCGACCGCGCAATCAAAGCACATAAGATCGACTCGTGCGAAACATGCACTGCATGCAGCTGTAGCTGTGCCCAGACCTCTCGTATATGATCTGTCAGGTCGGATGAATTATCCCAATCGGCACTGAGTGGTGATGCATCTGATAAAATGAGGCGTACAATAATAGTATAAGGGGGAGTCTGGACCAAATCCCAAAGAAGAGCAAGTGGTTATTTTGTTTCTTTCTCGCCATAGCATATTCTCTCGTACAGTCTGAAGTTTCCTACTGACTTCCTCCGTACAACTTGATAACGGTTCGATACTTCAAGTATTTCGTATCTACTCATAGTATACCCTACAACCGAACTATCGTCCTCCCACACTCGTGACATTGCTTAATGGGACAATGGCCTAGTATTTCAACAACTTCAAGGTTTTCTAGGCCCAACTTCTGTGGCTCCGTGGTGAACATCGCAATGCATTCGCTATCATCCAACTACGGATGGGTGCGAAAGAAGGCCGTATTTCTGACGGCGGCAGCAGCTTTAGCAACAATGCTTCTTTGGTCTCGCAGTAGCTTTGGCACGACGTACGAAACCAACCCTCATTTAGTCGGAGGAGAGAAATGCTGAGCTTTGAAAATGATTTTTTTGACAGTTCCATATTTAAGCTTACACAACATGTAACGCCAGAATCGAAGGAATCCTGGACGGCCTCCTCTCACACATGTCCTGAATCATTACGTGGAATCTGCGACCTTATAACGCCCCTTATCCATCCCGTTACAGCTGAAAGCTTTACCAGCCGGACGGGTAAAGTTTACGAGCTTCCATCAAAAAGCCCAAGGTTTACACACTCTCTAGGAAGGAAAATCCTTATCCTCGACGTGGAGAATCGCGTTCTCAATAACTCGGGGGGATTGTTGGATAAGGAAAAGCCTTCCACGGACGAATTCAACGGCCTGACTTTCGGGAGGCTGAACCACTATATATTTGGTTAGTATATTGACTGAAAAAGAGGCGTTGAGGAGTAATATGTCCAGCTAACGTTCTCTTTGTGAAGCTATGCTCCATGGATATGACTACCAACTCGTGCAGACGCCCGTTAATCCTCTCTATCTGGGGGGATGGAATAAAGTGCCAGCAATGCGCCAGGCTATCAAGACATATGACTGGGTGGTGTTTATGGATGGGGACGCTATCTTCACACACCTGCATCTACCGCTTGAATGGCTTATGAACCGCTGGGAGATTTCTCCAGATAAGACATTGTCCTTGGCGTTAGACCCCGATACTAGCCCTATCTTTTACAATGGGAAAGGAGACATCAACCTCAACTCCGGCGTCATTATTGCACACCAAACTCCTCGAAGCGAAGAATTCTTCGACGCATGGATGACGTGTCCGGATGAGAAGCGGTACGAAGGCTGCGCGAAGTGGAAAACAACACATACGCATGATCAGGCTGTCCTGAACGAATATCTTCGATACGACTATCCGGATGAGCTTAAATTCCTGTCCTGCACTGAGGCAAACCGCTATCCTGGCTCTGGCGATTGTGAGGGTGAGTTCATTTCGCATTTCTGGCCTTTCAAGGAGATGATTCCAGGCGGCGCGAAGGAAGTGATCGCACAATATTTTTTCCCGCCTTTGCAACAGGCCTTCTATCACGATGGAGATCAACTAGTGGTCCCTCCGCCTCCTGGAACAGTCCCTCTCGTATGAGGAAATAAAATAGTGGTTCATCCTACCTCTGCAACGTGCAAGCTAAATCTAAGATGGGTTAATCATCTTTTTTTATTCTATTACATGTATTATGGAGGATTATTGTTAGAGATTCGCTCTTCTTTAGGATCAATTAATATGTATTATGCCAGACATAACGATAGTGACGGCCTTTCTAGTAGCATACTTAGATTAGTTATTGTATCAATCCAGCGGTCCTTAATCATGCAAATCTGAAAAAGACTATTGGCGTCAACACTCTCCATGTTATTTTCCATGGACGGTGAGGATCAATCGAGGCCCTCATGATGCGAACCGGATGGGGTATTTTTCAGGTACCAGACCAATTACTATGTAATTAGAGGTGAACGCTGGAAATTGAACAGTTGAAAACTTGAATGGCTGAATAAACGGTTGAAATTGAATGCTTAAAAACTTGAACAGTTGATGAACGCTGGAAAAACGAATGCTCGAAAACTTGAACACTGGAAAACTTGAACATGTAAAAAACTTGAACGCTGGAAAAATGAACGCTTAAACACTTGAATATTTGGATGTTTACTTCTTCTACATGTGTTTAATTACATAGACAGACATTACTCCATTTTCAAAATTAGTGGTCACAAGTAGCAAGTCGGTTGAACACTCTTACACCAACAGTGTCTCTAAGTGCGTTCACAGTTCCTTCGAGATTGAATGTGACTTGCACTGATTCAAAGTAAGCGCCCTTGGGAACCACAGCAGTCTGGTCTTGACAATTGCTGGGAACGTGCATGTATCGTGACCAATACAAGTCTGGCCCAGCTTTTAGACAGATCCGTGTTCAAAGCGGACGGCATGGCTTCCACATATTGAATAGCATGGAGTTGAAAAGAAGGGAAAAGAGTATGAGCTTTGAGAAGTGTGCCTGCATCGCAAGGATGTTGCCTGTTGTCCATTGGTTGTCAACCCCTCGAACCGACCATGTCGACACAAGTCAGGGGTTTTGATGATACGTATCTTTTAGAAACTAAACATACAAAGGAAATGCAATCTAAAAATGGAAGGATGGCGGTTACCTCCCCTCGAACAACTCAAGGTGGTAGAAGGCTAGTTACCGGAGCGGATAATAGCCCTAACTAACACCGTTCGTTTAGTGACAATCCCTGTCCACCCGCTTGATTTTCTTCGTCCTGTTCTTTCCGCAATGGCATTATTGGCCAACATGGGAATATCTGTTGGCATTCGTTTCGTTTACTATCGCTTCTACTCTTCGATGAGTTTCTCTTGGTGTCCTCGAAGATCTATCTAGACCGAGCGAAAGTTAGCGGGAAATGTGACTGTCTGAGTTCTAGATTATGGTATCAGTAAGAGTTCTCGACCTATGCACAAATCTACTGCCACCTATTAATTCGCTACACCGGCTGGCTGGTGTTGTACCAACGTATATTAGACATTGACCCAGACCGACACCCAGTATCCATCACCCATCATCAGCCTTGGAGGGGGACGCCTGCAAATACTTCATCACGTCCCGCATCTTCTCGAGACCCTTGTCCAGACGTGCATTTTTCTGCACCAAAAATTCCTTCTCGGCCTCCCATTGTTCCTTAAGCTGAGCGATCTCAACTTCCTTTTCAACTTTCAACTTATCATTTTCTTCCTTCGTCAACTCATAGTCCTGTTGCATCATGTCGCATTTCTTTTGGAGGATGGAGTTTTCAGCCTGAAGTTGAGTAATTAGGGAGATCAACTTGTCTTGTCTGCGGATGTGTGATTGTAGCCCCGCAAACATGTCAGCCGAGTCCCTGGCAACCTCTTGTCGAAGGTAGTGTTCTGAGAATTCTTCTTCTTGTTTTGGAGCCTTAAGCTGCTGCGATTCGTCTTGCATAACGTCCACTTGCATCTCGGTTCCATGGCACTTTCCAGGTTGCTCTTGAGAGACATCAAGAATTGGACTCATGCCTGTAGAACTTGAACTTGGTTCTGAATAGCCACTGTCTTCAGCCACGATGGTGGTTTGCGGAGGAGTCCTCTGAGGGCTGGGCAAACGTGCTGCGGTCTCTTTCGGTATCTGTGGACTCTTATCTAGAGAAATCTCAGGACCTTTTGAACTTAAGGGACTCATGCACATAGGACTTGAGTTCAACTCCGAACAGCCAGTGTCTTGGACCACAGTGGTGATTGGGGGAGGAGGAGTCTGAGATTTTGGTGAAAGTGCTGCAGTTTCTTTCGGTATCTGTGCAATTTCCGTCTTAGGGCGGACTCTGGGATCTCGATGCTTTTCATAGCGATTTGGTGGTGACTGCGCTTCTGCGGAGTGCGACAGTTTGATGAACTGCAAACCGAAGACGTTAGTCAACTGCCAGAGGTTTCGTATGTATTTTTCCTACCTTGTTAGGGGTACGATGGCCAGACGGGTTGATGTCTTCGATTCTTTCATCGGGGCTTGAATCCTCGTCTTCACTGTCGCTAAACTCAAAAGGTCCATTCTTTCGAGGGCGTTTCAACTTGTGCAATCGAGGGGTGGTCGGCTGCATCACTGTCAAAATCTGGTCTCGTGCTGTAGTTCTCCTGAAGACTCACGCGAAGACGATCCTCATTCCCCGACTCAGCCTCTTCTTCCTTGCCAGATTGTTTTCCCTTCAAACTCTATTGATCGACAATAGTCAGTCAGAGTCATACAACAAGCCTCGACAGACACATACTTTGATAATCATCCCCAAATTTTTGGCAGACCGGTCGGGATAATATGTCTATAAAGCGTGAGTCAAGTCGTCGTTTGTATTATCCAAGTCGTTTGTAGCGTAAAAAATACAACAACAAAAAAGAAATGAAAATGAAAAGAGGAGAAGATTACCTGCTGGAATTCTTTCAGAGACATGGTTGAGTATTGCTCACGAAGCGCGGCCATCGCCTCCTTCTCGCCTGGTTTCCAACTGACTCTCTGCTTGCGTTTCTTCTTCTTCACGTCGTCCATCGACTGTTGCAGAAGGAGGAGTCTCTCTGAGGGTATTTTGAGTCTCACGGATCGCCGTTCTGGCATTGCCTTGGGAGGCCGCGATTACGCGTGGTGACAGGAGAAAAGGGGGAATTTTTTTTTCCTTCGAAAATAAATCAAGAAGGAGGAACTGTGTGATATATGACTGACGAGGGGAGGAAACTTCCAAGGTTGTTTGTTTATCCCCTGGTGCCTACTACCTAGGTAGGTAAAAGAAGGGAATTGCCACACAAAGTTGCCCATTTGCCCTAACCCTAGACGTGTCTTTAATCAACAAAGGCTACACGGTGTTTTTTGGGTGACAAGGATGTTGTCGAATCAGAAGGCGAGAACATTTTCTTTTCTGATCAGAAATTTTGACACCATGGCTACCAATACCCATGTACGGCGTCTTTTCTTTTTTTCTGTTAGCTCAACCTTTAGGGGTCTTGCTTCCCCTTTCTTTGGTCATATTGCTTTTTTGAATTATCTATAACTAAGATGTCTTTATACCTTTAAGGACTCCATAAAGTGATTGATGCTTTCTTCCAGTCCCATCGCGAAGCTCGTGCCAAAACCAGTTTGATAAGTCCATGTGATCCGACGACTTTCCACGTTGATGTATCACAACCATAAGAGACATATGTACTGGAACCATGTAAATTTTATAATATCTCATAATAAATAAAGCGGTCAGGCATAAGTACATAGTCGAAACAAGACATGCTAGATTTCAAATACGACCGGACTAGAAAGTAGCGTTTGTTCCATCGTTTGTTTAAGGGGCTCAGGCCTCACACCATTATCTCGCTTCTGGCAATATACATAGCTATTACTTAGCGACCATGGATTTTGAGATAATACCTTGTAAAAATAGGATCAATCAGATTGCGTTTGTTGTACCTACCACTGGCTACCAGGGCGAGACCAAGGCAGGCCTGATCGTCATGGTACAGGTCACAAAGTGGCTTGATAGCGCCGCTTCAGAAATTTTCCATCCACGAGTCTCACTATCTCGTGTGTGACAACCATGATATCTCTGGGCTATGGTAGGAATGCGATTGGTCAACTGCATCAATTTCGTTTGCACAAGGCTGGTCACCGTTGGTGCCCCTGCATATTCGTTGATCTTGGTCCGGAATCCGGATGCATTTTTGGTTTCGCAACATTGAAGGCTGTATGGGAATGCTAGTTCCAATAGCGCCAGATGGAAATTAATAGAATGGTTAGTACGGATTACGTGGCGGCTACTGCATAAGGACCTTGACAGTAGAATAACTATTTCAAGGGATTTATAAAAGATATGGATGATCAACCCTTACCCTTGCACCGTGGAACTAATACATAACCTACCACTTTAGGGCCATACATACAGATCTGTCAATTCTCTGCAGAAGCAGAAACACGCCTACTCTCTTCTACAGCGGGTAGTCCCCAACCTAACATCCACTCTGACTGCATAACCTGTTGCGCAGTCGCTCTTTTTTTCCGCTGGAACCGAAGCATGGACCTTCGCATCGCCTGAAAAGCTCTCTTCTCTTTGTCCGTCATAACGTCTAGGCCTGCTTCAATCCGAGACTTTTGAATGTTGTGCTCAAACCTGACGTCCCATGTCCTAAGTACAACTCCCTGAAAGCCGGATCCTTCTGGACTGGGGTTCAATTCGCCTTCTTCATTGAAACATCCTAATCTTTTGCTCCAATTTCCCCACCATTCAGGAGGTAATTTCCCGAATACCTCCACGTTGCTCCTTAGTTACTCGGTCTGCAGAAAGCAAAATATGCTTCAAACAAAGGCCGATGACCGAGTATCTCCCAAATGGTACAGGCAAGCGTCCAAATATCAGAAGGGAACGAGAGCGGTTCATCCGAGGATTTGGTCTCCGGCGGCCGGAGTAGAGGAGGTGTCTTGGAAAAGTGTCTGGGCAGTGTTTGCGGATTGAAAGATTCACCAAAGTCACTTATCATGATCCTGTCCTGACCAAGGATAAGTTCGTTGCTAGGGACGCCGAACCAACAGGGGGTGTATACTTTGGTCGGCATATGACCTTGCAACGGCTGACCGTCGACGCGTACCACGGCCTCTGGCTGTGGTTCGCCAAACTTCTCATATAGCTCTAATGTTGACAGTCTGTCATGGCTTTGGGAAGCCGAACTAAAATATTACCAAGATGAAGATCTAGAAAAAAGTCAGCTAGGCAATCAGCTAAATACACCGAAATTCAAGACTCACCGCCATGGACAATGATGTACTTTGAAGGAATGCGACACCGCGTACGAGCTGAGTAACGATCGACTGCGCGACCTTTGGCTGAAAAAGACCATGGATGGAAGCCTCCCGGGCATCGTGCAAGCTCATCTGCGCGGCCGCAGTGACAATACATCCGTGTTTTCCATTGGGACCAGTAACCCAAAATTCTTCGATTAGGGTTGGAGTAGTCTCTTTGCCCGGCCCTGACGGAGCATCATAAAGGTCTTTCATCGAGATAGACTCAGCTAGGTCATCACTGGTATCAGCGGTGACAACCTTCACTGCCACATACTATACTTGGCCGGCTTCAAATCCCGGGCTAGCCATATAGTCGAGTATCCTCCATATCCCAGCTTATCGACCAATTGATAGCGACCGTTGTTCAGCTGGATCTCCAATGTACATAGGATGATACCCTCCTAGACGATATCTGTTCAGATCTTCGACATCTTCAATCAGCCGGTAACGAGTAATCCCGCGTCGCAATTGACTCGTATGTCGTGGTCCAAAACATTTATCGGGACTTGACCGAGATAGAAGCCGAACCGGCAGTCTGATCGATAGACGGAGAAATGTTCTGGCAGCTGGGAAGGGAGAGAAGTTCTGATGTGGTCAGATCAGGTGATTGTCGGAAGAACAGTAACCGAGCAGGCCCGAATAGGAAACATCGGCAACGCTCCGGCATAGGCATAAGGCAACAAGGCATCACAGAGAGAATGCGGGGGGCTAGTGGCAGCGGGTAAGCGCTTCTCCGGCGGGCAGAGCCAGCAGAACATGCGATCGTTGACTACGGCAGGTGGCACCGGTATATTCTTTATCTGGCCGTGCTGCCCTGGCCAGCCGAGAAGATTTGCCGTTCGTTTGGGATTCTTTCTTTTCTTTGATTATTTAACTGTGCCTGCCCTCCCCAGGATTCCCCAGAACTATCCTCAACAACAATAATCACCTGGGCATTTCGCTTCACCACATAGACCATCGCATACAATGTCGCGCCAATTCGACCCCAACTTCACTCCCAGCGTTGTCAACGCCATGGGCCCCAAGACCCCCGAGCGTGCTCGCGTGGTTCTGGGATCTTTGATCAAGCACATCCACGACTTTGCGCGTGAGGTCGAGCTCACCCCGGCCGAGTGGATGCTCGGTGTCGAATTCATCAACTCCATTGGTCAGATCAGCACACCCATTCGTAACGAGTGCCATCGTGTATGCGACGTTATTGGTCTTGAGTCGTAAGTTCTTTTCCAGCAGAGAAGAAATAAAGCATAGCTGACAATGGCAGACTGGTCGACGAGATTGCAAACAAAATCATCACCGAACAAGGCCTCTCCCCCACCTCCAACGTCATTCTCGGTCCCTTCTGGTCCCCCAACGCTCCCTTCCGCGAGCTCGGCGATAGCATCATTCAAAACGCCAACCCCAACGGCAAAGTCACCTACATGCATGGAGTCATCACGGATATGGAAACCGGCAAGCCCATCGAGGGCGCCGTGCTCGACATCTGGCAAGCCTCCGCCAACGGCAAATACGACTTCCAAGACCCCGAGCAAGCGGAGAACAACCTTCGCGGAAAGTTTGTGTCGAATGCCAACGGAGAATTCTACTGGTACTGCTACCACCCCACGCCATACTCCTTACCCACCGACGGTCCCGCCGGTGTATTGCTGAATATCATGGACCGCTCCCCCATGCGTCCTGCCCACATTCACCTTATGATTACACACCCGGACTACGCCACTATCATCAACCAAATCTACCCCAGCGACGACCCACATCTTACCATCGACTCCGTCTTTGCCGTCAAGGACGACCTTGTCGTCGACTTTAAGCCCAAGACTGATGACCCCAAGGCCCAGCTTGATCTTGAATATAACGTCAAAATGGCTCTGAAGAAGCACCACCCCAACCCCAACTCGGCGCCCCCTGTGTCGTCATTTGAGCGCTCTCGCAAGACTGCCGAGGAGAAGCTGTAAGCCGACGAATAAGAGTTAATTTCTTGTGAATAATTTTGTACAGTTCAAAATGTTTATACATAGCATATAAGATAACCTGCCATCTACGGATGACGAATGATGATTTGAATGATCCGTTCTCCACGAACTGTAGACGTCAGAATGCAAGAATATTCGTAGTCATTGATCTGTTATACATGTAAATACACACTTAAATCTTCCGCACACAAACAAGCGGACATCCATACCGATTCATAGAATAGAAACACCCGATATATATGAATACCACAATTGGACGAAAATACAAAAGCGAAACAATGGCCCAAGGTCTACCGGAAGAACCGTCCAAGCAGACCAGAGGCAAGGTTACCCGCAATCCCTCCCGACAACGCACTATTAGCCAGCCAACCGGCCTGACTGAACCGATCACACCTTGAAAACGCCAACGTATTCGTAACCGTAAGGACGAGCGCAATACCTATACAATCAGTCAATCATCACCCGCACAATCAATCAACCAATCCAACCACCTGAACAAACAGAAAGCAGAAAAAAAAGGGAAACGCACCAACTAAACTCAGCCAAATAACATTCTGCAATCTCACAATCGCGAGAATGGCTAACCCAATCCACAGCGCGGGAGTAGCGTACAGACTTAGCCAAAAGAAGCGTTTGTCCGTGGCGTTGATGGTGCGCGTGTTTGGGTCGGAGCTTTCAAAGACCCAGTGCGATTCGCCAGAGGAAGTGTTTACTTCGTTCCACCAGCGTAGACCGACGAGGCGGCGGCCGGCGATGTTTTTGAGGTAGTAGAAGTCGGCGGAGAGGAGGAGGAGGGTTATTATGAAGACGAGGACGCTGTTTAATTAGATTGGGTATGAATATAGTAGGAGGAAGGGGGGACGGACAAGTTGTCGATGAAGAGGACGCCGAAGAGATACATTAATAGACTTCCTGTTCATTGTCAGTTCCTGATCAATATTCTGATTCTAATCGTTTGGGGTGACTTACCAATGCGGAAGCCTAGGAAGAATAACAATGTTATCGGATGAGCACTAAGGCGCCAATTCAGGTCGCCTTGACTGGGTAAGCGTTCCATGTTGGTACCGTGAGAGCAATTCTCAATGATCGGTGCTGGTGTGTTGAGTATCTTGGAGCTTGCTTACTTAGATGATATGTTGTGTTGCTATCGGCTTGGAGCTTATCGATGTTGCGTGTCACTTTGGGGCGGTCTGTGGTGGCAGAATTGCTGCTTGTATGGCGTCAAGTCAGGAACAAGGGCTTTAAACTTAGATGCTCTCTGACATTGAATGGCAAATATCTTGCCTCTGGATTTCGATGATTCATTACCTTTCTTACTATAGCGAGCATCTCTATGTCTTCGTATGACCATAACTAGGGTACAGAGACGACAAGTGACATGGATCAGTTCAACAACTACTTCAAATAATTATTCAAATCCTCAAAGACTCAAAATTGTCATTTCATCTCATGATAGAAGACATGCATCAGCTTTAATCTGTATAAAAGCTTCTCAGAATCGGCTATATAGTGGCCGAGATATAGGCCCGCATCGGTACGCATCGCTGGTACATCTGGAGCTTAGCCGTTCCTACGGAGTACATATATAGCTGGGGTAAATACGTCCTCCCAAACCAATTATACTTTCATTTTCCATTCATTCACGCTTTGTACAGATTGTATACTACTATAAATGATCATGGCCTCCGCAGCTCGCAACAACCTCAGACGAGCCCTTCTCTACGGTAGGCGTTCAAAGGAGCTTCCCCGCATTCTATCCATAAGCTTCATCTTCCCCATACACATTGGTGCTGTAGAATCATGCAATTGACTGACAATCATACAGTCCCCGGCTCATCGCAACGCTTCCTTGACAAATCTCGCTCCCTAGCCGCAGACTGCGTCGCCTACGACCTGGAGGACAGCGTAACTCCGCACAAGAAGGCGGAAGCACGCCAACTTGTGCGGAGAGCTATTGATCAACCTGCTCCCGCGCAAATACGTGAGCGGGCGGTGCGAATTAATTCTGTGGATAGTGGGTTGGCGTTGGCTGATTTGACTGAAGTCGTACGTCCCCCTTTTCGTCCTGCCTTAAATGTAAGGGATTGAATTGGTGTTGATGGATGAGATGATAGTTACAATCGCCAAATCTGACGACTCTGGTCGTGCCAAAAGTCAATTCAGCGTCTGACTTGACTTTTATCAACGATGTAATCACTCACACCCTGAAAGAAGAAAGGGAAAAACCACCAATCTCAATCCTGGCACTCATCGAATCCGCAAAATCAATCACAAACCTCAACGAAATCTGCCGCTCAACCCCTCTGCTTCAAGGCCTCATCTTCGCCGCCGAGGACTTCGCGCTTGATCTGAGTCTAACGCGCACACCGTCCCTGACAGAATTCCTATTCGCGCGATCAGCCATCGTCACAGCTGCGAGAGCGCACGATCTTCCTTCAACAATCGACCTAGTCTGCACAGGGTACAAATCCGATGACGCGAAACAACTCCTCGAAGAAGAGTCGCGCGGCGGGAAACGATTAGGGTTTAATGGGAAACAGTGTATTCATCCGACGCAGGTTGAGACTGTGCAGCGCGTCTTCAGTCCCGAAGCAGAGGAAGTTGAGTGGGCGGTTAGGGTTGTGATTGCAGACACAAAGGCTGCTGAAGCGGGTAAGGGCGCGTGGACGTTGGATGGAAAGATGATTGATGTTCCTGTTGCGGAGAAGGCGAAGAGTATTGTAAGGAGGGCGGAGGCTTGTGGATTGGATGTTGAGGGGTTGAGGGAGCAGTGGAAGGGGCAGGAGCCTGAATAATCAATCTACATGTAAATAAGAAAGTAAAGTTCAAAAGGTTTGATTCATTGTTCTAGATCGATAAGAGATGAGTGTTATATCCAACTTGATCTATCGCAGAAAGCAGCGCCACAGAAATAGCAGTAGTCTCCTACAGGCGCACAGGGTATCCAGATCATAGCTTTCGTTGATTCATGAAACATAAGTAGATTTATGCCAGCAGGCAACGGCTTACTTGCCGTTGGTGTCCTCGCGTTTGAGTAGCTGAATCTTGCCCATCGACAATACTGGTTGGGCGTCGTTAGTCTCGGACTGGGCGTCGACCTCGCTGCGCCATTTTGCGGCGGCTTCCTTGTCGTAGATGGTAGGGTCAATACCCAGGACGCCACCTACATAGCCGCCGCGTTCGCCAGGTACGCTGAACTCGCGGAAGATGTACTTCAACTCGTTAAGCCAGACTTTGACCGCCTTGCCCACTTTATCTTTTCCATTCTTGGAGTGGTGGCCTGTCCCAGTAATGGCATACAGAATTCGGTCTTCTGTCGAGTGCTTGACAAGAATCTTGTCTAGGTATTTGACCGCTTCTTCAGGGTGAAGACCATGCAGATCGACGTAGAGCTCCTCTACAGCGCCGTCCAAGCCACTGCTTGCAAGATGTTGCTCGCGCTCTTCGTAGAGCTGTCGAGCTGCTTCACGATGGCATCTACGCATGGCCTCGTTCTCGGCTTGTCCGCGTAGTGACAATGCCTTGGCTGCTCGAGCATCGTTTCGATTCCACGCTTGCGCGGCACTACATACGTTAGATCCTCGCATTCAAACCCTAAAACAACCGCTTCAGAGAAGATTGACTAACCTCTGCAAAAACTTGTTTCGCACAGTACCATGCCGAATGGCATCCGTTCGATATTTGATGTACAGTTGATTGGCTCTAGGTCCGGTTTCCAGCCATGGAATATTTTGTGGCGCTGGTATAGCCAACGCTGCGGCACTCAATTCACGAGTCTTAACCTCCTTGCCGGCCTTTGAGTTCTTTCCTTTGCCAGGCCCAGGTGACGCAATGCGCACCACGTCAGCCAAAGAGCTTGCAACAGTCTCCTTGTTATTATGACCTCCTCGCTTGCCATGATGCTTCTTGCCTGAGCCCTTTGCTGCCATGGCTGACAGCGCCGGGAAAGCTTCGGGATCATCAACAGACAGAGGAGACGGATTCAAGTCGCGTTGCTGATGGCGACTGGTCGGTCGAGACTGAGGACGGCTTGGACCATTCCTTCGTCCGACTCCCAACGGCGACGTATTGCCTGCCGGGGTGGTAATCAAAACATGATTCGGGTACTTGCGCATGTCCCGACTATACCATTGTTCTCCAGCAGCCCCGGCAGCTTGTAAAGCTGGAAATGCCTCTTGATTGTTGTCCAACTGAAAGCTGGATTGCGCTGGTGATTGTTGATTGGGCCCATCAGCAACGCTAAGATTGCCCACTAGGCTTGCAGGATCATGCGAAAACGGGCATCCATCGCCCGCAAGACAATTGCCCATCATCCAGTACCTAAATCAATGAGCATTTTGATTATCTACTTTTGTATGGGAAATACCTACTTGCAAATATGGGTCGTCAAATCATGGCTGAATCGGCAGTCTGCCCGCAAGCATGTACCTGTAGAAAGCCAATACTTGCACACCACCGGGGTGCGCGCTTGATTCAAAGGTGTCGAAGGACGACTGTGGTCTACGGTCATGGATTTCCCCACGACAACTCGACCTTCATCTGACTTTTGCGAGCCATCTTTGCCCGGGTCTTCCGAAAGTGCTGCAATTGTAGCACCAAGGTCATAGCCATTGGCCTCTAAGGCCGCCTCGATCTCATCATTGGTCTTTTTGTCGCCTAACACAGAGCGAAGAATATCATGCGGACTCATATCCGGTACAAATTCAGGCGCAGATGCGCTCAATCCACCGATAGATGATGTGACGCTGAGTTGATCGTCTGCCACCAACCAATCGACGTTGCTCTCACTGCCAAAATCACCATACAATTCTGACGACGGAGAATTTTGGTCTGAAAACTCATACGCGTTGAGGTTTGGCGAGTGTGGTATGGGTTGCGCAAAGGCAAGACGAGGAGACGGACGTGGGGAGGTAAACGGAGACGCGGTGGAGGAACGTGGTCCACGTGAAAGGCCAGCTCGAGTC
Organism: Talaromyces liani; assembly: GCA_022814505.1. Classification (NCBI taxonomy): domain Eukaryota; kingdom Fungi; phylum Ascomycota; class Eurotiomycetes; order Eurotiales; family Trichocomaceae; genus Talaromyces; species Talaromyces liani. The sequence goes on from JAKLNL010000034.1 coordinate 109,432, forward strand.
AGATGAATACTAGAGGGACCTGCCGGACTAGTACCGGTCATCGAAGGAGATGAAATCGGCGTTGCGGAGCGCACCTGCCATGGCGCTGGGGATGACCGGCGAATAATAGTATGTCGAGTTGGCGGCGACGCATTTGGTTTGGACTGATTGCGCTGACGCCATAGGATATCGAGGACCGCATTTTCTAGGGAAGCTCCGGTCAATGTAGTATTCGAGCGGAGGAGGTCCTCCAGCTGCTCCGTTTGCTCCTCATCGTCTAGGTCGGTGTTTTGGAGGACTGGCTGACAAAGCTCGAACAGCTCTTCGGAGACCATGTTGATCTGTTGTTTGTTGTTGGCGTGCTAGGCCAATTTCCAAAATCAGATAGAAGTAAACAAATGCAACAACAGGAATCAAATAGAATGCTAATAAATGCGACAAATCAAAATAGCTGTCGATGAGCTAGATATACCCTCTTGCTGGTAGAGGGGAAGAAGGTGCACCAGGATGAACGATACAGAGGGGAAAACCAAGAGTCACATTGTATCTAGATTATCACAGCAAGGCACAGAAAGAGTGTATAAAGAAGAAAGAAAATATATAGCACGGCAGCAGTATATAAACAAACAAAAAGCACGTGTGAAGAAGAGGAAGGGAGATAGCGGAGGATGATGCAGAAGATGGGGGAGGGAGGAAAGCCCAAGGACCGGTCCACTTAGGTCCTTAGATTCCGTTAAGTCCTTGGTATGTACGTACTGTACTTCCAAGTTCTAGGTATCAATCGCATATTATATTGCTAGTTACCAAGTTACGGATTCTCTATCTTGTGTCTGTTGATTGACTAAATAATTGAATTCCAGGCCGTTAACCATACTCTTTGAGTCCTGTGATTACAGATCGATCCGCATGACAGTCATCAGATCTTGCAAGTGCATTGTCAATATCTAGACATCAAGGAGCCGAGTCACAACGATTAGACAGTCTGTGTAACTGATAACGAGATTGCAAGTTCTGTTGATGGACCAGATCCGGAGTCTGCCACCGAAGTATGCGATTGTGGGGAGCTGATCTTGACACCGATCCCGAGATCTCTGTGATCGTCTTAGATCACTGGGGGTGACACTGACGAGCGATGGATGGTGAGAGTAAGCCTTGGCGGAAGGTCGATATAGACCGTGGATGTAGCTGAGCATAAGAAGTAGTACTGTCGATGTATAGAGGCAGAAATAAGGAAGAAGAAGAAGAAGAAGAATAAAGTAAACATTGATGTCAGAGGCTCAGAGCATGTCATCGTGTCTGTCGTATGTAACTTACACAATAAATACATGAAAACGGCGGTTCAACCAATAGATATGTCAGCTATCAAAACGATCCGTGACAAAACGTGTACCATTACAGACCCTCTTGGCAGGTTGACTTAGTTGACTTTCAGCTTGGGTTTCATCTCTTGCAACTTATGCTACATTTGTGACTGGCGATATCAGAATCAAGAATACGTATATACTTCAAGTATATCACCTTATTTCCGACAACAAACACTGCCCAAGCTAACATCACAGTATCTAGTTAAAATCTAATCCGATCGAACACTGCCACCACCAATGACCAGTACTGTCAGCGAGGGCTAGACAGTAGCTCTCATCTTCATCCACGTTACAACCTACACCTTTTGGCGACTCGGTTCCTATCTACTCTGACAATCGACCGCCTCTCCTCCCTCTGCAATGCCGGCAGACTACCAGTCCACCGCGCGGGCTTTGTCACTTCCAGTCTCAGAGCCTGAAGAGCAACAATCTCCTCTATTCTCCGGTCTCCGTCCGCCATGGAGTCACTCCCCAAATGTATCGCGACGCGGCTCTCGACGCCATTCAACAATGGGCGAGGCCGTCTCATTCCGGGATCGAATAATCAATCAAGCTGAATCGTTATATCGTACGGCAAGGGACCGCTGGGAGAAGATGACATTGATCCAAAAGATAATATATTTCGCGGCCTCGCTGCTTCTGGGCGCTCTTGGTATAGCGTCTTTGGTTCTCGCGGGGAAGATTTTCATCTGGCTGAAGCCAGTAGCCGGGGCATGGGAGCACTCGCCGTGGGCATATGTCATTGTGTGGTTTTCGATTATCTTAGTATCGTTTCCGCCGTTGGTTGGTTGGTCGTCACTTGGAACGATATCAGGCTTTCTTTTTGGATTTTGGAAGGGGTGCGTTATATTGCGCTCTGTTAAGACTCATATTCACTTGCTGATATTTTTAGATGGATCGTCTACGCATCGGCTACTGTCATAGGCTCGACATTATCATTCATCGTTTCCCGGACAGTTCTCTCCGGCTTCGTCAAACGCATAATGGAGCACGACAAGCGATTCGCAGCCCTTGCCCTGACACTCAAATACGACGGCCTCAAACTTCTCTGCATGATTCGACTTTGTCCGTTACCATACTCGATCTGTAACGGCGCCGTATCGACATTCCCTACAGTTAAGCCTCTCAGCTACGGTCTCGCTACGTTGATTGTTGCACCTAAATTCATGGTGCCCGCTTTTATTGGGAGCCGCATCCGTATCTTATCGGAGAATAATGAAGAAATGAGTGCGGGCTCTAAGGCGATCAATGTCATTAGCATTATTGTCTCGGTGTCTATTGGCGTCGCCACTGGTATATATATTTACAGAAGGTATGTACTATTCGCCTCACTGCTATCAAGATATATACCTAACGCGCACAGAACATTGGCTCGCGCCAAAGAGCTCGAAGCCGAAGAACGAGCTGGTATCCGACGATCTTTACAAGAAGACCACGCCGCAGGACGCCCCCATGGCGACTTTTCCGATGACCCCGACGCCAATGCGGCGGCCAAGATCCTGGCTCGCGATGAGGAAGCGCAACTTGGATATTATGACGAGGACAACGTCGATATCGATGTTGAAGGAGACGAAATCGCCGAAACCCGCGATGGTAGATCTTACCAAGACGAATTCACCGATAATGATTCAGATGTCTTTGACGACGGCGATGGCGATGAGTCGGATACGTATGGATTGCATACTCACATGAGACAGTGATTTCCTCATGAGCTTGTTGTATTTATTTGCAGACACGGCGTTCTCTGTCTTTTCATAGACTTGTATATTAGATCATGATATTCCGCATGTCGCGCCTCGTCATGAATGCATCTTCCGACCATGCTGTAGTTCGTCGGCTCAAATGTAGCTTACTTGTCGAGATTGATCGGGTATCATTTGGAGCGCTTCTTTCCCGATTTTCCGCCATGTTTCTTGTTCCTATCCCGATCGTTCACCGTAGCGCTCCTTGCGCCACCACCGCCAGAAATACTAGTCGCATTTTGCATTTGTCTATCCAATTTCCTTTCCTCCTTCTCTTTTTTCCTTCTTTGTTCCGCCAAATATTCTGCGCGTTTTTGCGGGTCTTCTGGAAGGTCTTCCTCTTCTGCTTCAAACTAGCGCACAAATCCGCATTAGTCAGATGCTACTACATTTTTGGGATACATAAAACTCACCACAATCCGCCTACTCCTACTCTTAAAACCACCGTAGGTCTTCCGTCCACCATTCGACAATTCCTGATCCTCCGCATCCAACGAATCAGCAGCAACAACCATAGGCTGCGACGACACAATGGTCTTTCCGGCAACGGCAGGGCCCTCAAAGTCCAACACCCAGTTCGTCTCGCCTGCTTCAGCGGCTTGGCGCGCAATTGCGTCTGCGCGGCGCTGTTCTTCAGCGGCGAGAGCGGCGTTGACGGCGTCCAGGTCAGAGGTTGGTCTAGGTGTTGTTGCTGGTTCGGTGGATAGACGTTGGCGCTTGGGGGAGGGGGTTTCGGGGTCTTCAACGGGGGCGGGACTGGATGATGCTGCTGCTCTTTGCATGAACTATTTAATTGTGAGATATTGGTCGTAATAAGGTAGTAGTGAGGATTGAGGATACCTTCATTGTCAAGAGCCGCGAAGACATGGTCTTCGACGGCTTTCCTGGTGTTGTGGGCATCGTGCAATTTCGAATGTGAAGATTGATATTGTTTTTAATGTCTGTATACCTTTTATCAAACAAAGAGTGCTCTTGAATAATACTGGCAAGAAAGGAAGTCCATCAAACTATGAAGAACGACAAAATTATGTTATGCGGGAAAGGAAAAAGCAGAGCTAATACGCGGCCGCTGATTGGTTCCGTAGTGGGCCGCCCGAGCTTAGCCAAACCTCCAAATTCCCGCTTTGCAACCTCATCCGTTGACCTCACCCGCGAGAAGCACCTCCAAGTCAACCCAATTGAATTGATCGAACGCAATGTTCTCCTCAGCAAGAGGCAGAATTACCTCCGTCGCCATCTCGGCAACCCGCTCGTCGGCGCGAGTTTCCTCCCGAGCCGCGTACTCCATCACCACCCCTCGCTGGTCCGACAATGCCTCTATCCCGGCCAACGACCCGACACCCAAGAAGCCCGTCCCCAATGTCTCTGCGACCAATGCCGTGCCCGTCGATTCAATGGGTGCTTTTGATGCGAGACTCGTCGAGAAGCCTGCCGAGGGGGAACAGAATCGTCAGCTGCAGGCACCCAATCGTGCGTCAACCTGGGCTCAGGGCCAGAAGCCGCGAGAGGAAGCTATGACTGGTCCTCGCTTTGAGCAGACTATTATCGAGCTTCAGGTTAGTACGGTCGACGGACTGGATTGAATTGAGACTGCCAAGGTGCAAAAGGTGAACCGGATGCTAATGGGAATATAGCCCCAACCATACGCTGCCATTGAGCTGATTCACAAACAACCGGTACGATGGACAAAGGAGCGAGTCGTCTCCTGCGACGGCGGCGGCGGTCCTCTCGGTCATCCCCGAATCTTTATCAACACCGACAAGCCCGAAATCGCTACTTGCGGATACTGCGGACTTCCTTTCGTACGCCTTAGCCCACGTGAATTGATAAAAGAAGGATCTATACTGACAAATTGACAGGCCCACGAGAAAAACAAAGCATACCTCAAATCCCTCCCCAGCACATCCTACCCTCTCGAACCAACCGGAAGCCCTGTCGAGGTCAATGAGACTCAACGGATTACCGAGGGAGGCTATGAACAGCGATAGACTATAAAAATCGCAAGTACTTTTAGTTCTTTTACCGTCGTTGGCGTTGTTTTTGCTGTTTTATGTCGTTGATTCATTGAACTCTTTCATCTTCATTATGTACATTTACGCGAAGAATAGTCATGGAATCATAGACAGTTTACCATCTACTGAAAAGTGCATGTATATGGAATGTTAATTGATGTCGATTGTTTACAGCCTCTGCTTCTCGGGTTCGCGTCCGTCAACAAGTCACGCCTTCTCGCCCTGGATAGTCGCAACCACTTTTCTCGAGTGCCGACTAGCCCTAAACTCCAGGTACCAAATACCCTGCCATGTGCCCGTCGCAAGTCGTCCATTCGTAATCGGAATCGTAACACTCGCCCCCACCAAAGCGGATTTTATATGTGCCTATCCCAATATCTTCATTAGCAACCGCCTTTACTTGGCATTTTGTAATGGGTTGGAAGGAAGAGTACAGGCATATCATCCTCGCCCTCAGCACTATGCCTATAAAGATTCCCCTTCTTATCATACGGCGCAATCCTGTCCAGCGCATCACTCATATCAGCGCGCACATCCTCGTCCCAATTCTCGTTCAGCGACAATGCGCAGGAGGTATGTTGAATGAAGAGGTTGAGGAGGCCGCATTTGTAGTCGCGGATTTCGGGCAGTTCGTTGACGACGGTGTCGGTGATGAGATAGCTGCCGCGCGAGCGGGAGGGGAGAGTGAATTGTTTTTGGAACCAGGACATTTTTTCTTTTGTTGCTTCTTGGTCGTGCTTGGTGATGTGTTGAGAAAAGATAAAGTTTTGAGGTTGGGTTGAATTGTTTTGATGATCTCAAATGGTGGGGAGTCCTCCCGCTCTTCGTTTTTTAGCGACGTCATTTTCTTCACCTACCATATCAATCCTTTAACCTTGACACATGAACTACGAAACCCTTTCCTGCGGTCAATCCGCCGTCTCCTATATTGACCTAGCTGAGTGTTGACTATGTCTAATCTCGGATTTGGTACTATCCAGCTCCTTATACAGTTATCTGAGACAGTTTGAGGACTGAATCCATGTGGTCAAGATCAAGCAAGTCATCGTCTGCCTCTGCTCTGCCAGAACCAAACTTCTTCAGATTCCATCGCTCTACCCCGTCAAAATCGGCCAGATATTCCCCAAAATGGAGGAAAAGATTGGCATTTAGCCTCTCATAAATGCTATAATCTTCGGGCCACTGTCCTAAGCGCTGAGCAGCAAATTTCAGAAGGTAGAAATGCTTTGGAACATCGCCGTATCTATCCACTGCACTGGATTCGTTTCCCGATTGCTTTACATTGACCGCGTCTTGGACGAAAGATTCAAGAACAGTCTCATGTATGGCGGCGGCGTAGTGGTAAAATTCTTCCGCCTTTCTAGGGTTTGAGAATTGAACACGCCGACCTATCGTGGTACTGAGTTGGGAGAGAAGTTTGGCAATTGCCAAAGTGTCTACATCTAAGATATCTCCAGTAAGAACTTTCTTCCTGGTCAATTGTTCTCTGGGGCGTCCTTCTGTAGAGGCGTGCAGAGATATGCGGCTTGACGGTAATAGCTCAAGGAGCCATTCAAGAGCCAAGCCGTCACGACTTTGACAGAGTTTCCTCAACACATCGCTCAGCTGGACGGGATCCATTTGAGATATACTGGTTTCAACGTAGCCTAGCACGTGCGTAATACCCTTCAACCACTTCGCGATCGACTCGTTATCACATGCCGAGAATAATGCCGTGGCGAATTCATCCTGAAACCTGGGATCAGCCCCAGCTCTAAGCAACAACACAACCATCTTCTCGTGCCCGTTCATTACAGCCCGGACAAGGGGCGTCAAGCCGTCGAAGTCTTTTGCCTCTAGATCCGCTCCTTTCTCAATCAGTAACTGGAGGATATTCTCGTTCCCGTTCATTGCAGCGCTCCATAGGTGCGTCCAACCGTCGTTGTCTATTGGATTGATATCGGCTCCTTTTTCAACAAGCCTGCACATGGAGTATTCAGCATCTCAACATTCCCGGTCCGAAAGACGGCTTCTGGACGAAACTTTTACGGAGATGCAAGTGGACTCTATTAACTATTCTACTACCAGAGTTCCTTATGGCCCATGCCATTTTTGAGCTTACCATGGGACTCACGACCATGAAAGCCATGGATAAGGCAATCAGTTCAATAGATGACAGCGAGAACTTTGCCAATGATATACGCGTTGTTTATCCATGGTGGTGTCGAAAGTTTCCTTGGTGGCGGGGAGAAAAGGTCGACGCTGTTACTAGACACCAGTGGACATTAACACATTCCTATTACGCAAAAATGGGCGGGTTCTGCGTTCAAGGTCGCCAATATTATGTCCATGGACGGAAATAAGAGCAGCCTTGCATTGCTTTAATAAAACCGCAAATTGCCCGGTATTGGAAACATATCGATCTGCCTTTCTTATCCGAAAGAGAAATCAGTGACAAGGGCAAGGCAGATTTTTCACCAAGGCTATCGCCACGGTTCAGATTGCTTCCTTGTTGCTGTCAATCATTGTCAGAACGGCCAGGGGCTTGGACTTTTCCCAGCTCGAACTGATCACATTGGCCTTCGCAGCATGCGGCGTGTTCACGTATTTGGCGCGATGGTATAAACCGCAGAATGTGGACACTGCTAGTACAGTCAAGTTGCGTGCACAGAGGTTGGTTCGGAGCAATACGAAAAGATGAAAACTCCGGAATACGATCGGTTCTGGCAGGCCGTGCGGTATGTTCAAGGAGGTACTGAGCGGATATACGAAGGCCGAATTCCAAACGACTATTTGCCGCAACATCGTCCTCTTTATAAATCCTTGGCTCCATTCCTGCAGGTGCATCCCGCTCTTTATGCCTTAACTATCATAAGCATCGTTCTGGGTAGTCTTCATCTTATCGCGTGGAATTTTAGGTTCCCCGCTCGAATCGAGCAGATTTGGTGGAGGACTGCGGCGCTCATATCAGTGGGCTTGCCTCCTATTGCCCTTCTTCTAGTTCCAGTCTTTGCCTCTCTGCACAGGCGACTGAGGAAAGTAAATACATACCAGTTTATGGGGACTCTCATGCTCGTATTACGAGATATCACCTACCATCTTGAAGACCAAGCCGATCGAAGACATATGCTGACAGTCTTGGAGAAGATTGAAGCGGTGTATGAAGGTCCACAAGAAGACTTGGAAAAGTATGATTACAGAGAGCTACTTTTTTCTAAGCGAGATGAGATGAACATAACCCAGAGTAGTGAGGATGCAGCTAGGCTAAGGCTGTTCAAAAGAATGACCCCCTTCTTCTGGGACGCAATCTTATATGAATCAGAGCCCTTGGCCCCCAAGGATTCGTTCTTCAGTTCGAAGATTTGTTAAACAAACTTATGAGTGACAGCTATGCAAATGAGGCCGTGAGGCTGGACCAATACCCGACATTAAGACTGCGATGGCCGGCCATCATTTTCGCTGCAACTGGCATTATATATTGCCTTTCTCGACTGAGCATTATTGCAGTGGCATTTTCTTGTTTGAGATCGATGCCAGACTCGGTTTATGTTACTACTTGGGCGACATACATACCGGAAATACAGTGAGGAGCAGAGGATGTGATTAGAAATATATCTATTCGCATAAGGTATGCGGGCGAAAGAAATATCCGAGCATTCAGTTCAGACAGCCCAGGGAAGATTAAAAGTATCGATCTCTAGGGTGTCGACTTGTGGGTAGACAGTCTGTCAACGAATCGATAGCGTAGAGATGGATAAACGACGCCCTGTGCCTACGCAAACCGTGGCTCATAAACGACCAAACTCTCAACGATACTGCGTGTAGCAAGAGGTATATCTTTGTCCGCACCGACTATGATGACTGATGCAGAAGGCAAGGATCCGACGCCGAAGTATATCGACAAGATGGTTGTGTCGTTTCCGGATGGGTATGATCCTGTGCCGACGGGGGAAGAGGATGTGAAATGAGCTATGTAGAGGATAACGTTGTAAACTTTGTAAATTACGAAATACGAATTCAAATATTTCTTCTCTGATAATGTCATTCGTCCAAGCTTCAACAATGTACATGACGTCAAACAACTCAAGAAGAAAATCCTGGAATGAAATCGAAGTGAAAGAAAGGGCATCCCCGAACAAAAGGGTATAGACCAAAAGACTGCTATCCAAACTCCTAGAGTACATTACAACTTCTCAATGCTCCGTAACAAACTTCCCTCGGCAAACTGACTCTGCGGAGTCATATCCAGCAAAGGACGAGTAGCATGGCGATCACCAGTAGCAATTCCCCGACCAACGCCTGAACCAGCCTGCGCGCTTGGTATACTGGCAGAAAGAGCTACAAGACCATTCGGTATGAACGGGGCAGTGTCAGAGGGACTAGCAAAAGGATCCAAAACTGGTGCATGGGTTTGATGTTGGCTTTTCACCGTGTTGGCGCGACGACGACCGGGAGGAGCTGCAGGCGCTGCTTCGTCTCGTCTCCAAGTTGTAGCTGGAGGGATATTTGGTATGCCGGGTATAGCCTCGAGTCCGGTGGCTGCTTCGACTAGAGGCATTCCAGAATCAACCTTGACTCCGTGGCCCTTTCGTGCATGCTGAGGTGGTTCTCTATACGTGGGTGTGAGGTCGACCAGTGGTTTGCCCTTGCGCACGGAATTAGACCGGCTATGAGAAAGACCTTCTGCAGGATGATGGTTAGAGCGGACCGTATTCGAGCGACTGTTTCCTCGACTAGATGGATTGCTGAATGGCATGATCACGGAAGAAGCCTGATCAGTGCTCGTTGGACTCAGATTCTTCAACAGACCATGTGAGAGGAATGGGTCATGCTCATTTCCTTCTCTAGCTTCTCTTTCACGCTGAGCTGCCTGCTTTTGGCTGTATGTTCTACCAAGAAGACTGTCTGGCGAAAATGTCGAGTCGTCATCCTGTGGAGACAGGGATTCTTTTTGTGTTTCTAGCGAAGGGAGATGGACAGGGAAAGACGAAGGGGGCGGCGCGTGATCTCGTGCCTTTTTCTTGCGCAAGAACATATCCCGACTTGTTGCAGTGGTTTCTTCAGCCACTTTCTCAGGTACTGATATACTGGGTTCCGCATTGCGACCAAAGTCTATGAGAGGTTTGAATGAGCCTAGTTGGTATGGAATGGAATCGGTCGATACATGGCGTTGTTGACGAGTAGAAGGGGGACTGGGGCCATCTCTAGACATTGGGGGTGGCACAATGGCATTGGCGGTCTCACTCGCTTTACCAACTTCCAAGACGTGGACGAGATACCAGCTGCGCCAGCCATGCACAGCATCATAAAACTCTTGCCCGATAGTCGAATCACTTGTAGCAAAGTAACGGAGAAAGTTCTCAGTGGAAAGAAACATGGACGATTTCTGCTGACTTTTGATCGCAAAGCATATCTTTTTAGGCGGTTTGACGCTCTTAGAGAGTTGACGGCTGGTAGGTGTGTAAATATCGAAATCTGACATGTGACAAACATTCGTAAAGTCCTTTGCTTCTTTGGCATCTGATTTTTTGGAGAGCACAACCTGGCCATCAGTGCGCAGCGTAATATATCGTTTGTCCCATTTGCCTGGTTTTGAAGAGTGGTATACATAGAATTTGGCATCCTTTGGCGCTGTAATTGGCGCGGCTGAGAGTTCTAATTTTCGAGTCGCGCCATCGAATGGAGAATCTGAAATGATCAAGGCGTTGGCGTCATCTGATGACCAGGAGTTCAACACGTCCCTCACATGCTCGTAGCGACGGAGAGGCCGTTCGAGACCCAGAGATGAGAACGACTCGACGATGATGGCATTTCTAGGATCGATGCGCTCAGAGAAGCAATTGGCGGCAGAAAAGATGATGTCTTTGACCCGCGTAGTGGGTGTGACAGGCAACTTGAGCGAACTGGACTTGCATTTCACTAGTACTCTGCGTTCACCAGCATTGACAGCAGAGACAGGGGCATCGACACCAGGAGCAGGAAGGGTCATGTTGTTGTTTTGTGTAGAATCGTCGTGAGAGTCAGGCCCCGCCTTCCTGTGGTGGGATAAACCCAGTCGGTCCTTCCACGAGGTGTGCCTGCTGTGTCCTGCTCCTTCCTTCTCTTTGTCGTTCACTGTATACGATTGGCTGTGACTCTCTTGACGTGCCTGAGGTAGCATGGCTGGTGCCTTAGGCCGCTCTGCCATGGTCAACTTGCGCATGGCTTCCTCCCTCATGCGCGTCTTTTCTGCCTCAGACAGCTCATCATTGTTATCTGAGAATGGATTCTGTGCCTTCTCATAGCGAGGTGAGGCGCCACTGAGTGGAGTGACAGCCTGGTGAGCTTGAAGTGAGGCTGGCAATGAGGGCACTGGGGGACAAGCAGTAGCAGGTGTGGTGGTGGTTGCAGTCTTGGGGCGGCGGTATCGCGACATGCTACGCGCAATGGTCTCATTTGAAGGTTTGGCTTGGGGTGTCTCCCCAGCTGCTTCAGCTGCAGCACGACGCACAGAGCGATATCGTGAAAATTTGGGGGTGGTCCCTGTTGGAGCCCCAGAGGCCTCCAGCTGGGTGGTCATTGTGAGTTGTGTGTGAACCAACTCACAGGGTTGGCGTGGAAAGAATTAGAGCGTGTGCAGACCCCCGGATTTTTTTGAGAGGCTTCTAGATTGCATGAATCCACTTTGGGAGGGCGCCAGGTGGTTGCACAACCAAGATGACTGAGTGACGGGGCGTTTGAGAATCAATTATGATGAGGTATCAATCTGCCTCAGGCGACCCCCAGGTCAAGCTTTACACTCGATTAATTGGTGTTGGCTGCCTGTATAGTTATTTTGTTGCACGATCAACTTCGAGGAATCCTGTATCCGCAACTTGCAATCGTCCACTCCTACAGCATTCCGCCTATCCATCCAATATCCTTAATGTCGCAGTGTTTGTTTGTGACAGTGTAAGAATAAGACAATTCATTATCTTTAAAGAATTGGAATCAGAATCAAACCAGATCAAAGCGGGACATTCCAACTTTTTATTTTTATTTTTATTTTTATCTAGTTTTAATTTTAATCAGGGTAAAGAATGCGGCTGGCTTGTATTTTATTTTAGTATTACGAGTCTTGGCTTTTGACTTTGTTCGATGCAAGGAAAGGGAGCATGCCAAGCCACTGTGAAACTGAAACATGACAATTATTTTACATACAGCTAGTAATGTTTTTAACTGATCTGATTTAAGGCACTAATCTTGACCCTTTCCATGGTGTTGATTGGATAAATCGGTGTCAACTAGCTATCTGACAGAAAACGTCGAGCCGGGGATAGCCTGGAGTCACGCGAGCTGATGTCGCCGCTACATACTATGTAGTAGTAGGTTCTGACTGGGTACACGTACGATGGCTATGTTTCGATTCAATCAAGGATCTGAATCAATTGATCTGCTAAGAGATACGTAGATTGTACGGTATGTACGAATACGTTGAAACGCGTATTGAAATACAAAGGATGATCAGAAAGCACCTCATGACTCGTACATACTCACCTCGGAGACTCAGTGAATCATGCCATATTGACTACTAGTTTCGAGTATGCAATGCATTCATTATGTGCCTACGGACCATTCAGTCTTTTGTGTCTTATTTGCATCGCGACTTTCGGACTTTGACTTCGTATTCAATCTAAAAAAACAAAACTTACACAAGTAAGTTACGTATACAGCTACGTACCCCTAGTCGTAATGAGGAATAAAATACGCCAACTAACTTTTTAGTGCCCTTCTAGCCTTCCAGGCTAGCAGGTCGCTCTGATCTATCAGGTCATTTTGAATCTATCATGGATCTTCCCTCTTCAATATGATCGATTACTTCTTCAAGTACGCTTTCCTATATAGTATGTCAGCTCACTACCTCGATAAGTTGATTCATGCACATACCACCAATCATCAAACTTCATGGCCTGCACATTAATCCCAACCTCCTTCAACGTCTTCGTCGACAAATGTGTATTATACGGCCTCTGCACAGCAGCATTGGGGTCATTCCCTTCCTTATTCGCAACCATCCCCGGAATCTCCACCTCCAAAATCGCTGCTAATCGCTGCGCAATCTCGTACTTGGTCATATCCTCCTCGGCCGAGAAATGGAGGATCTTGGGTAGAGATTTGAGATTGTGTTTATCCTTGATGTATCGTACCGCGATATCGTTGCATACCCGACCCACGTCTTGAGTATTTGTCGGAAACCGGCGCGCCCAGTCATCCATCTTGAGGTTTGCATTGGCATCTTTACTCTTCTCAATTGCGTCTAGGATGATATTCACGGCGCTCTCGCCGTTGTATTCCGTCGGTCCATACAACACAGGAACGCGCAGCACGACGCCCATGCCACTCTCCCGGGTGGCTTCCAGCACAGCCTCTTCGCCGTCCCGTTTCATTTCGCCATAGATATTTGTAGGATGCGGCTTTGCGTCGGTTTCGTAGGGTGCTTCACCTTCGCGGCCGGCGAAGACGTAGTCTGTAGAGATGTAGATGAGCAGAATGCCTCGGGCGTTTGTGCCTTCTGCTAGGGCGCGGGTTGCCTCGACGTTGATTTTGCGGGCTTGCTCGGGATTCTTTTCGCAGGCGTCTGGTTGGCGGTTTGCGGCGCCTGTCACTCCCAGTCAGCATTCAAATACCTTGAGCCCAGAGATAATCTGAAAAGGCAATTGTAGGATAGGGTAATAATACAATGAACGACAACCTGCGGTCTACATAATCACCAAACATCCCCATATTAGCCCATTGACCCTGCAACACGATACTAAGATAACTCTCCGAGTAAGTCACATACTTGGCTTCCTCAAGTATCCTCTTCACATCCCCCGGATCCTCCAAATTCGCTTTCAGAATCGTTGGAGGGGCTGCGCGATTGAATCCTTGCCCTACAGTTAACCAACCCGCCTGTTTGAAGGATTTGGTGACTTCGCGGCCTAGGAGGCCGGTTGCGCCGGTGATTAGGGCTGTATGAGACATTTTTGTCTTTTCAATTGATTCAAGGAATATGTTCAAATATTAAAAAGAAACATAGAGGGGTGTGGAAAGCAGGTCCGTTATTTCTACGCATGTGGGGAAGCTCTGGAGCTCCGGTGAACTGATGACGTCGACATATTTAGGTCTAAATTTTCATATTTTTGATTTTGATCATTATGTACGTTTTGATAATTAGAGGCATGTATATTTGATCCTCGCATTATATATACTTGTATGGGTTCATGATTCCGTTCTGTAGATAACTGTCAGTTCTGGACTTTCTTCTTCACGGGGAATAAACTTACCGGATCGTACAAATCCTTCAACTGCTTCATAAGCTTAATGTTCGTGTCGTTCTGGCTATATCCAATAAATTCCTTCTTCGCAACGCCTAATCCATGCTCTGCGCTGATACTGCCGTTGCGCTTGGCGATCCATTCGTACACCCACGGCTCAATGGCTTGCTCGACTTCCTTGGTGTATTGTCTAACGGACACATTCAAGTGCAGATTGGAGTCACCCATATGGCCATATCCAATGACGGCGCGGACGGGGAAGGAATCATCATCGCCCACAAGGCCCTTGTCGGTAAGACGAGTCTTGGTGTCTTCGACGAGCTGGTAGAGTTCAGGGAGTGGGATGGAGACGTCGTATTTGTAGGTTCCGCCGAGATGACTCAAAGACTCGGTGATGCCTTCACGCCAGCGCCAGAGGGACTGAATTTGTGTCTCGTCTTGAGCAAGGACTCCGTCGGCGACGATGCCTTCTCCTAGTACGTGTTCGAGAAATGTTTCTAGTTTGGCGGTGTCATGTTCGGCATTGGAGCCGCTGGTTTCGATCAGACAGTAGAATGGATAATCGCCTTCGAGAGGGGGCTTGTTGCCAGTAGATTTCTGCACTAAGGCCTGGCTTCGGCCGTCCATCAGTTCAAAAGCAGATAGAATCTCGGACAGTTGGCCCTTGGCTTCACGGAAAGCCTTTCGGACTTGCTCGTAACTTTCCAAACCAAAGTAGGCAACATTAACAGCCTTGGCACGGGGAGGACACAAGATGGAAATACCAGTAATGATACCAATTGTTCCTTCGGCACCGATGAACAGTTGCTTAAAGTCGTAACCCGTGTTATTCTTACGGAGCTTAGACAGACTGTCGATAATGGTTCCATCCGGCAGGACAGCTTCCAGCCCCAAAACGTTCCCGTGAAGGCTTCCATAACGTAGAAGACGTAAACCGCCAGCATTGGTAGCAACATTTCCTCCAATGTGACATGACCCCTTTGCTCCAAGATCCAATGGGAAGAGATAACCCTTCTCACCGACATGTGCATCGGCAACTTCAAGAATAACACCGGCATCAGCAACAAGAACACCAGACTCCTCATCAAAAGAGCGAATCTTGTTCATCCGCGCAGTATTGATGACAATCTCATCAAACACAGGCACAGAACCTCCAACCAAACCCGTATTTCCACCCTGAGGCACAACAGCCAATTTATTCTCATTGCAATACTTCAGAATCTTGCTCACTTCCTCCGTAGTCTGCGGCTTCAGGACAAGGCGTGTCTGACCACCGTATTTGCGCATCCAGTCGCTGTTGAAGGAGGCCAGGTCGTCGGTAGCATCCACGTTGACGCCATCGATGAGCGCAGAGTCCGTGCCGAGAAGCTCTTTGAAGTATTGTACATGTTCCTTTGTGACCTCGGCGAAATTCGGGTTTCGTTTGAGCTGAGGGTATGATGCGGCGGTCAGTTTGATTTTCCGTGAGGCATCATCTGCGCGGTTGCTGGAGGTGATGCTGAAAGAGCGAGAAGCGTTGACCGAGATCGGTGCAATGATGGTCTGGGGTGTGAAGCGACAGCGAGACGACAGTCTTGTCCTGCGCAGGGCAGCGGCGACACTGCGCGGAGCTGTCATGATGTTAATATCTCTTGAATATGACAACCCAAGCTCCAGGTTTGAAGTGATTGCGAGAAAATATTATCTGAATGAAATGGGAGGTAAAAGTATCTCCGGACATCGAATTCGTTCTGAGTCTTGATTGGTTACGAGCTGCTTGATATGATGAGATGATTGGCTAGGTTGAAATATCTGCCCACCGCCTAGGCTCAAGTGGCCAAATTTCTTTGTTTTCGCAGCCCGGATACATATCCGGAGATGCTTGCTCCAACATCGGACTGCCGTCGAGGTCTAACTAACTTATATTCTACCATTTACATAACCATCAGAGCCTTTCTCTATTTTCTATCTTATATCCGAACTTAGCCCACATAGCCCAGCAGTCTTGTCTCTGTCCGTCTTGCATTGCTGATTCTTCTGACAGGCATTGAATCTGTTTGTTTAACCTCACCCTTAATTGCTACGCGAAATACTAGACACTCGTCTCTCGCGGGATCTTGTTAACTGGCGTACTTCCCGCTCTGACAGCAACCTCTGTTCCCTCGAGCACAACAGAAGTCGTAGTTGTAGTATGAGTATATGAATACGAACGCCAACGAGGATGATAGAGCAGCCCTTCCCGAGTCATCAATAAACGCTTCGCGCTTGTCGCCACCGGTTTCGGTTGCAAGGTGTTCACCTTGGAGACTCGCAAGTGCTTCTTGTCGTTTATGATATGCAGCACTTGCTACGCTGGAGGGTTGGTCTGATCGATGAGATCCAGGTTACCTGTATTAGCTGTAGGGCAAGCAACAAAACCGAGGCAATTACCACTGGGTAAAGATCTGATATTTGTGCGAATGTTCCACTGTGTCCGCATCGCGAAATTTCTCGATACCACCCAAAACTCCCTCTTCAGCCACCTCCCAGTCCCAACACCAGACTCGATCACAGCTCCAATACATTTCCAAGCTGCGGCCCATGCCAAGGAATAAAATGGCAATATCCCGGCTGGTACAGGTCGTTCCTTCGGCCGTTTGGTCTTGCCATGGAATGATCTTCTTGGTTCTCGCCCACCAAACAATCATCAGTAAGACGAGCAAATCCATTCGCTCATGGTGAGCATCTCTGTTACATTACTCCATCCAGAGCCCGTGGGGTAGATTAGATACTTCGTGGAAAGGACAACCGAGAAGTGGCGTTGATGATTTGATATCGGAGATGAAGAGAGGAATGGGAAGAACGGGATTGTCGTACTCCATTGAATCAGGCAGTTGGAAGTTCTGATAAGGATAGGATGCGAAATCGCTTGGAGTAGGGAGACGTAGGCCGGGTGCTACATAGCGGATATTCTTTGGTCGACGAACTTGAAGAAGGAATCTTCGAATGAATTCAAGTATACCAAGACTGTCTAGAATCTCCTGGGAGACAAGACCGGATAGTTCTTGCGAGACGGGCTGATTGAGTTTAGCGGTGCAGGCCTCGAGGAGCCGGAGTTGATCATCAAGGTTGTCCAGTGGCCGAGGAGATGGATCTTCCAGTAGAGATTCGATCCTCGTAATTAGATCGCTGAAAGATTCGATGGAATGCGCCAATTCGTGTTCGCTGTACGGCAGCAGCTCCCATGGTGTGCATTCCCACGGTCCTCTGGCGCTTGTGCCTTTGGATCTGACAATTACTTTGCCAGTGTCAATCATGTCCAGCCAAGCACTTAGGACAACTTCGAGAGGATCCCATTCTATACGACCATTTGTTGTAGAAAGTGAGTCCAAGATATCGCTGCAAAATATAGCTTTAGACGTTTTTGGGTTGAAGCTGGACAAAGGTCAGCCCTGGTCCACGCGCATTTCAAAAATGCTTCTACTACTTCAAACCGTCTCGATGACCACTGAGATTCAGATTGGTCATCTGATACAGTCGCAAAATCGAGCCTTCTTCCTCGTGTCCTCCAACAAAGAAGTTACTTGGGCTATTCAGGCCGCTGACGTAGTAGAAGAAATTTTCACAAGGTGTCTCGTAGGCAGTTTGCAGAAACAGCTTCAGTGATGGCGATAACGGTCTTGACCATTTTGTGCAGCTTTTTTACGCCTCCTTCTGTTGTGGGCAGCTCGCGCGACTCCACGTTTCCTTCTACGTTACAGAACAGGTATACAAATGAGCTACTTCGGCTTTGCCTCGAATTTTATTGAAACTGGCTCATCGTAGTTAACGTTATTCACGACGGCAGTCATGTCTGGCCTCTGTCAGTAATATTTGCAAGAGCTCCACCGCACTCAACTGTGAGTAGACTTGACATCGGCGGCCAACCGGCAGAGCAGAGTATTGATACTCTATTGGCGCAATTGGGATACCCTATGGCTAGGGGATTTGTGGGTGATGCAGTATACAATCGGTCCAAGTTGCAAGTTCTTTCGAGACTTTCAAGCTCAGCATTGCTGGTCAATCGGTCCTGCCAGAGAATATAGAACAAACCAACCTGCTACAGGCTTATATCAACCTCGATGCGCTTCTTGTAGCAGTCGTCCAGACAGCCTATGAAGAGCAACGAAACGACCAGCCTTTTCCAAGCTTGAATACTTTCGACACGCCACAGGAAGCTTCGGCGGCAGCCGTGCAGATTGAGAGCCATATTCCTCAACCAACCGGGCCTGAGATGGCCTTTCCATACATCGCATGCCTTCATAAAGATAGTTGGTGTGCCAATGGCACAATCACTTTTCATCACGTTCAAAGGTGATCCTGCTGCCTCACAGCCGACCATTGAAGGTAAGACGTTCTTCCAAACTCCTGCTGGGCAGACTCTCGCGGCTATGACAGGAGGGAAGCCATATTCAGATATACCTGCCATGCCATCTGCAAAGTTGGAACAATTTTACTATGCCGTTCACATTTATTTTTCCATGATATGGAAGAGCTTGTTATACCAAGGACAGCCCCTTCCGAATCTCTCAAAGTACGGGATTCGCGTGGCTTAGCACCCAAATTGGGGTCTTCCTTTGTCTGTAGTATAGGTCAATGATTATCGCACTGGTACTCGATGCAATGTGAATCAAATCCCCCAAAAATTTCCAACAATTCCTAGAAGCAGCCGAAATCTGTAATATCATCTCCATGCAAATCCTAGTCCAAGCTTTGGGTACGATTCAAATTACCCCAGATCATCCCTTTCAAGGGGTACGAAAACAACCTTAGAAAAATGCATCACACCTTCGAAAAGAGTCAAGCCATGTGATCTCGTGTGGAACCCCCGCATTCCATCCAGTCAATTGCATGGATGGAAAAGCGTGTCTTTGGCTGGAACTGTCAAACTCAAATGACGCCATATGATGTTTGGAAGTCTGCCGATGTGCTTTGTTTTGGTTATATCCCGAAGATAGGATGACGGGCATGCCACCAAACTTGGAAGCGTTGATCAGAGGAATTCGATGGCAAGAAGAGGACGAAGTCAAATCGCGTATGGCTGAATGGTAGGGTGCCTCTATAAAAGTTAATTCTGGAAGTCGGTTTCATTATCGGCTTGTTGAAAGGGGCGGTGTTTGACTTGGAAACCTAAATTAGCCATAGCGACGCGCAATGTTCTTTTCATGAAATGAATGAGCGCGACACAATGAAGTGGATCGAACTGATCTGAAGTATCGATCTAATTCACAGCAAGGGTCTAAATATATATTTAATATCGAGACGAAGGAGTTGTCGTGTCGGCAACCTGGGAAAGAGCGGGGTGCATCGGCATTAGCGCAGCCGGTTGCCCAGGACGACCGTTGTTTCCTCCACCCGCACCTGCCTAAGGTTCGCCTAGTCCTCGATCGGGCAGCTCCTGCCTTGACTGCTCTCATCTTTTGTCTCGGAGTAAAAGAAAGCTCAAAGATCTGATCTTACTTCTCCCCCTTTCACCTTCCTCTCTCCCTCTCACCCTCTCCCCTTCCCTACTTCTACCCGCCGGTGTCCCTTCCATCAATTCCTCTCAAGCTCCTACTTGTTGCTGGTCGGCAGCTGTTCCTCAGCACGGGAGTCTTGTTGGGTAGAGAAGGTCCCTGTTCGTGCGCATATCTGCATTCCCGTGATTTATTGTGTATCAATTGCAGAAAATGGCGTCCGACGGCGATATGGCTAGTCGCTACCAGGTGATGGAAGAGCTAGGCAGTAAGTCGATGTCTTCGTCATAGAGTGGACATTGCTGATGAATATCTACCTAGGTGGCAGTTTTGGCACTGTTTACAAGGGCATTGAGAAGGCGACTGGGGAGATCGTGGCCATTAAACATGTACGCCTTTCCTCACCTCGATCCAATAAGTTGCTAATGTTCAATTGTTAGATTGACCTCGAGTCGAGCGAAGACGATATTGCCGAGATCCAACAAGAAATTTCCGTTTTGGCTGCCTGTGCGAGCCCATATGTTACTCAATATAAAGCCAGTTTTCTCCGCGGTCACAAATTATGGATTGTCATGGAATATCTTGGTGGTGGTTCTTGCTTGGATCTGGTATGCATAGAGGCCGCATATACATAACGATGGCAGGCTAACAGCGCCCAGATGAAACCAGGAACTTTTAGTGAAGCGCATATAGCTATTGTCTGCCGCGAGCTCTTGTTAGGATTGGATTATCTCCACCGGGAAGGAAAGATACATCGGGATATCAAAGCAGCCAACGTCCTCCTATCTGAGTCTGGAAAGGTCAAGTTGGCGGATTTCGGTGTGGCTGCGCAATTGTCCAATATCAAATCGCAAAGAAATACATTCGTCGGCACCCCATTCTGGATGGCTCCAGAAGTGATTCAGCAGGCTGGGTACGACTTCAAGGCAGACATTTGGTCATTGGGCATAACTGCAATGGAACTAGCAAACGGAGAGCCACCCCATGCTAGCACCCACCCGATGAAAGTCCTGTTCCATATTCCCAAAGCTCCAGCTCCACGTCTCGAAGGCAACGAATTCAGCCAAACATTCAAGGATTTTGTTGCGCAGTGCTTGGTGAAGGATCCCGATCGACGATACACCGCGAAGGAACTTTTGAAACACAAATTTGTCCGCAACGCAGGAAAAACGGAAGCTCTGCAAGAGCTGATTCAACGAAAGCAAGACTGGGACAACGGCAAGGGACATCCGGATGATACGAGATATTACGCCGAGACTCTGTAAGAGGATCTTTCATTGATGCATGAATTGAATGGAGAAGCTAATATACATATAGGACTACATTTTCATCAAACGAGGAAGACGACGATGGATGGGTGTTTGACACAGTCAAGGCACCTACCGTCAAGAGGCCAATAATCGCCGAGGACTTTTGCGAAGATCCGTTTGTCAAGGAGGAAGAGATGAAATCTATGCCGAAGCCTGTCGCCAATTCCACCGTTAGACGAACACCAGTCGCCGAACGATCTCCAACTGTCAAGCGATCGAACACGAAACGTCGATCCAGCGGCGTCAAACACCCGCTTGGTCTCAACTTGAGCTACGGAAACAGCCCATCTACAGTCCGCCAATTCCGCCGGGTCTCTGACAAAGGAAACAATGATCAGGCGCAACACTATAACTACCCTCCAGGATTAGGTGAAAATGTGGCAGCCAAGACGTTGTTCACTGATCCCGTTCCCAACAGCAAGGAGGCTCAGTTGGGACGAAGGGCATATAGCAGAGGCATTGGCCTTGCTTGCCAAGAAATCCTGGCCAACACTGGCGACCAGGAGAAACGAGAGGCCATCTCTCGGTTGGCAGAGGCGTTTAGCGATCTTGAAATGGTCGATCCAGAAGGATTATATCATATCTTAAAGCTATCTAATGAAAAGATGAGAACGTGGGTCTTGCTCTTCCTTCTATGATGAATTCCTGCTAACTATCACAGTGACTCAAAACTCTCTGCCCTCCTACCCGAACCAACACCGACGACTCCTCAGAAGCAAAAACTCGTTTTGGCCCAAAATAACCCTCACCTCAAGAGTCACCGCCGTCGACAATCGGAACAAATCCAGGTTGAACAAAAAGGCAGCCCTCAGTTGTCAAGCAGCATGCCCGGGCAGCACGTTCCAGGAATGGAGCATACGAAACAACTTGCTGATGTTCTCTATCAACGATGGAGCGAAGGTCTCCGCAACCGATGGCCGGCCATCTAATACCACTTCTACCACGACCCGAGAAATCCGTTCTTTGTACAACATTACCATAACCATAACCATCACCTCGACTTCGACTTCGACATTCCGCCCTATCCCTTCTTATGGGGAGATATCTTTACTCCGTCCCATCTGCATCTCCCATCTTCATCTCGGCGGCTTGATTGCTTTCTCCGTGCGATCGTTTATGACATTATATGTTGTTTCCTTCAATTGATGGAAACTCCACCTCACCAACAAACTTGTCTCTGTACATTTTTCTTTCGTGCTTCACTCGTTTTGGCTCTGCCTGCACAGCATTGGAGTTTGGTTGGATATACTGGCCGAACTGCCAGAAAGAAGTTACCTTCGTTTTCTTTTCTTTCTTTTATGCTGTCATTTGGAGGCATAATGACGCCTCGATCTTTGTTTGTACACTTTGATTCTCTTCGTTCGCTTGATTCCCCTGGTGTATTATATCCCTCAGCCCACCAATTGAGGCTGGACCGTACTGTTTCTTCTCGGTCGATTGCATTTGTATTGATTATTCTTAACATCTTTGCTTCTTGATAGATAGTTTTGGACGCTTACTTGTACTCTATGCGTGTGATGTTTATACTTTTGGACCTTGGTACGAGTTCCCTAGGTTATGTGTTATATAGAACACTCAATAATATCGTGGATAGTCTTCTTATTTACGTGATGTTCGTAGATGTAACTAGAGCAGTCGGGAAAATAACCACAGAGGACATGTAGTGGAGAAGCTACGCGGTGCTTTGACGGTCTAGAGCTCCAGCCCCAAAAGGGTGGAGATATGCGAGCTGGCCCCTGAAGACATGCGTCCTGTCGTCCTCCGAACCCTCGTGGAGTCTGCTGTTCGGAGCACGCTGATAGGCCGTCGTCCGCTTCTGAAACCGCCTGCCTCGACGCTTTAATTTGTTGTTCGTTTTTAAGGTCTGCACCACTGCCGCGGCCGATCTCTACTGCAACCGTACCTGCCTATACCAACTGCAATTTATTATTTATTGAGCTGATTCTTATTTCCCCTGTATTTATTTTGTTTTATTTATTTCGTCTGATGATTCGCCTTGTTGTTCTTTATTTACTCGTTCCTGCAGCTTGTTCATTTGTTCTGTTTGACTGTTAACGGCTTGCTTAAACTATTGTAGCATTCTTTTCGGTGGCTTCGTGATCAAAATCTTGTGTTGTATCTGTTTTCAGCCATGCTACAGTGCATGCCGATCTCTGCTTGAGCCTTGGTCCTAGAGCATAGATCATAGACCTCTCTGATCTATATCCATAACTATGGAGGAACCAGTTTCCGACCATGGGCCTTCCCCAGAGGCACCTTTGCCACCGAAGACCTCGACGGAATCGATGGAACGTCCACCTCTCCCCTCGCGTCCCAACGTCGCTGCTCGCCACGCCAAACGCCTGACCCTCAACTTCCCCATTGCGCCGCCCCTCAATCTTCGTCCAGAGCAATCTTCGCCGTCTGTCGCTACTCCTGCCGCAGAGTCGTCGCCTCGGATGATGTCACCCGGCCAATCCGTTCCTGACGCCGCCATCCTAGGCGAGATACTCAACCACGAACCGACCGATCTTCTGACCGCCATTGCCTCACAAGAGCGAAAAGTTCTCGAACTCAAGGAGGAACTGTCCAAGGCCGAGGCGGAGTTGACCAATTTGAAGAAGCAATGGGTTCGAAGCGAGAGACAGAAGAAGCAGACGGAAATCAGCCATCATGCAGAAGCCATGCGGCCTATACGGCCATCAATGGATGGTTCAAACGATCTTCAGTCTCCCAGAAATTCCGAGGCTCCGGTTGCAAACTCGACCACTATGCCCATAGATGCCGTACCCGTGCAAATTAGAAGAAGCAAAGAGTTAGAACGGCGAAATAGCATTCGCAGTGCAGCTAAAGGCGAGACTTTGATCTCCGCCAATGGTCGGAGGGTCTTTGCTGGGTCGAAACACACTCGGACTTTATCTTTATTGTCTCCTGATATGGGTGTTGTCAAACCACCGTTTCCGATGTCAAGTCCTTCTGATTCGACGAAAAGCTCCGAGTCTCAGGCGACACGACATCCGCGATCTGCAACGCTGCCTTCTGTGGAACGAGCCGATACGTCAAAGACTACGGAGGCATCCGACAAATCGACAAACGAGAATGAATGGAGGCGGTCTTTGCCTCCCCCATCTAGCGAGGCTCTTCTACGGACAGGTAGACAAATGGCATCTGATCTGAGAGAGGGACTATGGACATTTTTGGAAGATATTCGGCAAGCTACAGTAGGAGAGGAAGGAATCAGCGCTACACGAAATCGGACACTACAACCCCCAACCTCCGGCACACCACGCTCTCGTAGCGGACAACGAAGCGAACGAAGCGTGACTCCGGTTCGACGCCGAGATCAGAATGGAAATTCTATCGGACGCACAAGCTCATCATCATCACTGTCCAAGGATGCATCAGCATCAAGAAAAACTGGTAATAATAATTCTTCTTCTCCATCTCCTCCGACCGGCACAGAGGTATCATTTTGGAGTGAATTCGGAGTTGATACCCCGGGGCAGAAGCTCAAACCCAAACAAACCAAACAAGCCAACGCAGTGGCCGCCAGCAATACCCAAAACGGACAGAAAGAGTCCGCAAACTCGAAACAGCTAGAAGTCGAGGAGGAGGAGGATGATTGGAATAATTGGGATACGCCGCAACCAGACATGAAATCGCATACGCCTTCATCGAGTCGATCAACGGTTACTTCCAAAATCGATCAGTCCCCGTCAACCCAGCTCAGCAGTCCAAGGACCAGTGCCAGGTGAGTCGAAACATTGCGATGTACTTTCATGTTTGTGCTGCATTGATTTAAAACTCTTTTACTCTTTGTTCTAGCACAAGTCCATCTTGACTAACGGCAAGCGGAAACAATAGCTTTGGGGAGCGAAATACCGATGAAGCAGAACGCCCTCGCACGGATAATGGCATTCCGTGGCCAGCCTTGAGCAAGTTTACTGCTTCCCAACTCACCCGCACCGCGTCGAGCCTGATGGATGAATGGGAAAAGAGCTTGACGTCTACTTCGTCATCTGCAAAGGCGGATCAGGATGATTGGGAGGCTTTTTAATCGTGAACCACCGATACTTGACACACTCGACTATCTGCACATAAATTCTATCTACTTCGACGTGACGAACGCCACGGTGTTTATATTTTCTTGCTTTCTTGTTTCCCTTGTTTTCTGACGATGTTTTGCGCCTTTCTACAGCGAACATGAATCACGAGACGAGGCCTTATGTTGCACTTTATGACATTATCCTTTTCACTTCTTCGATTCTTTAGACCCACTGGGGCGGTTTGTTGGTTGATACCATTCTTGTGATTTATTTGAGTCTATTTTTCAATGTTGGTCAGATATGTACAAATAGACTAGAAATACATATTTACTTTATCAATTGATTGATATCATCTTCAGGCGGCCTCCAGTATAAAACATTCACAATGGATAGAACATACCTTGGTATCTGTCTGTGGTCAAACGACATCCATTTTTGAATTTTCAATAATCATCAATTCCAAAAAATATCAATTATTGATTGTCTGATCGCCTTCAGTTCGAGTGCTGTGAAGATATCGATAACTGCACAGTTGGTCCCTAAGTTCCGCCGTACATTTTTATAAACTTTTCTCCACCTCCGCGGCCATCTTCAAGAAGATCCAAAAAACTGCGCAAACAAACGATATCCTCCCAATCTCATCAATCTCATAGAAATCGACAATCCAGAAACATATTTTTCCTCCTGTGCCTTGACTTTAGTGTCGAAGATCCGCGTCTGCGCTTCATCTCTGCCTACACGCTCCCCGATTGCGCCGATTACCTCCGTCCATACCCTCGGAAACGAAACAACAATCTTTCATCAGATCGAAATAAAGCATAAGACAATATGAGTTTCCCAGGCTTCCCACCAATGGGCGGCGCTGGCGCCGGACCTAATGCAGGCATGTCCGAGCAGGAGCAGAATATGATCAAAATGGTATGCATAACCTTTGACCTAGGTATTGTCATCTCGTTGCAATACTAACCTAATCTACTGTACTGTACAGATGAACGCAGCCGCAGAATCATGTCCATTCAAAATAGCGCTCTCCGGCGGTGCTGGATTCGCATTAGGTGGTGCTTTCGGTCTTCTTACTGGCGCTGTACGTCCCTGTTCCCCTCAACCTCCCTATTTAATCCATGTACTGATTTTCGGAATGAATAAATGATTAGATGGCCTACGACGTCCCCCTAACCGCCAAAGGCGCCGAAATCTACAACCTCCCCTGGCGCGAACAACTCAAACACGGCTTCAAGGACATGGGCAGCCGCGCCTATAGCAGCGCAAAAACTTTCGGGTATATCGGGGCTATCTACACAACCGCAGAATGTTCTGTTGAAGGGCTAAGGGCAAAGAATGATTTGACGAATCATGTTGTGGCGGGTTGTTTGACGGGGGCGTTTTTGGGGAGGAATGCTGGTCCGCAGGCGGCGTTGACGGGGTGTGTTGGGTTTGCGGCGTTTAGTACGGCTATTGAGGCTTATATGCGTATGCCGGGGGAGAATTGATGGGATCTATGATCGTTTTTATATTTCGGTTTTTGTGTGATTATGTGGGATGTTTGAGAAAGTGGTTTGTCGGGAAGATCATGGAGTTGTTTTCCGTGATACATATGTCAAGCAAGCATTACTGGAGTTTCGGTACAGGTTGGGTTTTGTTCTGTTACTTGAGGGTTTCTTTGACTCCTGTCCACTCATCTATATGGAAATATGTATATTATTGTTTGTTATAATAGACTTTTAGACTGCTTCATACCTAGAATATCAATGTTCTGCAGATATCATCATGTTGATAAGGTACAGAAAACGAAGCATACAGTTCCAACGCCTGCTGAAATAATGAATGATTTGTTTGGATGGTATTCGCCAATAGAGGCGAGATGGTACCTGAGCATTTGCCCTAATTGATGTGTTGATGGAGGCGAATGACGTCAAGACTCTACTTAAACGTTGATATTTTCAGAGGACTCGACAATAACAAAATAAACGAATTATGAGAATTAACAGAACATATTGCCGAATGACAAATCCGTGAACTGGAACATAGACATGGCTACTACAACTGTATGCCCCGAACAACCCTTCCCAGTAGAGTATGCTGACAGCCGAAGCAGATCGAGTATACCAAAGATGAGCCCTTGAACCGTGAGCCTCCAATACAGCAACTTATATCTAGGTCAGTCCTCTCAAAGAATTATCTGTAACTTCTACTGAAGGTCGACAGTTTCATTACAAAAGGGGACGCAACCTACGACCGCAACCATGGTCCCATCCCTCACATCAATGCTAAAACGCACGCCATCACAATCGACGGACAAGTCACCAACCCTCTAAAACTATCTATAAACGATCTTCAAAACAATTTCCCGCAACATGAGGTTATATGCGCCCTCCAATGCGCCGGTAATCGTCGCCATACAATGCGCACACTACTCAAAGAAGTCCAGGGTATAGACTGGCTTGACGGGGCAGTCATGAATTGTAAATGGAGAGGCCCTAGGTTACGAGATGTGTTGATCGCTGCTGGTGTAGACAGTAGCCAGGAAGCCGTGAAGGGGAAGAGGTTTGTGGCATTTGAGTGCTATCAGGTTGAGTGTCAGGATGATACCTAGTTCGGCGGCAGTGTGGAACTGGAGCGGTGTATGAGTCTGGATGATGAGGTTATTCTTGCTTTGGAGGTATATCCCCTTTTCCATTTCCTTCAGCTCTAGCATGCTAACTGAATGATGGAGATGAATGACACCCCCCTAACACCCAACCACGGCCATCCGATCCGCGTCGTAATCCCCGGCGTCGCAGGTGCCAGATGGGTAAAATGGCTAGACCGCATCACAATCCAGGACCAGCATTGCCGAAACCATTACCAGCAGTATGACTACAAGGTCTTGCCGCCGGAAGTCGATGATTCAGACAAGGCAAAGGAGTATTGGATGAAGGTACCGCCGTTGTTGGATATGCCGATCAATTCTGTGATTGCGGCGCCGGATGATGGTGAGACGGTAGTGAGTTCAAATGGTAGGGTTGATGTGAAGGGATATGCTGTGCCGCAGGGTCGTGATGGGCCGGTCACGCATGTGGAAGTGTCTGGGGATAGAGGGAAGACGTGGGTTGATGCTCAGCTTGAAGTGCCCGAAGGTAAGAATGTGAATGATAAATGGTGCTGGAAGTTGTGGAAGGCTTCAGTGCCTATGGAGAAAGGATCTGGAAAGGTTGTGCTGAGTAGAGCGTTCGATACTGCTGGCAATACTCAGCAGGAAAGCAGCCCTTGGAACCTGCGCGGAGTCGCATATAACGGGTATGGAATGTCGCAGGATCTGAATATTGTATAGTTCGTGTATGCCAAAATAAGCTCATCCTGTACATTGGCTTGCTATATATATCTATGGTAGTACAATATACTTCTCCAGATGTTTGGGAATAACACCACGAAGATTCTTGCTCTTCAACCACTTATCGGAGAAAAGCCTGTCGGCATACCGATATGCACCATCGCACAAAATAGTAACGACGGTAGAGCCTTCGCCCAATTTCTCAGCAACCTCCTTGGCAGCAACGACGTTCAACGCAGAGCTAGCACCAAGATACAATCCCTCTTCATCCAAGCAGCGATATACCATTTCAATGCTCTTCTCGTCGCTGATGTGTAATGAATCATCGATCAGATCGATGTCGGGTTTCAAGTTTTCTGTGACACGGCCTTGACCGATACCTTCTGTTATACTTCCGCCTGCTCGCTCCGCGAGCTTGCCTCCGCTTTGAATGTAGCTGTGCAAGACACTGCCGGGGGGATCGGCAAGGATGCTCTTGACACGGCCGTCGCTGACAGTCTTCAGATAACGGGTAATTCCAGCCAAGGTACCCGCAGTTCCTGTCGCGCATGTGAATGCATCAATTTTACCCCCGGTCTGAGCCCAGATCTCGGGCCCAGTAGTCTCGATATGGGCCTGTCGGTTTGCGGTGTTGTCAAACTGATTAGTCCAGACCGCATTATCAAGAGACTCCGCATGTCGCCGGGCTTGATGGTTATAGTTTTGGGGGTTGTCAAACGCAACGGCCGGGACGGGGTATACTTCGGCGCCTAGGAGTCGCAACAAATCGATCTTGCCCTGCGATTGTGTGTTGGGCATATAAATGACGAGTTTGTATCCTTTTGATCGGCACACATGAGCAAGACCGATACCGGTGTTTCCTGCAGTGCCTTCTACCACAGTACCACCTGGGCGCAAAAGGCCTTTTTCTTCAGCATCTTTGACGACGTATAACGCAGCACGATCCTTGACACTGCCACCGGGGTTTTGAAATTCGGCTTTTCCGAGGATGTTGCACCCTGTTTCTTCGGAGAGTCGTTTGAGTCTAATCAATGGCGTATTGCCAATTGCTTGATTTGTCAATTTTGTGCCGATTTGAATCACGAGGTTGAAGCGGATTTACCTTCTGTAAGACCATTGACCCATCCCTGAGCTGTAGAGACCTTTGTGTTATACGCAGTCGAGGCTTCTGCACTACGCAGAGCCGTCGTCGCAAACGTGCGCAGGCCGTGCTTGAACATTGTGAGTTGCTCAAGGAACAAAAAAATGACGAGAGAAAGAGAGATGTTTCTGCTGAGGAATAACCGCGGGATCACCAAATCACGCCATCGACCCGGCCTGTCAGCCAATCAAAGCGGTTAGTAAGCAAGGCGGTCTGGCGGGCTAACCCTTATCTTATCGCGGCCGTTTTGGGTTAGTCTTTGTTTACATCCGCCGTTCCAGAGTGAACCCTCCTCCTTCCCTTCTTGTTTTTGTTTACTCCGCGCAACTCCATCAAATCGTCTTCAGCGATTTACGACAGCCATTTCGGAGGCTCTGGCTGAATCTGCGACAAAGGAACTGAACTTAACATAGTAATTTATCAGGCGCCTCACAAGTCGAAATGCCCGCTCGCGCAACGAGCGGTCCAGTGTCTACTGGGTCACGCAAAACATCTGGACAGAGCGCCGGGTCATCTAAGCGAGCATCCTCTGCGACACCATCAGTAGCAGTACCGCCCGAGCCACCGCTACCTACGACTTCGTCCCACCTTCGCGCAGACGTTTGCGCAATATTTGCAGATTCCCAACGATCCACTACCGGACACAGAAAACTTGTTGTGCGGTTACGAAAAGTCCAAGAAATATCCTGCGGCATCACGCCGCCTAAGAAATCGAAAGATGGACAGATTGAAGAAGACCGAGAAATCCCTTCCAGCGACGAGACTTTTGGCGAGCAGGAGTTCAATGTGGAAATTACTCGATGCATTCTTCGCATATTGCCCATTAAAAAGACAGAATCCGTCGGAGACCGAGTGATTCGCTTCCTTGGCCTGTTCTTGAACCATGCATCTGAGAAGGGTGAGTTTTGCAGACCGTTCAAGTAAAAATTCATACTGAGCGTGATAGATGGCGAGGTCTTCAATCCAACAGACGTAGACGAAACACAAATGTTCCCGGAAACCCCAACTACGCGACTTACCATGGCCATTGCAAATATGGTAGTACCATTGCTAGCATCAAAAGACAAGATAGTCCGATACCGCTCAACACAATTGCTTGCGCATCTGGTCAATTCATTGGACTCAATAGACGACGAGGTATTCCGTTTAGTGAGAACCGGCCTTCTCAAAAGAATCCGAGACAAGGAGGCCACAGTCAGAGTCCAGGCCGTGCTGGGTCTGGCGCGTCTTGTTGGTGATGAGAGTGAAGGTGGACTTGAGGACTCATCCGCAGCTTTGCTGGAAAAGCTTCTCGATATTCTACAGAATGATGCTACTGCTGATGTGCGCAAAACATTGTTGATTAATCTACCGTTGATTCCGACGACGCTCCCGTATCTGCTCGAAAGAGCCCGCGATTTAGATGCTGCCACTCGGCGCGCACTTTACTCTCGTTTACTACCGACATTAGGCGACTTCCGCCACTTGTCATTGTCCATGCGTGAAAAGCTTCTACGATGGGGCTTACGTGATCGAGACGAGAATGTACGAAAGGCTACTGGCAAATTGTTCTACGAGAGATGGATCGAAGACTGCGCTGGTAACAAGCCCTCGGCCGAAGGAAATACCATGGGACAGATCTCAGCACCGAATACATCTGCGCTTCTGGAGCTGTTGGAGCGTATAGATGCGGTCAACTCTGGTATGGAAGGTGGTGTGGCCCATGAAGCGATGCGAGCTTTCTGGGAAGGTCGTCCTGATTATCGTGAAGAAATTGCGTTTGATGAGGACTTCTGGCAAGGCCTTACTGCAGAGTCAGCATTCCTGGCTCGCAGTTTCAATGATTTCTGCCGCGTTGAGAACGAAGCCAAGTATGGCAGTCTCGCAGACGATAAAATGCCAGAAGTTACTGCTCTTGCATATTTCCTTGGGAAATACTCGGGTGCTTTGCTCGCGAGATTGAAGCAAGCTTCTGCCAGTGGTGAGAACGAGGAAGAGACCATGGAGCTTGAATTTGTGGTCGAACAACTTTTGCACATCGCCTTGACACTGGACTATTCAGATGAGGTTGGACGCCGAAAAATGTTCGCCTTGCTTAGGGAGAATCTAGCAATCCCCGAGCTCCCCGAATTATGTACTAAGCTACACGTCGAGGTTCTTCGAAATGTTTGTGGCCCTGACGCTGCCGGGGAATCCGAATTCTGCAGCGTTGTTCTAGAAGCCGTTGCCGAAGTCCACGACGCAATCGCCACTGAAGACAGCTTCGTGTCAGCACGATCTGAGCTTAGTGACGATGGAAGCTCCCGAGCAAGTCGCGACCGATCCATGACTCCAGCTAGCGATGTACCATTCGACAAGGAGAAGGCCAAGGCCAAGGTCCTCCGTGAGATTATGATCAACATGAAGTGTCTTCACATCGCTCAATGTATGCTTCAAAATGTTGAGGGTAATCTTCAGCAAAACATGCATTTAGTTACGATGTTGAACAATCTAGTGGTTCCAGCTGTACGAAGTCATGAAGCCCCTATTCGCGAGAGAGGTCTGGAATGTTTAGGCTTGTGTTGTCTGCTCGATAAGGTATGTTTTTAGCTTGTCTCTCTCATTCCCTAGCTAACGTTTGTTTAGACCCTCGCGGAAGAAAATATGACCTTATTCATCCACTGCTTCACCAAAGGTCACGAAGCGCTTCAAGTTACAGCTATTCATATCCTGGCCGATATGCTCACAGCGCACCCCGCACTACTTCTCCCAGTTGTACAAGCCGACAACGAAACGATGACGCCTCCTCCTTACCAAAGGAACATCTACAAGGTGTTTGCAAAGGCGCTGAAATCAACGTCGCCTGCTGATGTGCAATCGGCTGCAGCCGTAGCTCTATCGAAGATGCTTCTTATTAATATATTCACACCTTCTGGACCTAACATACCACAAGCCATCAAAGATTTGAACGAGTCTTCTATCGAAGCTTTACTCCAATCCCTGATCGTGTCGTTCTTCCATCCTCGCACTCGTGAGAACCCTGTTCTCAGACAAGCACTGACCTACTTCTTCCCGGTCTTCTGCCATTCACGTCTCGCAAATACGCAACGCATGCGCAAAATTGCCGTTCCTGTGGTACGATCTGTTCTGAACGCTGCAGAGGAATACTTCTCCCTCGAGGCCGAGGAGGACAGCGATGGAGATATTGACGAGAGCGTTGGCGAGCGAGAAATCAAAGCACTAATGACTCAAGTTATTGGCATGCTCGTTGAATGGACTGACGAGCGCAGAGTGGTAGGACTCGGTGGTGAAAACATTCTTGCCGGAGGAACCGCCAGCTCAAATGCCCATGGTTACGTACATTTGGCACTAGTCAACGATATCCTCGAGCGAATTCTCGGAATCAGCGCTGGTCCCAACAAATGCTCAAAGGAGGAGAAGAAACTATTAATGTCTATGCTCAGCAAAGTATACATATCAGCTCCTGTCATCCCGACATCAACTGCGCCCGGATCACGAGCAGGGTCTCGTGCACCCACCGAAGTAACAGAAGATGCCTTCCGTTCCAGTAACAGAAGCAGTGGTGTTCGCGAAGAAATCGAACCCGAGATTGTCGCCCTCGCAGAGACAGTCAAGGAACTCCTCAACGACGCTCTAGAGGAAGCCGCCACAGACGCCGCCAGTCGCAACGCAATAGTCAAGGTCAAGAACACAATCCTGAAAATCCTTGCATATGCCTCTCAACAAAACACCAGCAGCAGAGACACCAACCGCAACACAAGAGCTAGCAGTGTGGACTCGACATATTCGCATGCCGGCCCTGGTTCGCGACAGACCTCCGTTGAACCTCACGGTGTGCGTTCTGGCACGACAGAAGTTGCAATCGACGAGACGATTATGGAGATTGATGAGGAAGAAGATCATGACGATAGCCGGGCGACGGTCATCAAGAATGAAAGAAATAGTGAAGAGCCTGAGTAGATCAGTTGTGTTGTTTCATCTTTTAGGGTCCAGGAGGGGGATATGTTGATATGATTACGTTGGGACATGGGTATACTTAGGACAGGGAGGTTGGTGTTTTTGATTGTTTGTTCATAAGACATGTTTTATGCCTGGATAGTGATAGTCATGACTCATGCAAGTACTTCGTTTGTTTTACTCCATCTTCTTCTTTCTCATATCTACGACACTCTAATCAAGTCAACAAGTACGTAGTAAGAGAATGATTTTTTGCTAAATTGAAAAAAAAAAAAAAAGGTATGTCCACTCTATCGCAATTGATTTGACACAAGTAGCATAACAGCTACAAACCCAGAAGCCCATTTCTTTCCGACCCAATGCCATGCCATGCCATGCATCGCTCAAAAAAAAATTAATGAAAAAAAAACAACCACAAAAAATTGAATTTTTGTCCCCCATGCATCCGTAAGAAACAACCCAAAATAGTTTGCATATATACCAGCTCTGCCTCCGCCACCACTTCTCTTTCTTCTTTCTTTCTTTTTTTTTGGAGGATATGGGTTGCTCTAATGGCTTCCTCATTATAGTAGATTGGGGTGAGCGAAAGTTTGTGTGTATGGTTGTGCGTGTATGTGTATGTGATCGAAATCTTCGATGGATACACTCCCTGGCTTCCTCCCTTCTTGTAAAGTCCAGTAATCAAAATCATGGCGCGACAGATGAGAAAAAATAAACGGGTAATAAGAAGATAAAACGCAAGACACGAAATCAGCGACCCAGCCAGCCAGCTCCATCCTGCCAAAATGCACCGGAACCAAAACTTCCATATTAAAATTTTCCGCATCAGACAACGTGATACACATCCTGCAATTCGGCAACGGGAAAGACCAGACACACGGACTTGCAAATATTCGATCAACAAGGCATATTCAACAACGACGACGTAAAGGGACGGAAATGGATTTCAGAATTATCCGCTTATGCGGGCGATTTGTTGGCAGCCGCTCCGTTTCGACGGCCGTGATTGTCATCGTTGACAGTAAGTCCACCAAGACCGGTGGACAGGAAAGCAAATGGGTCGCTAGCACCATCAGTTGTGTAGAGGTTACCGTTGAGGGCGTTCGAGTGTGAGCCGTGGTCAGCTCCAGTAAAGGCGGCTTGAGTCGCCGGGTTGCCAAAAGAAGCCGCCGAGTGACCTGCATTGGCTGAGCCATATCCTGTATTGATTTGGCCCATTGGTGGGTAAGGACCAGGAGTGTTTCCAAGACCAGATGGCAAGCCATAGTTGCTTGGCGGACCGCCGAATTGCTGCCCGAATCCACCAAAGCCACCACCACCGCCAGCGGTCGGGAAGGGTGCTGGAGCAGGAGTACCGGCCATTGACCCTGGACCCATGCCAAATCCAGATGGAGGCTCCATTGGTGAGGGGAATGCAGAGTCTGCTACGACGGCGGCACCAGAACGGGGGGCACCACAGCGAAGACAATTGGTGTTCTTTGCAAAGTTGTGATAGCCACAACCCTCTGAACCACACTTCCAATCACCCGCACGGAATGGGACAACGCCATTACCTCCGACACGAGAGTGGCCCATGCTGTGACCTCCGTGAGGGTTCATGGGAGGCATCATAGATGGAGGAACGTACCCGTATCCGTATGGGTCAGGGGCGGCACCCACGGCGGGGAATGAACAACGGAAACAAGCAGTTCTGCGCTGGAAGTTGGAGAAGCCGCAAGACGGGCAAGTCCAGTCACCGGGGCGAGGGCGGTTCTTCGATGGTGGGAATGGTGTGAGAATCTCGGCGGCCCGGTCCAAAACGCGGCTAGATGAAGGAGACACCTCGATGGCCTTTTCGTTAAGGGCCCGGCCATTCATGCAAAGACTCTCGGCGGCCTACATTCGTTAGTTGAACCAATCTACTGCATTCCAATTGGAAGATATCTTGACGAGATGTACATACCTCTTCGTGAGATGAAAAGACGGCAAAGCCAGTTCCTGTAGGCTTGTGCTGGTCGGGAGTACGCAATGTCCAGAAAGCAATAGGACGGCCACCGTACTGGGTGAACCAGCTCTCTAGTTCTGACTGTGTGGTGTCATGTGGGAGACCGCTCATATGGAGCACCTTGCTGCGTTCGGCGAGGAAAGCACGGACATCGGCCCTCGCATCCATTGGGCGAGTGAGGATTTCGGGGTGTTCGTGAGCAGGCTGGGACTTGCGAATGAGACCTTTGAGAACACGAGACAAAGTAATGGCTTCCTCCATAGCCCGTCGAGGAGATGCTGGGGCAAGTGCCTGCAGGTGGAAGGGCAAGTTGTGTTTGATCGGGGCCGAAGACTGAACAGGTTCCACCTCGAGAGCAGCGCAGATGTTGGCAAGAGAGCTGGGACCAAATGGCAACGACTCCGGGTGGTGAGTTTGCCATCTCTGGTATTCGGTACGAAGGTCAAAGGTTCGGGAGTGTTGGAGGTATGGAGGTAGAACGACGGCTTTGTCACGGGCTTCCCGAGGGAGTTGTACACGTAGGTCCCATGAGTCGAGGGTCACGAAAGAGAACTCGAGATTCTTCGAGATAAGGTGTTCCTGAGCGAAGGCATCGAAGCGATTGACAGCATCCCGGAAGCTTCCAGCATTGCGCACGTTTTCCCAAGTCAAAGTGGTCAGGCTCGCTAATTGTAAGCGGGATTCGTCAGCTCATCGATTTTCGGCCACCGATATCAACCCAACGCAATGCCATTGAGACGCAAAACTTACTGCACAGGGGGGTAATTGGAGTGTTGACGGGTTTCACGAGGATGCTCTCTCGATGCAACTGTAGGAGGAAAGCGACTTCGGTTAGCGGAAAGGAAAAAAAGCCAAAAGGTTCAATTGACGGGCGTACCTCATCACAATTTTTGGTATCAAGCAAAATCCATCCCAGCTCAATGACCTCAGCAGAGTCCTTGGTCACGTAGACGCCGTGTTCGTCGCAGGTAGTCGCAACGTGTATAACGATGTAGCGGTCCAGCTTCGGGATGGGGGACGGAACGGCGGCCATGTCTCGCTGCGTCGGAGGTATGCCAGGGGAATTGGCAGAAGAAGAAGGTAAAGTAAGAATGAAGAAAAAATCACAAACGCCCCTGCCCAAAAAATAAACACAATACAGGCAAGAAGCAATTAGCGATCACGACGAAGAAAAATAGGTCGTGATCGAGGAAGAGGGAGATAAATACAAAGAACGAAGAAAGAGGAAGGACGGGGGGAAGGAGGAGGAGGAGAGGAGGAGGAGGATGGTATGAACGGCCGGCGGGAAAATAGAAAAAAAAGCTGTGTTGCGTTGCTACTGGGGAACAAGAGCTGGTGGAGCAGCGAGCACAGCCAACAACGGCCACCCTGAGGCCCAGGCATTAATTAATTTACTCTTAGTCCCGGGCGTGCTCCATGACAGTTATCTTTGCTTCTGTCTTTTGACCTATTTAGAGCAATACGTACATTACTATGTTTGAAATAATTGGTCAAAATAGCTAGCTGTGTATGGCTGCCTACGATGCGTGTACGGAGTAGAGCCGATGCCTGTCAAGGCATCATTCGCCATACAATTGACGACTGCTTCCTACCCAAAGACCTCGGTATCGCCAGGACGAGTCATAAAGAAGCTGTCATGTCGTCCTATCATGATCCCTGTTGCCTGCTCGAGATGTTACAGTAGCGGAAGCTCGGAGAGACGGTGCGCGATGCTTGGCTGTATCAATCCGCATATCGTAACTTCATAAGTCAAGTCACAGAGAACATCCATACACATTGTCATTCGTTTGCGAGTTCTTATCAATGCTGAAAATATCGATAACAATCTCGAAAGATTGTAAGTAAAGACACGAGAAAGTGCTAAAAGTGATAAGTGGAGGAAACGGGTCCCCGCTCTGTTTACGTTGAGCCAGTAGGAAACCGCCGCAGCATCCCTATATACATTGTAGAGCTTCATTTCCGCAGGGATCAACTCCTAAAATAACTTCTACATACACAATTAATCATGAACGCAATTATTGATATCCACGGATTACTCGCTCTTCCAGTCCCGCTTGATGAGGTCCGCTGCCCTCTCCGCAAATGCGTACACAGTGGCCTGCGAATTCGCCGTGCTTATAAGCGGGATAGCACTCGTATCGACAATCCTCAGTCCTTCAACACCATAAACCCTCAAGTGGAATCTACCACTCCGTCTTTCTCGCGGGGTAGCATGGAACACGTTCCGGCATAATGCCACATAGAGGTCATATTCTCCCGGGCATAATTTTTTGCAGCCTCCAAGTCTCCCTGGAAGTCTGCGTCTGGGTCACGGAACTTTAATGGCTGTTCGAGGAGCTTCCCAATATGCGGTGACTGTGCTATGTTTTTGGCGTTGATTATGTGCCGTGCTATGACTTCCAGATCGAGAGGATTCGATAGGTAACCAGGATCTATTATTGGAGCGTCTCCGGGATTGATGGAAGCACTTGGGTTTTATCAAGTCAGCTGTGGCGAACGAGACTTTACGATAGCATACGGCGTGAACAATCAGGAAGCGAAGATTCCCTCAAACTTATCTACAGGAAAAATCAATTGAAAGCCACTGACATATGAACGCTTCCGCAGGAAAGCGGTTGAGAGAGCCCTACTCCGATGGTGACGATTTTCCAGGCGAAGCAGCTGGGGCAATCGGGTCATTGAGGTCTTTGTCATAATTTGTCTGCCCTAAGGCAGCCAGGTACGCAGCTGATGGTTGCTCGGGATCAAGAATGGTGGTCTTCGCGATGTCGTAAAAGGCTTGTGTCGCACCGTGCTTTTGTGAGTCTTCGGGGGTATACTTTGTAAGTACTGATTGAAGAGCAGTTCTATCTTGTGCAGGAAGAGGCAAATATGCGTAGGTGTGAGACCCAAGGCAAGTTAGGGGCCCAGTCTGCGTTGCTGCATATTCTTGCATTGCCTGATCGAGGGCTTCAGGCTCTTGTCTGATCAGAGAGTCTTTAGTCTCAAGGTCATCCTTTGCCTGAAATTCCCGTAAACAATACTAAATGGTCTAGAAGGGGAAAAAGTTACCTAAGATCTGTCCAAAAGCGGGTATGCGTCTAGACGGCAAGTTAATTTGACATTTGTTGAGAGTCAAATCAAAAGGAAAACATGTTTTGAAAGGACTACGGGAGCTGCACATAGCGTGAAGATTCTGGCCAACTCCGGGGAGATCCATGACTACGTTGATGTCATGCTTCTGAAGCAGTTCTGCTCCACCAACTCCAGAAAGCTCGAGGATCTTGGGAGATTGAAGGGCACCAGCGGCAAGGATAACTTCGTTTCTAGAGCTGGCCGCTTACAAGACACCTTCGAAGCTGTATTGAACCCCAATAGCATTGGGAGGATCGCTTTTGTCGAACAAAGTCTTCTTGACGTGCGAGTTGGTCAGAACGTAAAGATTTTGTCGAAGCTCAACGGGCTTATAGTAGGCTGAGGGAGAGTAGCTTCTCTTGCCCTCCGAGTCGATCCTAGCAAGACAACTAGAGGAGCCCACAGAACTGTGCGTGAAGGGATCCCCGGCGTTGTATTGCCCTATTGCCCACTGCTGCGAAAGCACTCGGCCCATGCCTTGCGAATAGGGTGTGTCTTGTCGCGAAAGGATATTTGAATTGGACCTTTGGCCTCGCTCAATCCAGGCCAGTCCTCAATTGCCAGAGCTTCTTTGTCATCCTGGGAAATAGCCGGACTGCTGTAGGCTTTGGAGAAATATTCCCGTAGGGTGATCCACTTCCACTTGGGGTTTCCGAGCGCCTCCCATGAGTCAACAACGCCTTGAAAGGAGGAACAATCACTTGTGCATTTAAAGCGCTGGATCGTCCGAGAGCCTTGCCCTGGTTGAGACCAAGCACTCTGCCATTGAGACCGGGTTGTAAAATTGAGTGAGCCCACAGTCTTTATCCAGACATAGACTTCCTTACCTGAGGTGTAGAATAGAAGTTCCAGTCAGCCTCGGATCCAAATAGTGTAGCGTAGAAGATAGGGATGTTCACGCGGGAATCTGCTGTCAAGTCGGCGCCTGCCTCGAGAACCAGCACCTCCGTGCTGGTGTCCTCTGAGACGAGAAGCAACCACCAGCCCAGCCGTACCGCCGCCAATGATGATAAAGTCATATGAAGTCGCCATTTTGTACTGTTTGCGAATTTTGTTTAAGATTGGAAGAGGCTGAGAAGGAATATGGTTGCGAGCCCAGCAAGTGACTTGTTTGAAGGAAAGGGAAGGCAGAGGTACAGGGCGCACCAAATGTACCTAGGTATAAACATCACGGGCTTGCACTGCCCTTCTTTTCGCCATAAGAATGCCAAAATAGCAAGTAACACATAAACTTATGCTGTTACACAAAAGAACAAAGAACGGGCACGTATCGTTGAGGAACTCCCAGGTAAGAGCCGGGACGAACCTGAAGATCTATTGTCAAGGATCATGGGCAGTGTTGGATATATTCGTTATACGCTTCCCTAGGCTTTGATGAACTCTTGATGAGCGTTTCTCGACGGTTGTATTCTCTTAGAGGACATCTGGAAACTATCTCAAAGGTGAGACCTAGCATCCCATACTGATTGATGAATATTAAATTAAGAACTTACTCCATCAATATTACCCAACTGTCACACTACCTAGACAAAGGGAAATGCTATTGTTAACTCACTGGACGTCTGCATCCAATAATAGTACAGGAGTCTTGTTCCCGGCTTCATGCAGACGCCGACTGGTTACATGGATTGAGTTTCGAGGCCGAGCAATTCACTACACGCTATAAACATGAATAGCGGCAAGATACCCGTGGACGTATGAATATCTGTACGGGCCCAACAATGCCAGAATGACAGCACCGTGATATTGCGGTGACCCGACCCTAGATTCGTATGTGAGCGCATACATGTCAAGTAGATTGGAGGATTAGGGGAATGCACTCACCAAATTTGACAAGATAAGGCGTCAACGGGGGAATTCGCTCACTGAAGACCTTGTTTATAGGAATAAGCCATTGCAAAACCTATTTCCCAATGACTGTAAGAACTAAAATCTTACACCAACCTATTGAATGAACCCTGCCCTACGCCATATCATTACCTATCTACTAACGGCGCCCTGTTTTCAGCTCGGTGGCCTATCTTCTGATTTTCAGCTGAGTGACAACACTGTAATTATCTCGAATCAACAGGTGTGCTACTCTGAATTTTCCAACAGCGTCAGCCTCCTGAGACTTTTTGACTGGTAGAAGAGAATAATTATCCAGCACAGAGGCCGAAAAGCCCAGTTATCGGTCACACGGCCCACAGAAGGCTGACATAGTGAGTCAGCCGCACCACACTATTGTTCTTGTAGACTTATAGATATGTCAGATAATCACCTCGTGACAGGATATAATGACCTTGATGCGCCACTACCTTGAAAGATTAAGATTCTCTCTTCAAGCCTTAGTATTCCACAATACTTAGCAGCCCATCGTCACTATGCCTTTCCCTTCAGAGCCGCTTACCCTACGTGGCGGTTGCAACTGCACCGCTGTGCGCTGGCGCATGTCACTCCCTGACGCCAATAGCAGGGTGGCCAACCCCTATCATACTCCAGGAACGAGTATAGGGGATTTACGGCTTCCCACGGCGGTTGTCTGTCATTGTGATGGCTGTCGGCGAGCTACAGGCTCACTCGGCGCTTATGGGTTCACCTCGGACATGGCATTACTCGAGCTGTCAATCCTTCCACGGACCACAATACCCGATCAGCGCGAAAACCAAGATGACGAGGCGCGACCGTCGTATGTCTCTGCTGCTACCTTGATGGATGATGACCCTGCACAACTCGATACTCTATGGTTGATGCACTACGAGTCCTCTCCGAAGCGACACCGGTGGTTCTGTGGACGCTGCGGCACCCAGATCGCTCTTACAGTATCGAAGGATGCCATTCCCCCAGAGTTAGGATGGCCTAGAGTGGTGAACATTTGGGCTGGTACTACAGACCGCAACCTGCTCGAGAATGACTGGTGCCGTCCCGACCATATCATGAATTGCTCCATCGCAATCCCTTGGGTTAGGGATCATGTCAGAAACGGTGCAAAGGATTCTGAAGAGCACCCTTCCATAATGATGGATTGGCACATGACTGACGACATTCGGCCTCATATTGAGATGTTAAACGCGATGGGAATGAACTTGAACGTTACCATGTGGGAATGAGAGTCTGGACGAGGCTTAGCTGTGGCCCAGATATCTGATGTCACCAATTTAGTGTCTTCGCCACAATGTTAATAGAAGGGATGTTTCCTAGCGTTGGTGCAATTTGGTGGAAGGACAGGGCATGACCAGTATGTGTGACATAGGCAGCGATCGTTAGGATGGTGTCTATCACCCTCCCGCCTTAAGATATATGAGTGGAAGATAGTGTATCGCGTAAACGCATCCCTCGATTGCTGTAACTGCTCAAGAAAAGTTAGATAGGGGATAACTAATTAGTGTGAGAGGAAATACAGATTGTTGATGGGACAGGAAGTTGAGGTGATATGTAACGGAAGGGATCCCTGGTTTGTGATTGGTGAACAGCCGCGCTAGACGCACAGCCGCCGTACTGGAGCTTGGAGGCAGCTGCCTTCGCGTCTCTGGGGGTACCTTCCCGTCGTAGCATCCGTCATTGTAGCTTCCATCTCACACCCTTCCTCGACATCATCCATCTTTTCTGACGCTTCTATATTCGGGCTTGTTTTCATTGAAGTTGTGTGCTCAGCGTCTTATTCCATCACTTTCAATAAAATAGTAAGCTCTATACAGCATCAACATGGCGTCGGGCTACGATAGAGCTCTTTCAGGTACGATAGCTTACCCATCTATTCACTTATGAGATACTGATCATCCCTGTATAGTTTTCAGGTAAACGAGCTACTTTTTATCCAATGAATACAGCATCTAACCCAATGTAGTCCCGATGGACACGTCTTCCAAGTCGAATATGCTCTAGAAGCTGTCAAACGAGGTAAATACCAGCCACTGTCGGACTGGACGAACCATCTCGATTGACCACGGACAAATATAGGAACTTGTGCCGTCGGTGTCAAAGGAAAAGATATTGTAGTGCTGGGCTGCGAGAAACGATCCGCCATGAAACTCCAAGATACCCGTATCACGCCCTCGAAAATCGGATTAATTGATACTCACGTCTGCCTTGCCTTTGCCGGCTTGAACGCCGATGCTCGAATCTTGATCGACAAAGCTCGACTAGAGGCTCAGTCTCACCGCTTGACCGTCGAAGACCCCGTTACGATTGAATACATTACGAAATATGTCGCTGGTGTGCAACAACGATACACCCAGAGTGGAGGTGTCCGTCCCTTTGGTATCAGTACTTTGATTGTCGGTTTCGATAAGGGGGATGGCACTCCTCGACTGTATCAGACTGAGCCTTCTGGAATTTACTCAGCATGGTAGGATCAACCTCTTGTCGGACGTTGGCGTATACTAATGATACGTGATGCTATAGGAAAGCAAATGCCATCGGCCGCTCAAGCAAGACCGTCCGCGAGTTCCTCGAACGAAACCACAAAGATGATATGGACCGCGAAGCCACTCTCCAACTCACCATCAAGTCGTTATTGGAAGTTGTACAGACCGGCGCAAAGAACATTGAAATTGCTATAATGGCACCTGGCAAGCCCATAGAGATGCTCCCTACAGAGCAGATCGAGTCGTATGTCAAGAACATCGAAGCTGAGAAGCAGGAAGAGGCGGCCAAGAAGAAGACTGGTCGGACACCAGGAACCGGAACAGCAGCTATCTTGACCCGGGCAGGCACTACTGGAGAGGGCTCTGAGAGCTAGATGATTTTTTTTTACGAACTATCTGAATCGTGCTTGTAATAGAGGGCCAAATATTACAAATAAATGATTTGATGCTGTGCATATCGAAGTTCTTGAGTACAATGTGTGCATGTAGATGCGCTGATACGCCTGCGACAAGAATATTTATAAACAGAAGATAAACGCCGTATCAAAGTGTATGTATTTAGATATTGAGATTCGTTTCGTCGTTATCGCCCGGTGGCTGTGGTGGGGAATCTCAACTATCCCAGTCTGTCTGCCGCATCTTTAACATTGAATATAGACCGTTCCGCATCGCCTCGAACACGATCGTCTTTAAGCATTCTAATAGAGAAAGTCAAGTCAGTATTGCACAACAGAAACCAAATAGAGAAGTTGATACGCACCTCGCGTCCATACGGACATCGTCACCCTCCACTTGCAGTGAAGCCTGAGGAGTCTTTGCATCTATAACGAAATGGTTGTCGCAGTGCGGGCAATATTCGTCGCTGTGACAAGAAGTTTCCTTTAGCTGTTGTTCCGTCCGCCGGCTTGTCATGTATGTAGGTGTTTACCTTTCTTCGAATTCGGAAGTGTCTTTGCGAAAACATTTTTTGCACTTCTTGCAGGCAAAGGTCTGACCGCTATGTCAGCTACATTTTCCTAGCCATGTATGGTCCATTTCTGTTGGGCTTACCATATCGAATGATTGCATCAAAGGATGAGTCTCCTGCTCCTGGTGACATTCGGCGCAATCGAACCATTTCCGGCCTGGTAATTGTATTTCTCGTTAGAAACTGGAGGTACGGATTCGGAGTAGTTTGGCTCGAATATAAGACGACGTACAGCACGGAGAGCGAATGGACACCTGGGCGTTGAGGATGTGTTTACTGTAGAAAAATTATTAATCAGTTCTGTGTATCTTCAATAGTTCTTGGATTGCCCGCTGTAAACTTTTCGGACGGAGCAAGGGGTTGAGAGTACGTACCACATTTTGACAGGAAGTGTTTTGTTACAATAGAACAGTTGAACGCTATGCAAATAAGTAGAAATCGTCAAGAAGTGAAGATCAACCCTGACTGACTCCGTATTCGTATCGTCAACTTTCAAGTGGGATGTTCCTGCGTCCGATCTGGGTACAATTTACCGGCCAATCAGGGGTGCCTTCCTCCTTGCTTTCCCGCCTTCCTTCCGGACTAGTCTCGATAGTCTGCGTGAACTACGTAGTTGTCCTCCCTTTTATTATTTTGATATTTCTGTCCAGTTTCTTTTCTTTGCCGTTCTTGAGAGGAAAAATACGTTCCTCATCTGATATCAGGTTATACAACGTCCAATTACACCGTCACTTCGTCCGAACGTTTCAAGGATGGTATATCGAGCTACAATGTAAGTAAATTCACTAAAAGCTCCTACTCCACCGCCAGAGTCATGGCCGTCGTCATCCCCATCTACAAAACACGCAGACACGGCGGGACCTTGTCTCCTTCAAATTTGAACTCTCCAGAATAACCTCTGCTAGAAACAGTCTCATACCAGT
Organism: Talaromyces liani; assembly: GCA_022814505.1. Taxonomy (NCBI): domain Eukaryota; kingdom Fungi; phylum Ascomycota; class Eurotiomycetes; order Eurotiales; family Trichocomaceae; genus Talaromyces; species Talaromyces liani. Next base: position 154,292 of record JAKLNL010000034.1, read on the forward strand.
GCCAGCTTGGAGAAACATATTCCCCTCCGCGGCCCCGTCTGATTCAGGCTGAACCTTTTCCGCATCTAAGCCACCCCGCCGACGTGTGACCGATCCGAGTCCTGAGCTTGAACCGAACAATAAACCGGGCATTTCTGACTGTGTACATCCGGAGAGAACCTAGAACATATGATTCGGCTCTATTTGAGCCAACTTGAGCCTCAGGGACATGGCTGAAGATAGGAAAGAGGTGGAAGGTACTGACGAGGCGCCGCTTGTGAGTTCAGTATTCGGCAACACAAGTTGGTCTTTGATAATCTAACGCTTTTGTGTACAGAAACCGGTGTCATCTCTATTGTCACATTTCGAACACCTTTCATACTCTAGGAATAAATCACCTACGCCCGGATCGAATGACGAACGGACCTCCCGCCAAAGATTCGATCATCTGGATGATTCGCAGCCGATAGTTCGTGCATCTCTGGATCTACCTCGCCCTCATTTACCATGGACGGTCGGCAGTGGCTCGGAAAATGGACCGGTATCCGCCGTCGATAGAACATCAAACTCACCATGGAGGGATTCGAAAAGGGAAAGGTCTCCTGGCTCTCGCAGGTTCGGACGACCCTTGTCGATGAGCTTTCGTACTGCGCCGCAAATCACACCAAGCTTGACGGTCGAATCGCCGCGTTCTCCTCCTCGTGGAGCTAATGGAAATAATGGCGGGCATTGGCCTTCTTTCAATCGAGGCAACTCCGAGCTTACTTCCATTACAAAACAACGGGCGAGAAGTCCACCCGGTCCAATACGCCCAAAGGATCCCGTATCTCCCAGCGCAAGATCAGTCGGCGCTCCTCGAGTATCACGAGAGCCTTCACCTTTCGGTTCTGTCAAGAGCTCTTCGGTTCCTCCTTCAGTCAATAGAGCAGAGAAACCGAAGATACCGGCCAAGCCGGCAAACATCTCGCACCTGGATGTTCGCGCGCTAACCCCTACCCACGAACCAACTCACCCTACGTCAGCTCAAATCTCGCCATTCAGTACACCCCCGGGTAGTCCCGAAAAGATTCAGACCAGGGCTGATCCGCCGCGCAAATCTCCTAACATATCAAGATCACTGTCTACAACTCCCGAGCCATTCTCCTTGCCGCCTCCCGTTGACAGAAGCACCCGCCCAATCCCGTCTACGGCTCAGTCTACCGACACTAGAAGTCGGCCAGCTGCCGTTACTTCACATCCAAACGATGCGAGAGAGCTTGGCTTCACAAGGCGAAACACTGGCATTTCACCTTCCAAACACTCAAGATCGGCAAGCCAAATAGTCTCGCCTACGCGTGATCCTAGATTACCCGAGCCAGCAGTTCCAAAAAAGTTGTCAGACGATGATCGGCCCGAATTGCGTCCCAGTCTTCCTCCTCGCGATGGTCCTTCAGGCCGGCCGGCGCCTCGTAGTGTTGGGCCAAACGAGTTGAGGAATTCCGACTTACCGACCAGGGCTTCACTTGATTTGCCCTCGCGGTCCCCTAGAATACCTACCTCAAGTCGCCTTCCGACATTGGAGATGAATACACAATTTGCCCCTCCGCCTCGTAGGCAAACTGCCACTATTGGTGGCAAGCTTGCTCCTGATACGCCTCAAACACCGAAAATCCGCCAAACTCCCTCACAGATCACAAATAATGTCATGTCTAAGCCTACATCGAGAAGCGACTCCAGAGACTCAGAAGACGAAGCCTACCTTGAAGAAGCCCCGGTGTCTAGAACAGACTATCCCGATTCCTCCCAAGTCAATCGTCGCCCTCCGGTTTTCAAGACGGGTCCTCTTACGATTCCAACCCGATACGACACACGTGAGTTTGACGTGTGCGGTAAATATGTGTGTACCACGGGCTATTTGACACGTGTTTGGGATCTTACCACCGGAGAGCAAATCATGAGCATCAGTCATGGAGAAACAGTTAAAGCTCATACCGTCGCCTTCAAGCCTGGAACTGGACTGGAAGATGAAGGAACTCGTTTATGGGTCGGTACCAGCGTTGGAGAAATCCATGAATTAGATATCAGCACACAGTCAATCGTGACATCACGATCGTACCCATCAAGGCGTGAAGTCATAAAGATTTATCGTCATAAAAAAGAGATGTGGACTTTGGATGATGAAGGAAAGCTATTAGTGTGGCCGCCAGACGAGACCGGTACACCAAATCTCCAATATAGCTACGACCACCCGCAGGATCGCGTGGCAAAGGGACACACATTTTCTATGGTAGTTGGAGATGACCTGTGGCTTGCGACTGGCAAAGAAGTTCGAGTTTACCGCCCCAGTGCTCATGGGGAATCATTCCATGTCTTGAAGAAGCCATTAGGAACCAACCACACCAGTGAAGTCACGTCAGGAACTCATACGACAAAGGACGGTGGCCGAGTCTATCTGGGCCATGCGGATGGAAAGGTCACTGTGTACTCCTCGGCCGATTTTTCTTGCATCGCGTCTGTAAATGTCAGTGTCTACAAGATCAATTCACTGGCAATTGTGGGAGACTATCTATGGGCTGCATACAAAACGGGAATGATATATGTATACGATGTTTCAACCAACCCATGGACCGTGAAGAAAGACTGGCATGCTCATGAAAGCCCTGTATGTGGACTGGTGCTTGACCCAAGCTCTTTGTGGACAATGAATCGTCTTCAAGTCGTTTCACTTGGAACAGATAATTATCTGCGCTTGTGGGATGGAATGTTGGAAGACGACTGGTTGGGTATGTACTTTCGCTTGTAATGGTGGATGGGTTGCTAAGTAGTCTACAGAGACGCGCATGCAGAGCAGAGATGTCGAATACTGCAATTTCAGGGAGATACGAGCGACCATTGTGACCTGGAACGCTGGGGCTTCTATGCCTCGCGACTTGCATGGCAGTGCCTTTATCGAGAACGCTATTCACGCAGAGCAGCCTCCGGAGATATTGGTCTTTGGCTTCCAAGAATTAGTTGATTTGGAGGACAAGAAGATCACAGCCAGTGCGTATTTGACATCTTCTCTAGATTGCGAGGATGGACGCTAATTACTCTATAGAAAGTTTGCTCTTAGGAAGCAAGAAACGCGAGCACAATGAAAAAGAGCATATGAGCCGACAGTACCGGGTGTGGCGCGATCATTTGGCGACTTGCATCAATAATGCAATGCCTCTTGAAGAATCATACGTCCTTTTGCATACTTCTAACCTCGTCGGCTTGTTTACTTGTGTCTTTATCAAGCAGAAAGAGAGAGACCGTGTTCGTAACATTAGCGCCGCAGAAGTCAAGCGTGGAATGGGTGGTTTGCATGGCAACAAGGTATGTTCTCTTTCTGTCTTTCCTGTCGATCTCATTTCTGACAACTATCAGGGAGCATTGATATTACGATTTGTGCTCGATGACAGCTCAATGTGTTTTATTAATTGTCATTTGGCTGCCGGTCAATCACAAACAGCGCACCGAAACAATGACATTGCAGCAATTCTCGAGGCGGAATCTCTCCCGGCCGAACATAGCCTCAATACTCGTACTGATCACTTCGTAAATGGCGGTGATGGGTCGATGATTCTCGATCACGAGATATGTATTCTCAATGGCGATCTCAATTATCGAATTGACTCCATGTCTCGCAACGTCGTTATTGATGCAGTACGGCAGAATAATCTACCCAAACTACTGGATAGAGATCAACTGCTTGCATCGAAACGAAAGAACCCGAGCTTCCGTCTGCGGACGTTTACCGAAGCGCCGATTACGTTCGCGCCTACGTACAAGTACGACGTCAACTCTGATGAATACGACACGAGTGACAAGAAGCGGTCTCCTGCATGGTGCGATCGAATCCTGTATCGTGGAGTGGGAAAGGTCAAGCAAACAGAGTACCGAAGACATGAGGTGCGAGCATCAGATCATCGACCAGTCAGTGCGTCTTTCAAGATGCGAGTCAAAAGCATCCTAGCTCAGGAACGAGCAGTTGTGTGGGATGCATGTCAGAAAGAGTTTGCAAAGGAGAAGAGGAGGCTGGCTTGTGAATCCAGGTACGTTCTTCCAGTCTTCTTACTTTGAAATCAACTAACGGGTCGTAGTATTGAGTATCTAGTCAATGTCTTTGGCATGGAGCGAGAACAGGCTCGAAAAGTGATTACCTCTGGCGGATCGTCAAAGCCAAAGACGTAAATATAGTTGATATTTCGGAATAATGAAATTATGTCTATGGCATAGCATACGGCGTTTGTTCTACTACTCATGAAGTCGGTAGCTTGAGCATTGGTAAAAAAAATAAGGAGGTTGTTTTGAGTTGGTTATGAAAGTCATGAGGAGCGACGATAGAATATGTTACAATTACTATAATGAAATTATTAATCTGCGTACTATACAAATCTCCAAATGTATTTCTTCAATGATTAATTCATATTGTCTATTACCTATTACTCATCGTAATCATGCATCATAAGCATCCTCCCATCCTCAAAAACACAATTATATCATCCAAATAATTCCCCGTTTACAGGCATTCGCTCGAATCGAGGAAAGGTCTACTAAAACAACAATATGTCAATCAGCACCCGCCAGAAATTCACAAATCGTGACACCAGTTTCATGGAAACTGCTCGTACAAGGAGATACATACCCCATCCGTCTGGGCCTCATGACATACCTACATTCACTCGGAAGCAAATGAGACTCGGAAAAATTTACTTCTATAAAACGAAACAAAAATGCCAATCAGCACCCGCCAGAGATTCACAAACAGGAGGCACCAGTTTCATGCAGAAACAGCGCGGGAAGAAAAGGGATACATACTCCGCAGCCCTTGCAGGCACAGTTGTTGTCGCAGGTGCAGCTGTTGACGCCCGAGCAGGGGCAGGAGGAGGCTCCGCAGTTGCAACCCATTTTTGTTATCTGAAAGATGATAAGAGGGAGATAATAATAGATTGATTATATTTTGAATTGGATTGTTTATTTCGAGAAGAGAATTTTGGCGTGGATGAGGACGGAATATATAGCCCTAGACAGCCAGTGCCACTGGTGGCAATTGATTCCGATCATGCTGGCGTCATGATGGAGGTGACGATGTCATTTCCATCTTGAGGTAGTTTATGGAATGCATTCTGACTCGCTCGATCTATTAGACAGATCGATCTATTGAGATGTTCAGATGTTGTCGTTTATACTGATACAGCTAGGATAGTTTGTCGTCGAGCTATCTACGTAGGTACGTACATAAGTTAGGTAGCTATTGAACCAGTGACTATCGGCTCAGGTGACAGCATCCCTCGTGACTTGTCACTCGTCCAAACTTTGTACAATGAATGAGACGTCTAATAGCTGCCTGATGTATTATTACTGTTCTTTACTCAATACATCCAAGTATTTGCCAACGGGAGTCTTGGGACAGCTCATGGCAGATGACCTGTACATACCCCATCCATGCAAAGACCGATTCCCCTGTGCAAAGAGATTAAACGCCCTTTGTGCCACAGACAACAGACAAACACCGTTGATAAGACTACATATGTAATATAGAAACAGATAATAAGATAGACATTGGACGTATGAAAGTCACTTGCGGAGCGGACTGAGCGGCCAACGGGTTCCGCTTCTCTGCGGCCTTTTCCGTATCCATACCCAGGTAGTCTTCTTTCTGGTCCTTTCCACCGACGCCCCTGTTTATTGTGTTTTGGGATTTGCAGAGTTTGAGTCTTTTTTGCATTTTGATTTTGTATCATTCAGAACAATTTCTTTTCGGTGTCGAGTCGAGGACTGTTCGAAAGAGTTGGAGAAGTAAGTGGAGCTACTCCGCGCTTGGTGTGCTTGGCCGATACGGATAGAGTGATAAGCTGCTGACTTCCCACTTGAACCACTGCTAGTACCAGCACCTGCTGCTCTTATAATATCGACGACACCTGCTATTCTTACACCTTTACACCTTCACACCCACCCTGCTCGCTCCCACTACCACACTACGTGGTTCTGGGCTATATTCGGTCGACAGCAAATACATCGTCATACACACACTCAAGCCTCGGTTGAAATACAGAAACTGAAGCTCTGGCTACAACCTCCCAACACCCACCTACAACGCCTACCTGGTTCTTTCCCGGAGCCAGGCCGAAGGCAACTCGCCCATCTTCGACCTGGCAGACCACTTCTCGCAAGACTCTCCCTCCCCTATCGCCTCCGACCTCCCCGAATCCCCTAGCACCACCGCCTCTACCTCCGTCGATCTCGACCTCGACGAACTGATTCCCTCCCCACCGCCGATAATTGCACAACAGCGGGACTCGTTCTCTCAGTATACGGGATATTCTCCTCCTCCTCTACATCCTGCCTCGAACGGTAACGGAGTTGATCCAAACCTGTTGGCAGAGAATACTTCAACTTCGGTCTCTCGCCTCCGTCGCCGTCGCCGCCGCCCCGAGATTTCGTCCTCGTCCTCATCTTCCTCTGCATCTGAAACCTCGGATATAGGCGGGAATCGTGACGTGGGAAGCTCCTCTGCCCGACCCCCGCTAGCTACCGACGTTTCCTCTGCGGGTACCCGCGGAGTACAACGTTCAACAACAGGCCGTGCAGAAGGCCACCCGCCGTCCCCCAAGCGCAGGCGTTTGGCAAACATGCGGCCCAATAATGGAGATTCAGTGACGACAGCAAATGGACGGTCAGATGCATCGAATGGGCTGTTTTCTACGACGTCGCGGGGGAAGAGCTCTGTGAATGGCAAGTCTTCGAATCACCTGCATAATGGACAGTCGAATACCAACGGGTCGGCGAGATCAGCGGTATCCTCATCATATTTTGGGCATGATCGAGAGGAGGTTACCAGGATTTTGATACAGGGGTTATACGATCTAGGATATAACGGGGCTGCGAGTGCTTTAACTAGGGAAAGCGGGTATGAGTTGGAGAGTCCCTCGGTGGTGGCTTTTAGGAGCGCAGTACTTGATGGACAATGGGCCGAAGCAGAAACTTTATTACTCGAGTCATTTGAGGACGGTCGTGAGGCGAACGATGGAGAATATAAGTCTCCGTCGTCCTGGGGCAAGCTGGCTCTTGCCGAGACTGCGGACAAGAATGAAATGCTTTTCCTGCTGCGACAACAGAAGTTTTTGGAGTTATTAGAAGCTCGAGACCTGGGAGCTGCGTTGATGGTTCTGCGGCATGAGTTGACACCGTTAAATCATAATATTGCTCAGCTGCATGCTCTATCGAGGTATTTCTCATGCTGGTTATCTGCAAAATGACATAGCTAATATGTATAGTCTGTTGATGAGCCCCGTCGAGCATCTTCGGGAACTATCAGGCTGGGGCGGATCGATTGCATTATCTCGAGAGCTTTTGCTTTCTGATTTGTCAAGTATGTCGCACAAGCCCCTCTTTGACTCTTCTTGAGGCTGACCTAACATGTGATAGCTTTTATATCTCCCGCAGTGATGATTCCAGATCATCGACTTGCTTCTCTCCTGGATCAAGTAAAGAGCAACTGGGTCAATCAATGCCTATTTCACAATACTGCGCAATCACCGTCATTATATTCCGATCACATGTGCGACCGCAACGCTTTCCCTCGACATTGCAGTATGCAATTAACGAGGCATTCAAACGAGGTTTGGTATGTCGAGTTTTCGCATGATGGAACGAAACTTGTTACTACCAGCAAAGACAAGTCAGTTATCATTTATGATGCAACAGACAGATTCTCGGTGATTCATAGATTTTATGAACATCATGATGCTGTTGTATTTGCCACGTGGAGTCCGGACGACACCAAGCTTATTACATGTTCTCAAGACAAGACGGCCAAGGTTTGGGATGTTCAGGTACGTACTATCGATCAGCTTGCTTCATATACTGACAAGTACAGACTGGCCACTGTTATATGACGATCGAGCACCATTCCGATATAGTTACCGCTGCCTCCTGGGCCCCTGATGGCGAAACGTTTGTCACAGCGTCTATGGATATCAAGGCGCCGCTCTGTTATTGGGGATTACGATCTCGAAATCCGATACACGTGTGGCGAGACGGATTCCGAGCACAGGACTGCGCCATCACACCGGACGGCACTCGTTTAATTGCGTCGGATAACGAAGACAAGCTATATGTGTATGATCTTGCGTCGCGTGCAGAAGAATACTGCCTTTCCATGAAGAATCACATCACATCAGTCAGCGTCAGCAAAGATTCGAGATATGTTCTATTGAACCTCCGGAATAATCAAATACAACTGATGGATATCGAGACAACAGAGGTTGTTCGTCGCTTTGATGGTCAGAAACAAGGGGAGTGGGTGATTCGAAGTCGATTTGGCGGCGCTGGCGAGAATTTTGTTGTCAGCGGAAGCGAGGGTGCGTCTACATCGCAGGCTTGATGATCGTTGTGACTGACATATGTTTAGATTCTCAGATTTACATATGGCATAGAGAGAACGGCGCCCTTGTGGAGGTATTGGAAGGACACACGAAAGGGTGTGTCAATGCGATCTCTTGGAATCCGAAGAACCCTAGCATGTTTGCCTCTGCCGGAGACGACTGCGTTGTGCGGATGTATGTACAATCTATATGTGACTAGTGTAGTTCTTTGCTGACGATCATAGATGGACACGAGATAATCCCGGCGAAGGCAGCTCGAGCAAAGGCAGACTTTCTAAATCCTCGGACTTCACACGGACGAGTGCTCTTCGATCAACGACGAGCCAACTTTGATCATTGATATGGTATTGGAAGGACGGTGCCGAGTATACAGCTAGCGACTTGATCATGTTTTGGCGCGAGTTGGTATTTTTATATCTATCCGATAGCATCGATGGAGACAATCTCCTCGTATATATTGATTTCCTTTATTATACATTGCATCTTAGGTTTACTGCTGTTCTTCATTTTTAATCTGGTTATTCATTCCTTCCAATTCGGCATTGACAGTGGCAATTTGTATCTGACATTTGAGTTGGTTGCTTTGCTTTTATCTTCTTTGAACATTTTGCACGGATCGGCTAGGTAGAATGGCGCTACAGAAATATCCCACATAGCTAGAATTGATCAATTCCTTTCTTGAGTTTTGAGTATTTATGTATCAATGAATATATACACTGATATGTACGTAGTTTACGATTTTACAACTCCCGTACTGCCTCTGTAGCCTTGAGTGCGCCCGTAACCGTAAAACAGATCGACGGCGAGAGGGCATACATAATCTACCATCGTTAGCACCACTAGCACATATCCACTAGAAAAAAAAAGGAGGAGAGGAACGAACAGCTAACATCTTCGCAATAGCCATTTTATCATCCTTTGTGACCTCATCACTCAACTCCGCAAGTCCGGAGATGAGTAGTGCCGGTGGACCGGTTGGAATCATCATTAGGGTGAACCACAGCACTGGGTCGTGGGGGATTATGGATGTGTAGCGGATTATGAGGTATGTTGCTAGGATACTTATTCTTTCGGCTTGTTAGTCTGAGACATTGCATAATTGGGGGGGTGATGGGAAGGGGGATATACGTAGGCCAGAGGATCAGTCGGACTGTATAAACGACCACGACAGCTCGGATGGGTACTCTTCCTGACCCTTCTACTTCCTCTTCTTCCTCTTCTAACCCCTCCTCCGTAGAGGAAAGAGAGGAGGAGCGTTTCATCCGCTCAAAACTAACACCAAGTTTACATCCGACCAGAAACACCTGTAGGGACGTAAACAGCGTGCCTACATTCTCAATACTTGATACCAGCCACGCATTGAATATCCCTCCTTCTTCATAAGAAGAAAAGAATGCGCGATGGAGTTTGGGCACTAGGCCTAGTAATATGCCTGTTGCGGTGCAGAGGATTGCTGTGTCGAGGAAGGGTGAATCCAAAGCGTCGATGCGTCGTCGAACGGGGCGGGGGAGGTATGAGAAGAGGTGGTGCGTTTTGGCTGAAAGGGCGTGGCGCGCTTCTTGGATGGGTTTGGGGAGGAGGGAGGTTTGTTCGTCTACTGATTCTTCGCCTTCTTCATTTTCTGTTGGTGTATCAATGGTGTTGTGGCGGAATTGGTCTTGGGGTTGCGCTGTACGTGCATCCATCAATCATCTGTCACATATCTCAGGACTGGAAGATATACCTGATACATCCATCCCAGCTGGATCCTGACCACGTCGACTCTCATCCTTATTACTAGAGTCTGCATGACTCAACATCCTCGGCCCAATAGCATACGCAATCGTATTCGAAGCCACAGCACAAACCAAAAAGTACGACTGCGCACGATTCATACAATCCGACTCTGACTGTCCCGGCATCGTAATCAATTTCAGGCTCCCCGTTGACTGCAATGTTTGCAACAACAAAAGTGGGAGGGAGGATGTATTGTTGAATGTTACCGCGGGCGTAACCCAAGTTGGTAGACGCATGCAGCGAGAGAAGGCATGGCCGATGCCGATTGATATAATAGTGTAGAGGATTGACCATACTAGATATTCACCATTAGCACCAATCCTTTCTATTCTTCCAAAAGAGTGAGAGGGGGGCGACCGAAAACAGGGATATAATGCGAAGCAATATCCAAACTCAACTCAGAGCCCAATTTGACCAATATTAGTGCCGGAAGGAATATCTTTACGCATATACCGGACATCTCGTTTATGGTCTCATCGTTGATCAGGTTGGCCTGGCGAGTTATGACGCCGTACAGCAGGGTGAGCAAGACGGATGTGCATGCTTGAAGGGCGCCGAGGAAGGGCTGCACGAGGCCTTTGTTTAGGTCTGTCATCGATTATAGTTTTAAGGTGTATAATGGATCTGTAAGATATAGGTAAGAAATGAGATTGGGGCTCTTGGTGTACTATTTGTATTCTGTCTTTTGTATGGAGACGATCTGGGATGTGTGATGTCATCATGGTGACTGGCTGGCTGTAAATAGCAATTTCGGGGGTAGCGTTTCTTGCTTTTGTCGAATTTTATTCATGAATTAACGAATGAAATCTGGAACTTGTGTTTGAAGATGTAGATTTGTCCCTGTAGAGTTTGAGGATGGTAACAGATGCGAAGGGGATAGTTGACGGTCGAAGGGGATAGTTGACGGTGTAACCCTAATTCCAGGTTAGGGTACAGACATGAGAAGATAAGCTATGTACGAGTGGACGAGGTACATTCTGCCTAATTGCTTCCAAACTTGACCTGACCCGACCAGACTGTAAAAATTGCTCCAGCCCGTAGTTTAGGAGCAGCTTGAAGAAATGAATCCGGGGTCGTCCGTATACGAAAGTAAGTGATCACTGATCAATTGGCCCGATGAGACGACGCTATTAGCTCAGCTAAGACAGCCAAACCACAACAATCAGCAACTGACCCAGACGCAACAACAGCAACAACATCTGTGCAATAATTAACAAAGCGCATGCTTGGTCTAGGATTAAGACCTCGACTCAAGGTCCGCCCATCTCTACTGGACTTGCTGTCGCATAGCAAGACGTTCACAGACCTGGTTGAGTCTGCCGCAGAAGAAGACGAAGCTACGACAGCTTCTCCACCTTTGGACCACCTGCCACCGCTGCCCGCAACTCCAACTCCAACTTCAACTACCACCTCTGCCAGCTTTATCCACAGCTACGACTCGCCATCCTCTCCTACCTATACTACGCCGTTAACTGCAGATAACCTCCCTGCGGAAATTATTGTCGAGCTGCAACCTACTTCCCCGCCGTCGTCACCGTGTCCCTCGCCTCCACCCGTCATGGCGCCCTCTGACAAAAAGCACAATGACGAGGAACAGCTCGGCGCCGTCTTTTCTATTTCCGGTCCCGTCGTGGTGGCCGAGAAAATGATTGGTTGTGCCATGTACGAGTTGGTGAGTATCCTCACTCTGCCCTTATCAAGTTGTTAGCTAATCTAATGATAGTGTCACGTCGGCCACGATCGTCTCGTCGGCGAAGTCATCCGTATCGACGGCGACAAAGCAACAATCCAAGTCTACGAAGAAACAGCCGGCGTCAAAGTCGGTGACCCCGTTACCCGATCCGGTAAACCCCTGTCCGTCGAGCTGGGTCCCGGTCTTATGGAGACAATCTACGATGGTATTCAGCGACCGCTCAAGGCTATTTCAGAGGCTTCCGATAGTATTTACATCCCCCGTGGTATTGCCGTGCCTGCCCTCGACCGCGTGAAGAAGTGGGATTTCAAGCCGACTAAGAAAGTGGGCGACATGATTACCGGTGGTGATATTTGGGGTATCGTCTATGAGAACAGTCTGTTGGACGAGCACAAGATCCTCCTGCCGCCTCGTGCCCGGGGTAAAATCACCAAAATAGCAGAGGCCGGCAGCTACACCGTCGACGAGAAGATTTTGGAAATCGAATTTGACGGCAAGAAATCTGAACACGGTATGATGCACACTTGGCCCGTTCGTGTTCCTCGACCTGTGAACGAGAAGCTTGCGTCCGACTCGCCATTCATAGTCGGACAAAGAGTGCTGGATTCTTTGTTTCCTAGTGTCCAGGGTGGTACTGTGTGTATTCCAGGAGCTTTTGGTTGTGGTAAAACGGTTATTTCGCAGTCCGTGTCCAAGTTCTCAAACAGTGACATTATCGTTTATGTTGGATGCGGCGAGCGTGGTAATGAGATGGCTGAAGTGTTGATGGACTTCCCAGAGGTTGGCTCACCCTGAATTCGTTATATGGTTTATACTGACTCGCGTAGCTCTCCATTGAAATCAATGGCCGCAAAGAACCCATCATGAAGCGCACATGTCTTATTGCCAACACATCGAATATGCCCGTCGCTGCTCGCGAAGCTTCTATCTACACTGGTATCACTGTTGCCGAATACTTCCGTGATCAAGGAAAGAACGTGGCCATGATGGCCGATTCCAGTTCTCGCTGGGCCGAAGCTTTGCGTGAAATTTCTGGTCGTCTTGGTGAAATGCCTGCAGATCAAGGTTTCCCTGCTTACTTGGGAGCTAAGTTGGCCTCCTTTTACGAGCGAGCAGGAAAGAGTGTTGCTCTCGGTAGTCCTGAGCGTGAGGGTAGTGTCAGCATTGTCGGTGCCGTGAGTCCCCCTGGTGGTGATTTCACTGATCCTGTCACCACCAGTACTCTGGGTATTGTGCAAGTTTTCTGGGGTTTGGATAAGAAGTTGGCTCAGCGCAAACATTTCCCGTCTATCAACACTACAGTGTCTTACAGCAAATACACCACCATTCTTGACAAATATTACGAGAAAGAGCACCCTGAATTCCCCCGCCTCCGAGACCAGATTCGAGAACTCTTGTCCAACTCTGAAGATCTCGACCAGGTCGTTCAACTGGTCGGAAAGTCTGCTTTGGGTGATTCGGATAAGATTACTCTGGATGTGGCTGCACTCCTCAAGGATGACTTTTTGCAGCAAAACGGTTATAGTGACTACGACCAGTTCTGTCCTCTGTGGAAGACCCAGTACATGATGAAGGCATTCATGGGATACCACGACGAAGCACAAAAGGCAGTGGCTCAAGGCCAAAGCTGGGCCAAGGTCCGTGAGGCGACTGCAGATATCCAGACTGGTCTGCGAAACATGAAGTTTGAAGTTCCGGATGATGAAAAGGCAGTCTCGGCCAAGGTATGTCTCTATTTCCCCTAAAACCTAGAGGTACACAACTAATTTGCTACTTCAGTACGAGAAACTACTGTCAGACATGTCTGAGCGATTTGCTACGGTTTCCGATGAGTAGACGTCTGGGTTGGATAGAACTTTTCATTTGAGTTGTTATATGGATGTCAAACGTCTGTAGTATATCCTTTTGCCTGATGTTTTTGCTACCCAATATTTCCCTGTTCGCATTGTACCTAGTCGCACTTATATCGTTCTGCTTAGTATAACCATACGGCCTCGGTTGCTCAAGGCAGCACAATTGTCGGAGGCAAACTGATAATTCAATGCCCGTGCCGCGTCATCGTATTGTTTTCTGTTGCACGAAGAATGTAACAGTTTGTAACATCTTATATCCTGAAAGACGCTAATATCCCGTGTAGAGCGTCAAATAATAACTAGTAACTATGACATGGTCTATAACTAGTCAACTGAGGATATCATTAGGCCCTGGATGCCTCGGGAATTAGGCATCGAGCGCTTAGACCAAGTAAGTGACTAGACCCATGACCCGGGATGCACTAGTCCTAAACAGGCCTAGGCAGTATTTACCACTACGTACTTCGTTCTTAAGTTGAACGTGCCCGAATTGTTGCGGCCTGCGTATATCATCACCCACCACCACTCCTCCCACACCTGTGTGAACACAATCCTCTCCCGAGAATTCTGTTCCAACCCGTATTTTACCTCCTTATATAGCTGCCAGCGCTTGTTCTACAGCTGCCTCCATCAGTGCGACTCGAATAATTGCAGCTAAATACCGCCAGAATGGCCACCGCCCCCTCTGGCTACTCGTGCGCATCCCCCCGAATAGCTGTCTTGTGACGATGGAATAATCGCTAACCAACCACAACGACTACAGAATCAACGTCAACGATCCTGGACTAATCTCCCTGGTAAACAAGCTTCAAGATGTCTTTTCGACAGTAGGAGTATGTGCTTGTGTTTCCCCTTACCCCCTCATCAAGACGGTATAGACTGACTCGCTTCCCTCGGCCAGGTACAAAACCCTATCGATTTGCCACAGATCGCCGTTGTCGGTTCGCAATCCAGTGGAAAGAGTTCCGTCTTGGAAAACATTGTCGGACGAGATTTGTGAGTTTATTGAGCGTGGTATTTATGAAACGGACAACGGTTGACTTCTTCGCAGTTTGCCACGAGGTTCCGGAATCGTCACTCGCCGACCCCTGATTCTACAACTGATCAACCGACCGCCCAACAAACAGATAAATGGAACGGATGAAGACAAGGCGGTAGAAGGAACCTCCGACAGTGCGGCCAATGTGGACGAGTACGGCGAGTTCTTGCACATCCCCGGACAAAAGTTCTATGACTTCAACAAGATCCGAGAGGAGATTATCCGCGAAACCGAGACCAAAGTCGGTAAAAATGCTGGCATTTCGCCCGTCCCGATCAATTTGCGCATCTACTCGCCGAACGTCCTTACTTTGACTCTGGTCGATTTACCCGGTTTGACCAAGGTGCCTGTTGGCGACCAACCGAAGGATATTGAGAAGCAGATCAAGGACATGGTTTTGAAGTACATTAGCAAGCCAAATGCCATTGTTCTCGCTGTTACCGCTGCCAACCAGGATTTGGCCAACTCCGATGGTTTGAAGCTCGCTCGTGAAGTTGACCCTGAAGGTCAACGCACCATTGGTGTTCTGACAAAGGTCGATCTTATGGACGAGGGTACCGATGTTGTGGATATTCTTGCAGGCAGGATTATTCCTTTAAGACTTGGTTACGTTCCGGTTGTCAACCGTGGTCAGCGTGATATTGAGAACAAGCGTCCCATCTCGTATGCTCTGGAGCACGAAAAGAACTTTTTCGAGGGACACAAGGCCTACAGGAATAAGGCTAGCTACTGCGGTACTCCTTATCTGGCTCGGAAGCTCAATTTGGTAAGTTTTATTGAATAGCGGTTGGATTCATCTGCTGACTTGGGTAGATTCTTATGATGCACATCAAACAAACACTCCCCGATATCAAGGCGAGAATTTCATCGTCGCTTCAAAAATATACCCAAGAGTTGTCGCAGCTGGGCGATTCTATGCTTGGAAACAGCGCCAATATAGTCTTGAACATCATCACAGAATTCAGCAATGAATACCGAACTGCTCTTGACGGCAAAAACCAGGAACTCTCCAACATTGAGTTGTCCGGTGGTGCTCGTATCAGCTTTGTGTTCCATGAGATTTATTCCAACGGTGTCAAGGCTATTGATCCGTTTGACCACGTCAAGGACCTCGATATCCGAACAATCCTCTACAACTCCTCCGGTTCCTCACCTGCGCTCTTCGTCGGAACAACTGCTTTCGAACTCATTGTCAAACAACAGATCAAGCGGCTCGAAGATCCTTCGCTCAAGTGTGTGTCTTTGGTCTACGATGAGCTTGTCCGGATCTTGAGCCAATTGTTGAACAAGAGCCTGTTCCGCCGTTACCCTATGCTCAAAGAAAAGTTCCACAACGTGGTGATTCAATTCTTCAAGAAATCAATGGAGCCCTGCAACAAGCTTGTCAAGGATTTGGTCAACATGGAAGCGTGCTACATCAACACCGGCCACCCCGATTTCTTGAATGGTCACCGTGCTATGGCCATTGTCAACGAGCGGACACAGGCCAGCAAACCAACCCAGGTTGACCCCAAGACCGGCAAGCCGCTGCCACCTCGTTCCTCTAGTCCTTCATTGGACACTATTCCTGATGCCAACAAGGAGGGTGGATTTTTCGGTAGTTTCTTCGCGTCAAAGAACAAGAAGAAGTTGGCTGCTATGGAGCCTCCCCCACCCACCTTGAAGGCATCTGGTACTTTGAACGAGCGGGAGAACATCGAAGTCGAAGTCATTAGTATGTTTCCCGATCAAAACATCCGATTTGACGCAACTAGCTGACTGTTTTAGAACTGTTGATCACCTCTTACTTTAACATTGTCAAGCGTACGATGATTGACATGGTTCCCAAGGCGATTATGTACACACTTGTGCAGTAAGTACTACCTTATTACTGAGTGGAAATCTTGATCGTTCAGCTAACTTCGTGATAGATTCTCTAAAGATGAAATGCAACGCGAACTTCTCGAAATGATGTACCGCAACAACGAACTCGACGACCTCCTCAAGGAAAGCGACTACACCATTCGCCGCCGAAAGGAATGCCAACAAATGGTCGAGAGTCTGTCCCGCGCCAGCGAAATCGTCAGTCAAGTTCAGTAAATTCAGCGTAGTCAGTTGATTCTTTGGTGTCAAGTTGGTAGTAGATAATTAGACGGCTTCCTTTGTCCTTTTCCTTTGTGTGTTTGTTCTCGCGCCTGTTCCTCATGTTCATTATGTTTTATGTTGATCTTGGCGACGTTGGAAAAGGTCGGTTGCATCTGTTTATGTTTTGGGCAGAGGTTGAGTTGTATGACGAGTTTGATCATCAATTGATATTATGATTGATGAATGTTACATGATGACACTTAATGTGTATGTTTCTCTCTTTATGTCCTATTATCGATTTCAATGTTGCTATTCCATGTTCTAGGGATTCCCCTTGTTAGCACTGCGTTGTTACTTATGTTCTCCTATATTTTCTAGTACCAATCAAATTTGGCTCTACTCATATTCTAGGCCTTCTCAGCAGGCCTCTTATCAACCGCATCATGTCGATAAGTATAATACCACCCTTCCGATGCCATATCCTGCCTAACTTTGTAATTCTCCTCCGCCAACTTGAGCACCGACAAATCCAAATCCACCACCATCGCCCCTTCCTCTTCAGCCTTCATACTTTTTTTGTCTCCTACAGGTCCAATAAACGGCAGAACAACCCTCGACATCCCCAGATAAAAATCCGCCGGCCCCGCCGCATTCGCAAACACGATTGCGCACGTATTCTCAAAACAGCGCGACGCAAGCGTTGACTCAATGAAGAGCTTCTCACTATCCGGGTTTAGTTTCAATGCTTCCTCGTTTGCGTCGTGTTTGCCCCAATACGTCGGGATGATGATGATCTCCGCGCCCTTGGCGATTAGTTCGCGAAATGCCTCGGGGAATGCGAGGTCCCAGCATATCAGCATACCGATTTTGCCGATTTCTGTTTCGATGACTTCGTGGGGGTCGGTGCTGCTGGATGTTAGATGGGGACGTTCGGGGTGCCAGATGTTCTTTTTGCGGTATTTGCCGAGGATGGTGCCGGAAGAAGAAATGAAATAGGCTGTGTTGTAGAGGGCGTGGTCTTTTGCTGTTTCATTTGTGGCTGCGGGGTCTTTGCGTTCGGCTTCGATGATTGTTCCGGGGACGATGTTGATGTGTAGTTTTTCTGCTAGATGGCAGTAGGCGTCGAGGTAGGGCTGGTTTTGGAAGGCTTGTTTGTAGAAATCGGGTGATTCGGGGGCCCAGCCGCAGAGGTGGTATCTGTATGATGTTAGTAACGATCCTGAGTGAGCGCTTGCAGGGAGGCATACTCTGGGAGAACAGCGAGCGTGGCGCCATCGGCCGCGGCGGATGTGATGTACTTGACGGCTTGGGAGTGATTGTAGTCCGGGTCGAGATTCTATTCAATATATCAGTGGGTATGTGCTCTTGCTGTTGTGAATGAGTTTGTTGCATGACGGTGCGGGGAAGTTGATGGAAAAAGACTGACTTTGATATGCCACTGTATAACGGCTACTTTATGTACTGGCGCCATAATCAATGCTTAGTACGTCCTTGGATCGTATATAGATTCAGTATTGTCAAAGAGATTGATGTAGGTGAGAAAAAGAGCTGAAGTGTCGACGAACTCGTGCCAGCCCACTTCTAACGCGGCCAATGGTCTCTGCCCGATAAGATAAACCTTATCACTTACCTTCCTATTTTGGGCATAAAATGCACACAAGCAATCTCTATACGTAGTTCAACTAGATCCTGAGTACCTAGGTAGGCTTATCGGAATGTCTTGTCTGTCTTGTTCATATTCATGATATAGCCCTGTTGGCATGTTTGTATGTTGGCCTGGGCATCGACAATACGATGTAGTCAGACTGCCTGACTGGATGAGCATAGGGATGGGAATGGCAATATGAGCTGTGGATCTTTAACAGTCTTGGTCAAAAGTACAGTACATATCCTAGTATACAATCGTTCTATTTTAACAATTCACAAATCAACAAATAATCCACGTGTTGTTGCTGATTGCGCAAACTGGCCGAGCTTATCGATAAACATACGTCATGTAGCGAATTACGTCAACCCTGGCATCAGACGACGACGACAGCTTGGATCGATCTGTGCCTCCTTTTTTCTCTACATGATTCTGATTCGATTGATTTATTCCGAATAGATTCAATGTGTGGACCGTGTGGGTATCTATTCATAGCCCTTGCGTGGAGTATCGACATCTGTCATTGAAGAAATGGTCCGATAAATACCTATGTCCCCCCTCAATTACTCGAATCTTGAGATGAAGATTTTCCTTAGGAGACCCGATTTAAGGGCCACTCGTGGCTATAAGATTGGCAGCTATGAGCAGCCTAGCCAGCAATGCCTTCCGCAAACGGTCTGCATCCGTCGATTCACTGATGACCGACCGCAATGACGACCCCGGCTTGCGTTGCACACTTTCGCACGAGTATCTCAAAACTGATCCAGCGTTCAATCCGTCTGTAGTTGCCGGAGCAAAGCCACCGGCAATAACTACCAGCGCAAATATAAAGCAACGCCTGCCCTGTGCTCGAGCCGCCAAGGCTGCATCAAAGGGGTTGGCGACTAATATCCTGCATCCTCGGCGGACTATAATCCAGCAGTTTCAGAGCAAAACTGCAAAAAGTTTGTCAAGAGCAACACGTCCATATATTACGCCTCAAGCGGATCGCGAGTTTCTCGCCGCGCACGATGCTCTTTTCGAAGCAAAGAAAAATGGCGAAAGGAAACCGCCACGCGGGACCCGTAATAGGAGGAAGGGGACAGAGGAAAAGCCAGACGAGAGAAAAAGAGTCACGGATTCAACAGGATGCATACCCCCTGAGACTGAGGCAGAAGTTCAAAGCAGGAAGATAGAGTTACTGGAGGCGCACCGCCAGAGTATCATAGTGGCGTGGATAACGAGTCGACATATGAAAGCCGTACGAGTGACGCCGTCACGAATTGCAGATTTTCCGAGATTGGATGATGAGAAGTTCATCGAGAGGGACGCCTCTGGTAATGAGGTCAGCTTCAAGTGGGACAGATATTTGGGTCAGGTCAGTATGACTGTTTAGTTCCGACAGGTTCAAGTTCTCACTTTTACAGCTCTTTCTATACTACTCTCAACCGTTCATGGCGAGATATGTGGACGTTGATGAATGGAAGTCACCCTTGGATATTGTTACACTTACAGAACGTCTGGTAGTGGCCAGCGAGCCGTGGCAAGAGTGGTGGATGGGTATCCGAAATCTTTATCGATGGGAAAGACCACAGCATACGGCGTTTTGGTACGGTGTTTTTTGGATTTTATGGTACACGCAGCATGTGGTCGGCTTTGTGGTGAGTGTATAGCCCTCACTTAGGGATGTTTGACCTAATAGTGCAGTATGCATACATCATATACATCACATTGAAGAACAAATTCTACCCACACGATGTCAATTCTATGCGAGAATCCTTGGATCGGTCGCTTGACAGAGGGGCCCAGGCTTATCGGTTCGGTGAATTGGTTGATCGGTATGGACGAGAGAAATGGCTTGAGCCGTTACTAGACCAAATTGCTCCTTTTATACGGCTTCAACTTGGTGATCTAGTGGCGTTTTTGGAAATCACAAGAAAGTATGCTCGTTTACTGTCCCTATACAATGTTCGAAAACTAATTGTGACCAAGCTTTTACTACTGGCGCGACCCCCTGAAAACCGCAGCCACATTGTTCTTTTTCTTTTCTTGTCTACTCGTCGCTTTGCTTACAGATGCGGAGTTTTGCATGAAGATCGTATGGTTTATTGTGATCAACGTCTTCTTCCTCTGTTGGCCGATAGCTAGTCGATACCCGCGGTATCGATATCTTGTCAGTCCGTTCCGCTGGGTATTCTGGGACATACCTTCTTATCGTAAGTCTTTTGGTGGCTTGCAGATGGCTTGGATTGCTGACTGTAGTAGCCGAATGGGCAATACGCTTCCTACAAGAATATGAAGTTCTTCGTCGACACGAAATCAAAACACGAGGGCTAGCGCACAATGAGAATTCTTATTCTGAAGAATGTCCAACCTGCCAGGAAGCCGAGGGGGATGTTTTTCAAGATGCGGTTGAGACTCAGGACCAAGCTGCAAAGGAATTTCTAATTCAAGGAAATAAAGATACAACGCATGGTGATGATACCATCTCACCATACGTTCAATCGGTCTTTTTTGCTACCTTTCACCACGGCCACGAGGGCCAACTCATTCTGACCTCGGAAGGAATACGTTTCGTCGAAAAACCGTATCTTCTGACTACACTTCATAAACAAAAGCCATTACTCGACCGCGAACCGCGATGGTCATACACGTACGGACAGCTCTTGCAAATAACGAAACAACGTAGCCCCCGACTATCAAAACTCGCAGGTCTCGATCGCAAACTAGAAAGGTTAGAATTTGAGTTTTTGATTGATAGTGAGATGAGCGCGAGCCAGGAAGTATTTAGATTGGAGACCTCATATCACTCCACAACAGGTGGCAAGCAGCGGACACAAATTGAGAGTGTGGACGTCAATCAAGTCGAGCGCGATGAGATTTTCAACCTGGTTGTTGGGTGGAGTAAGAGCCGATGGCAGGCGACGAGTGGGCAGAGCGATTCGACCAAGAAGTGATGCCATGATCATGATTATGATCATGATCATGTTCATGTTCATGTTTCATCCTTCATGATCGTCAGGGTATGCTTGACAGGTGATCTGAGACATGTTCCTGTGGATTATGTGCATTTCCATACAATACGATAATTACAGGTCGATAAGCAGCGCCGCACAAGCCGATTTGACTGGGCTGTATGAGAATTACGTAGTGCAATACGTGGACCGATACGTAGACTGAGGCGCAGCAATACAAATGTCTCGCATTTTTTATATTCTGATCTTGTCATTATAAAAGAGCTCTTATTAATCTCAAGTACTAAATACCGTCACATCAACTCGGATATTTTACCTTTTTCACATCAAACGATATGAATTGTGTACATTTAGTGCCTGTTTAGTGGCAGTTCGCAGCCAAGTCTCACATTAGCGTTGAGCTGTTGCTTGCATTTAGGCACATCCTGACTCGAGACTCTTAGGGCTTCAGAGATGGCTTGGCCTAGTGCCAAATCTAGGGTTCTCAATGGTGGGGCAATATTCATCTATTTTCTTACTCCGTATTTTTGCTGTTGATAAGCTTCCTGAGTGGACTTTTAATTTACTCCAATACAGGCGTAGGCAGTCACGAATCAGGTGAATCCATTCGTCTGTATTCATGATCACGACGGCTGTAAATCAATAGTGGACACAGGTGTATCATAATTGTTTATCGATTGATTTAATTTGACGGAGGGATGATTGACAGATGTCCGAGTGGAGCAGCTCCGACTGTCAGAAACAGGAAATACGTAAATACTCGACATTCTTTCCTGCCCTTGCTGCCTTGCATCATCGACTTCTGCTCTTTCCTGACTACACCCTGCTTCAGCCACTACTTCACTACTAATACAGTCATCACTATAAAGTCACTATACACTCTTTGATTACAAATCGTGTGAAATATATCTATCCAACATTGAATACATCCGAACCTTCCATCACCTTAGAGCGCATTGCCAACATGGCATATCAAGGGACGCAATACCCAAAATCAGACACCCCGCCATACGCCGACAACATCGCTCTCAACTCCGCCTTCAACAATCAATCGCCTGCAAGACTATCGCAGTACTCACGATTCGACCCCCGAGGATGGAGAACACGCACACAACTGATTGCGGCCGGCGGTGTGGTGGTGATTCTGATTGCGATCATTGTCGGCGCATACGAAGGAGTGAAAGCTAACCGATACCCGAATTATTCGGCGCTGAGTTATTCGTTGAAGGATACATATGAGGGGGAGAACTTTTTTGATAATTTTTGGTACTGGTCTGATGCGGATCCGACGGGGGGTTTTGTTGTGTAAGCTCTCTATTCCTGACACTGTCCGTATCTGTTAGCTGATGATCGTAGCTACCTGCAACGTGCAAACGCAGTTTGGTCTAATCTTACGTATGCGACGAATGAATCTGCCATCATCAAAGTCGATACAAGCTATCCCGACACTACCGGCGGCCGCAACTCCATTCGCATCCAGTCCAACAACACATATAACGACGGTCTATTCATCTTCGACATCCTCCATACCCCCTATGGCTGCGGCACATGGCCTGCCTTGTGGCTTTCGGATTCTAGCAATTGGCCCACTAATGGCGAGATTGATATTATCGAAGCTACCAACAATGGTACCTGGGGAAACAGTATGACTTTGCATACAACAGACAGCTGTAGTATGAGCGTGAAGCGCAAAGAAACGGGTAAAGTGACGTCGACAAACTGCTACAACGGAACAAACTCGAATGAAGGCTGCGGTGTTTCGGGTACGACTGCTTCCTATGGGCCAGAATTCAACAGTAACGGTGGAGGAGTGAGTATCAACTTTGGCAGATTTTACTAAACAATATGCTAACTCTATATGACAAAGGTATATGCGACTGAACTCCGCGACGCTGGTATCCGTATCTGGTGGTGGCCTCGCGCCTCAATTCCGTCCGACATCACCAACGGCAGCCCAGACCCATCCACCTGGGGTGAGCCTACAGCCGACTTCCCATCTACAGACTGCAGCATTTCATCGCACTTCCGAAATCAGAGTATCATTGCCAACATCGATCTGTGCGGATCATTGGCTGCTGCCGACAAATACTACGTCGATGAGGCGCAGTGTCCGAGTAATTGCACCGCATACGTGGCTGCGAATCCCGGTGCGTTCACAGAGGCGTATTGGGAGTTTAAGAGTTTCAAGGTCTATCAATCTTCTTGACGACATACCAATCTTTCTTTTTGCCTGCTTTTTCTTTCTTTGACGTGAAAGAGTTGGAGGTGATGACATAAACTAAGTAATGAGATGGGATATTCTTACGACGGCAGCTACTACTCACGAGCTATAGATGTGATACAAGTTTTGCGATGATATTTTTGTTTGTCAAGCGCCACCACTGTTTGTGAGATGACGCTGGCTTTGATCTCATATTGTTGACTGCCTAATAGCATAATCGTTCAGTGGTGGCGGATGATTTACCTCCAGCGCAAAATAATTCAAGTAATGATCATGATTGTTTGCCATTATTATCAAATTCACTATCAAGCCAGAAGCCACTCGTTCATGCCACCTGATAATTCGTAGTGATAGGGGCAAGCATGATGTCAAAATCGATCATAAGGCGAGTCCGGACGACGCAAAAATGCCTATAAAGATAGACCAGATTCCAGCGCAAACTCAACCTTTTCGAAATCATCCAAGCTCAAAAAGAAACCAAAACAACAAACAGAAGAAAAAACCGATTTCGTTAGATCTCAACCAAAACAAATCAGCAAAAATGACTAGCAACACCTACGGCAGCAGCTACGCCACCGACCCTTACGGTACCAACACCTACGGCACCAGCACGTACGGCACAACCACCGCTGCCGGTGATTACGGCACCGCTGGCACCAGCTACAGCACATACGGCGACACCAGCCGCGGCGGCGCAAACCGGACTACTTACGACCCTACCACCGGCGCCTACGATCAGCACATCGACTACGATGCTGATGCCAGCACCCGCCGCCATCACCGCGAGCAGATGGATGAGTCTGGCAGATACTACCATCGCGATGTAGATCGGGATACCTCCGGGTTGGATAATACCACTCGCGTGCATAAGGAGTACTCCAATCCTAATACGGGAACGAGTTATACTAGAGATTCGGCCTATGATAGGAATAATTTGGTCTGAACGGTCGACTTGATGAAGATGGGGTTTGAGGGGACGTATTGAGGTGGATTTTTACTGGTGTGTCGTGTTTGAGAGTGAGTGATCTGAGGGATGATATCGGATTGTGTGGAGGAGTTGATGAGATGATTGCATTTGCTTTCTGTTTCTGTTCATTCTTTATGTTTTGCTTTTTTTTACTGATCCACTGAATTAGCCTTCTAGCTCAGCGGATCTTGCATAATGTCTTGCTGCTTGCTTTTGTAAATATGGTGGGAGACATGCATCGCTCGTTTTTGGAGAAATATGTCTGATAACTCTTTTGAAAATGAACAATCAGACCGAAATTGATATTTTTTATCTTAATACTTTCCTTACATCTGCTTAAATAACTGATAGATTGAAGTACTGTTCCCGAAAACATTTGAAGGAGTGTGTCAAGAAATTGCCTAAAAGAGGCTAAATTTCCGTAATAGGAAATTTTCGACCACGATAGGGTTAGCTACCTGTGTACGCCGCGGCGCTGCTTTATGTAGGAGTGTATCTTTTTTTATCAATTTGTATCCGGACAAGTTGCAATTGGCAAATCCGTTCGTACGGTATTGTAATTCAAGCAAAATCTATTAATTGGAACTGAGTAATGCGTGTCACCAATTTCAATACAGGATATGCTTAAACGATCATAATAATTTTCCCTCCCAACCGTCACAAACCCAAAATTCTCCGCTAGTACCAGCCTGTTAGATCAATCCATGCTTGTTTTGTGCATCAATGTGGCCCAATCCATCGCTTCGAAGAACCGCAACGTCGGTCAGATTCAAAATTGACAAAAGCTTAGGAAGGCATCTGGACAATCATGACGGCACCAAAGGGACCGTTTTCGTTCTTGTTGCTGATCTTGACAGCGCACAAATTTGACTGACCGTTGGCAGTGCCGCTGCAAGTAACACTGGAGGGAATGGCGATTTCGAGAGTCTACGACAGTGTCAGTCTTAATTACAAGTGAACCTTAATGAAGAAAACTTACATAATCCTTGTCCACCAAAGTGGCAGTCTCACGCTTGCCTCTGGTGCGCGAGGCTCCGCGATCGAATGTACGTGTTGCACGTTTTTGGATGATATGGCCATGACCAGCTGCAAGCGCAGCTTTGCTAGGAGTAGTATCAATCCAGCCTCCCTTACCGGGCACTTGGGTAGTTACCTCCATATCAACCGCCTTCGAGAATTTACCAGAGGCCGTAGGATCAATAATCGCGCTGTATGGACCTGCGCCATCGCTGGTCACAATATGCAGAGTAGCGTTGATACTACCACCCTGACTAACCTGAGGCAAGGTAACCCCCGACAGAGCCATGGCCTTGACCAAGTCGGCCATGCCGAGGTTACCATGGCTCGACTCGGTCCAGCCGAAGTCGTCGTCGGTTTTGATGTCCTTGGACCAAAAGACGGTGGTATCGACTTCGGTCTGGTAGTTTTGACCAACGTTGGCGACGGAGCCACCTTTGATTCCGAGGGCTGTTCCGTTACCGCCGAGGTCACCGGTGAGGACAGTCACTTTTCCATGGCCAGCCACAAGGGGAGCTGCCATGAGAGTTGAGATGAGGATGGAGCTGAACATCTTGATTGGATTATTGTATTTTGCAGTCGTTAACAAGCGTTAAAGATGGGTTTGATTTCTGGTGAAAGAGTGTTTCGAAAAGAAGGTCACGAACCAGTCGCGAGTCTGATGAATGAAAGTAAAAGGTAAACTGATTGAAAGCTGTGTATTGATGAAAAACAGAAGTATATCTTGGACAGAGGAGGTCGATGTATTTATATTCATAATGAAGAAGCTCAACTACCTAATGCATCACAAAGTCGCCCACATCTAATTTTGTTACTATTTTGCTGCGTTGTCTCATTTTGCATTACCAATTTGATCTGGGATGTATTGGTATTGCCTATATTGCCGAATTGCTGTCTTGTGCCTGACTATAGTCAATTCTCTTGAATGATTGACATCTGGACATTTATCAGTGCAGAAACGTCAAACAAGCTATCTTACTCCGTCGACGTATGTTTTGTCCAAGAATGAGTATGTACGAAGCATTTCGGGACCTAATTTTGTCATGACACAGGTACAGTTTAGGCTTGTAGATATAGGATTAAACGATTGGCAATGACCTCATATGATTTATGACAATTGGCTAATATGTGGGCCTTTGCACAGATGTATTTATATCATCATTTAGCTCAAATCCTAGTAAATATAAAGTGGTGGACGAGAAATCTAGGGGCTTGGCTACGTAATCCTAGTCCATACTTCTGGTGCAATTATGGTGCATTGGTAAAACATAGTCAGCGCGAATCATCAAACAGGTAACTAATGAGAAACCAATCGCATCTGTCGAGGACTCTGTGAGCCGGGTTGTAAGCGCCTTACAACAGCGGCGGCTGCTAAAAAAGGAAAACACGAAACCCTAAACGGGGAGGCAAGCTAGGATAACTAGGGGTTAAATATAACAACATCGGAACAGTTACCCCGACCTTCTCAAGAACCTCACGCTTGGCTATCTTGTCCGAAACCTGTTGATCCGGCTGCAGCGCAACCTCCTTGCGACCTGCTTTATGGACTCGTCCATTGATCATCATAATGTCAAGTTTTGCATGATCTTGTAGGATGGTAATAACCTTCAAGGGGTCTCCATCTACGACTACGCAATTAGCAAAATTCCCTGGCTTGACTTGTCCCATTTCGTGAGATCGCATGAATACTTTCGCGACTGCATATATGGCGGCTATAATGGCTTCGTGAGCGGTGAAATTGAGTAGTTTTGTGAAATGCTCAATGTCTTGGGTGTATGTTCTGTGTGGCGTCCAAGCGAAGCTGTAGTCTCTGTTGTATTGTGTGTGCTATTAGTTGGATTGTTTAAGAATCAATGTGAGACAAATAATGCATACCCGCCAGGAAGTACTACTATCGCCGATGCATCTCTCAAAGTCCTACAATCGCAGTATCGAGCTCCTTTTTGTAGCCTGCTTTCTCAGCGACCTCGGTTGTGTATCCGAATGCGCCGGCTTCATACAACGTCGCAACGAGCCAGTTGATAGCACGGACTACCACATGCTGCGTTTTCTTCTTTTCAAGAACATCCATCGCTGTTAACCCGAATTAGCCATATGTAATGATTTAGTAGAGTGAGGCAGTTGTTACATTCTTCATCAATATACGAAGCATGATATATCACTTCTACGCAGTTTGTCGGACAGAATCTCGTGTCCTGGCATGAGCACACAGTCTGATGCCATGCTTATGAGCTTCGCCAACACACACCTGTGTCTACTCGTTTGTAAAATAGCAGTCCTCGTCTCGGATTTTTGTAATCTTTTCAAAACGGACCCTAAGACCAACAAAAGTAAGTAAAATATGAACTTTAATCTTTAGAAAAGGAATATGTGTTGACAAACAATTGGCCCTTATCGATTCTTGCAATTTCTCAGACATCACATAGAATGTGGCTGCGTCTTTTCAGGGTTATTATATTCCTCTAATTGGCATTCCAAAGGCACAGATATCGGAAGTGCTAATGTCATTTAGAATTTTACTGGCCAGGACTGTACCTGGCAGTTTTGGCGATTTCATAGCCTGAAACAGATGGAAGAAAATGGGAAGAAGCTGTGTGTTGGAAGGACGAAGGGGGTTGAGAATTGGTTTAAAGAACCCACCCCCCGGGCGCTACGTTTGGTTGAGTGGCTTGGACGATGATTGGTGGCTTGCGTATAAATCTTAAATATGCTTTCTGCATGTATATATAAGACTTTTGTGTATTGCTGCAGTCTGGCTATGATAGTCAAGGTCAATCTAGGTACCTATCTGGTTGGAATGTTGTCTTGCAGCACTACAACAATCAAGTGATAGAATGTATCAATTGATCAAGCGTAGGACGATACAATCAATTGATACTGGTAGCATTGCATTCAAGTGGCAAGAGCTCATACTTGAGGACGAGCCTCATGTGTACTCTTTAGTAAGCGACCCCCTAAACGTTGGACTGCATCTCAAATGCTGGCAGAGTGATCGGAGTAATGCCTGTCCACAACCCTGCACAGGCGGCCCAGACTGGATAAAGGCATTCAAGTCAGTATACATTCGAGTTAAAGGCCTATAAAGCTGCAGTGAACGAAGGAAGTACTCACAAGACAAGAAGCAGACAATCAAGCCAAAGGCATAGCCTGTCGTCAACAATCCATTTGTTCCAACCATGAATCCACAAGCGAGCAGCAATAGGCATATATCAAGGAAGATTAGATCCAGAAGCAGTACCCAAGTCGACCTCATTGCTGCAATTGTATAGATGACGGTAATGATGAACCACACCCAAAGAAAGATCGAAATCGCTTGGTTGAATTCCGGCATGATCGCGTTGGTAGTCGGGTCGATGTATGCTGCGATAATCCCTGAACCGGGTAGATAGATCATGGCATAGGACAGGTTGAAAGCGCCGTATGAAGTAAAGACTGTAGCACCGAACTAGTATAAACGACACTTAGTAGATGACAATGCAACCAGGAATCTAATCAAACGTACAGTGTTTCCCGTGATGAATTCCATGATGCCAGCAATAAACTGACAGATACCACCAAGAAAGACCAGCATACCGATCATCACATTTGGGGACTGAATGCCCTTGGCATGCAGACCGTAGACGGAAATGAGGAAGATAACTGTAAATTGCTTCAGCGTCCATGCAACTAAAAATCTGACTACATGGGTTTTTACCAGCACCAAAGGAGATGAGAGCCAATGGAGATGGATTGGCAAAAGTGCGATGGATCACAGGAAGTGGTGTCTGTGAGCGGTCATTGGGATGACCTCCAGCTGTGGTCAGGCGTTCCAGGGGGTTGGTGCTTGGAGCAGGGTCTCGATGAGTGCCTGCATCAACTGCAGAGTCTTTGGAAGACATGATTGGTGATTGCTGGAGATTTGCGATGATCTTCGCTCGGTGGTAAGGCTTCTTAAGACAGCGTTGATGAAGTTGATGGAGGGAAAAAGAGGTAGAAAAGCAGATTTCTCGCTTGCTGCAGATAAATGTTGCCCTGTTGCCCGGCTTCCTCTTGACCACCGCGTCACGTGTAACGCAAGCGAGCACGCACAAAGGCTCCTTTTCTCTTCCATAGTTATTACTAGCTAGCAGTTATCTAGGTAGCAGCAGTATGAGCCCTTTTGCCTACTACCTAGGTATGGCTACAGCTCTCTTATACTATCAATAGCCAATATAGCCAATAGAACCAATAGAACCGCGAGAATTTGGGTCAGATTTCAAATCTTGTACCATCTATGCCCATGTCTCCATATTTCCATCAGCTAATCCTCCCATTTCCCCCGCATAATGGCCGACTTGTCCATTACCTAGGCATATGCCAGGATCGGGATATGGTAGTCGCATATAAGTCAGGGTTAGGGCTGTCCGTCGCTCTCCGTCTTTCTCCGCCTGTGGGGTCATCACAACTATCCACGCGGGGTGTCTGTATGAGTAGTACTGCTGTACTTACATATAGATCTATAGTACTCTCATCTTCAGATACGTATGTCAAGCCACAATGCCTTTCAACTACTGTGCCTATATTGACCCCTCGGGGGAACATCGCATCGGTCATCTCGACCTCGATACCGAACAAATCCAGCCTCTGGTGTTTGTATCGGGAACTCGTCTCTCGAACCTATACGAAGTCATCGAAGCCGGTGAAAACAACATCGCGGCATCTCAAGAAAACAGCATTGCGCTATCTGACGTCCAGTTACTCCCTCCCATCTCTGGAAGAGACATTCTGGCTGTTGGCAAGAACTATGTCGAGCATGCCAAAGAGTTCAACTCCTCCGGCTTTGATGCTTCGGACAAAAACGATCAGCCAACGCTGCCAGTGATTTTCACCAAGCGCGCAACATCAATCGTGGCACATGGCGAACCCGTTCTACTTCATCCGGGGTTCACAGAAACTCCAGACTACGAGGGTGAGATTGGCGTCATTATTGGAAAAGCAGGGCATAAGATTTCAGAGGCTGAGGCAATGGACTACGTTTGGGGATATACCATCATCAACGATTTTACTGCTCGTGAACGGCAGCGAGACCATAAACAATTCTTCATCGGCAAGTCGCCAGACACATACTGCCCCATTGGACCAGTCGCAGTGCCCAAGGAACACCTACCAGCCAACCTTCAGGTTCAGACTTTTGTCAACGGAGAAAAGAGACAGGATGCAACAATAAATCAGCTCATATTCAGTGTTCCACATCTTATTGCGTGTTTGTCACAGGCTCAAACACTACAACCGGGTGACACGATAGCTACTGGTACACCTTATGGAGTCGGATTCGGCTTCCGGCCTATGAAATTCCTCAAGGCTGGAGATGAAGTCGAAGTTTCTGTCACCGGTTTGGGGACTCTGAGAAATCCCATTGCTTCCCCGGATGTAACCAATTACACCGTCGACCGCGTTAAAGCACAATCCTCTATCTCCGTTTCCAATCTGAAAACACGAGGCCACAATGGTCTCGTAAAGCTTGGAAATAAAGAACTCTTCTATCAGTTCAAAGGCCAGACAGATGGCCCTCAAATTATCTTTGTACATGGACTGGGTGGATCATCGACATACTTTTCTCCTCTCTACGAAAATCTTCAAGCTACACATGGCCTACATCTCATCGATCTCGAAGGACATGGCTTATCGCCGACAAGTGCTCTGAGCAATCTCACCATTGGATCCTTTGCTTCAGACATCCGAGAAGTGTACACACTTGCTCGACCGGATTCAAAACCGGCAACAGTCATTGCCCACTCCATGGGTTGCTTGATAGGTATAAAGTTTGCTCTAGAGAACACAAGCTTGGTCTCATCTCTACTTCTCATGGGACCTCCTCCATCTCCACTGCCCCAAGCTGGCAGCACCGGAAGCTTTGCACGGGCAGAAACTGTTCGCAGCAAAGGTATGGTGGCAGTAGTGGATGCCATAGTCAACGCCGGGCTTTCTTCAAAGACAAAGGCAAGCAATCCCTTGGCAGTTACCGCGGCTCGATTGTCTCTGCTCGGCCAAGATCCGGAGGGATATGTAAAGGCATGTATGGCATTGGCGAGATCTGCCGGGGAGACTCTAGATGTAGCTCAATTGCCTGCAGAATGCAAGACGTTGATCCTCACCGGTACCGAAGATGCTGTTAGCCCGCCGGCTGTATGTTCTGCGTATGGACAGAATATAAAGTCTTCTGAGGTCGAGGTTTTAGACGATGTTGCACACTGGCATTTGTTTGAAGACGTCAAGGGGGTTTCTGATGCTGTCTATTCGTTTCTGGGGGTCAACGAGTGAATCCATACATGATCCAAGATGGAGTAAATAACTTATTTGAAAAGATACATAGATTATATAAGCATACTTTAGAACAAAGACATTCCTCAAATAACATGAAATCACACTAAACCTACCCCCGGTAACCGGGGTCCGTAGCGTAGCGTTGGCGGTCTATGCAGGACTACATCCACGCCCCCGCAAGTACAAATAGCGACCATCTCCCCCCTATCATTTACAATTTCCACCACTAGTTAATCGCTAATCAAAGAACGTATCTGCACCCTGCCATATATTGTGAGCTACAACGTCTTCCAAAAGGCTTCCCCTAAGCCGTGAGAACTGTCGGCGACAGAAAATCCGATGTATAGGTTCTGGACATCACCCTCCATGTGATACGTGCTCTCGGCGTGGTTATGCCTCGACTTGTCGTTTTCCACGCCAAAACACTCAGATTCCCAACGAAAGTCCTGCTTCAAGTCAACCGGAAACTCTTGTGGGAAACGTATCTACCTTGGAGAATTTACTAAAGCAGAACATTGAATTGACAACGGCACTGTTGAATCAAAAGTCTGCTGCTGTACCCTAAATCCTGTCTCCGGATTCTAGTCCCTATATCGCAACCTTCACATCATCATCATGAAGAGAGATTGTCATCTTATCCCACACAAAGCGTCCGAACAGGTCGTTTGGTGACACTTCCCTCGGGTCATGTACGCTCCATCCTGTCTCACGACATGGGCGGAGACTCTGATCTGCTTAACGCGATGTTAAGTTCACCTCCAGCTCCCGGTTTCCATTCTTCTCTGAACAGCAGACTTCCGCTATTGACGAGCTACTCGGTATACTCCCTCCGCTTCCAAATCTCGAAGAGCTCAAATCCGGATTCTTCGTTGTATTCTCTCCATTGTTCCATATTCTTCATGACCCGACGTTTCATCTTCAATACCACTGGTGACCTGGGAAAATCCAAAGTGGACTCCGCTGTCGTTTGTCGTTCTGAGTGCACTAGACGATAGCCACCCCCTTCTCTCAGATCGGAGCCACGACGCCGATCCTGGTACAAATATCCGCAATCTATCCAAAAAGTATCGCTTAGCAGCAATGCGATGTCTAGTCGCAGATAACTTCATGGTCTGTCACAATCTACACACGATCCAGTGTCTCGTACTGTTAATCTATGCATTGAACCATGCCCAAGGCCCTGCGTGGTCTCTGCTCGGCACAACACTTCATATCGCCATCTCAATTGGATGTGCGGTCGATCCAGCGGGTCTAGACGTTGATCGTGTCGAAGCAGAAGAACGCCGACGATTCTGGGCTGGTTTAAGGATATTGTATACAATCCAGAATACGTGTTTGGGGAGTCTCATGCCATTTCGTATGGATGCACTAGTGGCTCTTACTCTGGACATAGAAGGTTTTCCGCCGGAGGAATGACTTATGCCATCGGTGGTGCTATGGAATGCTTCGCCGGCATCGCGAAGTAATCCTGCGGTGTACCCTAGGACTTGATTCTGGCAGGCTTGTAAGATAGCAATTCAAGCTTTGATTATATTTATATCATTAATATAGCAACCAAAATCGACAAGTGTATGCCCGCTCGCTCTAAATCTCGCCAAAGAAAGCCAACAGAAGAAGGAAACAGTTCTCAATCACGCATATCCACCGACCGTCTAGGTCTAGATCTTGTCCTGCTTCCTATAGAATTATACGTGTGGGAATGATATATCCCCGACGACTGCCCGTTAGCTCCTGTCATGTTGCTGATATTGGATTCTCTCCGGCGTAGACGTCGCTCTGCGTCGTCCTGTTCCTTCTGCTGCAAAGATTCAGAAGGGAGAAGAATGGCCCGATCGAGTGCATACGGCAAGCCACGGTGCCGGCCACGAATCTGCATTGCAATGATAATCAACTTCGAAATCACCCTAAACTGTGCAGAAAAGGATGTATTCGTGTTGGGATACCCGAGGGACAAGCCGACTGTTCCGTATGCCGAGACGATTTCAAAAAGGACGGCGAACAGGGAAAAGGCATAATTATCGGCGCTACTCTCTAAGCGATCGGCTTCGACAATGGCAATGATAAATAGTCCCAAAAAGATGTACCACAAATCGAAACTCAGTTGCCGGCGTAAATGGGCACCAATATAGCTAGGCTCTTTGATATCCTCGTCTTCCTCCTCAGCCGAGCCGTATATACCGAGACTTCTCTCTTCGTACACATTGGTTCGTCGCATGGAAATGGCGATAGGGAAGACAGAAATGTACATCATGATTGTGTAGGACACTTGAATGGCCGGGTGCAAAGCGGAGATATTGACGACACCAAATCCAGCAGTTCTCGTCGAAAATGCTTGAAAGAGGCCATCCAGCACACGGTAACCAGGAGGAATAGCGGTGATAACGGGGTCGTTAAGCTGCGCTTAGCGTTAGTAAAGAAAGCCCAGTCGACATGAACAATCGTAAACTCACATCAAGTATAATGAAGAAAATCAGGTCCACACCGTTCAATATGACCAAAATAGCAAAAAGCCACCATGTAGCGTTTCGAGGAAATAGCAAAGTAAAACATCGCCGAGGATGGTCTAGCAAAAACCGAAGCTCTTCCCATAGGGCGGTACCGGTTCTAGTAAATTTGGAAATAGTCCAAATCACCAGACGCAACATGCAAGGGAATCCCGTGTTACCAATAACAATAAGAAAACTCATGACAAGAAGCGGCCAAACCGCTTCATAGAACGAGTTCATGGAATCCGGAGTCAAAGTGAAACCAAGATCGTTGAAAGCCGATTGAGCTGTGAAGACACCCCACCAAGCACGTCCTTGGCCGTCACCGGTCACCACAGGGCCGTATGTCTCACTGGTAAGAATCCATGGAACAAGAGAAATAATGCCGAAAATGTGGAAGCCAACAAAGTAACCCACCAACACAAGAGCCAGTGTTTTAAGAGCTCGATACTCAATACCGCCGAGTTCCTCACGTTGCTCCTCAGTAAGAGCAACAAAAGCAGAATTCCTACCAACTGTAGCATTCCAGCTTAAATATGGTAAGGTGTCCCTGTCTTGCTCCTGGGTCATTGACCGGAATATACCACTGAAAGTGCCTCGTCGACTTCGAACTCTAGTAGGCTCGTTGTCACCTTCATCGCGGAAGGTCGTTCTTTGCGAAGTCATTCGAGGAAAATTGCCGGTGCCGGTTCGTGCTCTGAAGCGTTCAATATCAGGTTCATTGATGGTAATATGATTGCCAAGTTCATTTCCACTTTCTTGAGGTTGTTGTTCATCTTCGGCTGGTGGTGACTTGGGATTCGTAGGATTGTTCTCAACAGCTTCATCCAAAGCCTCAGGAACACCGCCACGGTCATACTCTCGAGGGCTGGGAATGCGCAAGGTGCCTTTGTCCGTTCGTTGGTGTTCCAGGAAAGCAATATGGTGCTCTGGACTCCGCTGAGTAGGAAGACGTAGACCTTCAGTATCGGTCAAAGGAGATGGTGGACCCATAGGAGATCCCTCAGATCCACGATGATCGTTAGAAGTTGAGTTGGACGTTCCCGTCTCGGAGTTACCATCTGTTTCCGTCTTGTGGCCATTCTGAACCCCATCACGAGCCTCACCCTGCTCATTTCGTAGCACAACAATTGATTGTCCACGGACACCCTGCTCCTCCCGGTCAACGTCGTGCTGCTCCCTCCCCGTCGTGAATGTCCTAGTCCTTGTTCGACGGAGAGCACGGGCGTCTCTGACGATATGTTGAAATCGCTTCTCAAACCAGTAGAGACGAACGAAAACGACAAATGTGTGAATGACGATCGGGTTGCACCACATAGTTATGATATACAGGAAAATCTGGACGTAGGTCGGTAACAAATTGATGTCGATAGTGTTGAGCCCACTCTGTGTTGCAGCACCGGAAGAGAAGAACAAGGCATCAATGTATGGCATAGAACCACCAGCATATAGCACGATGGATCCTATGATAGTCCATAATATGAGATATACATAATGAAAGGTGATGAAGTTGTATTTGATTTCCCGAAGGTAAGGTATTCTTGCGTGTAAGAAGGCGAAGTTTGCGAGAATGATTCCTGCGAACGTCCGGAGATGTTTGAGCACCGAAGCACTGAAGCCAGCAGTGCGTTTGACGTGGCGAATCTCCATCTTGATTGAGAAAGTCGATTGAAATCCAATCGTGGCTTTGTTTCTGGAAGGTCGAAGTTTCAAGGTTCCGGAGGCGCCGAAAAAGAGGGTGCTTTCTGCCTAGAAGTCGCTTCCAAAGTAAATCTCAAACTCCAGCAGCAAGGTCAAAAGTTCCAGTAGCTAGTGTTATTCCTCCAAAGCAGCTATTTTGTGCTCCGATTTCAATTGAGCCGAAGAAGATCTCATGTTGATTGTTGGACCTCGGAGATGGAACATGCCAGGGCGAATGGCGACATGGGCAGGTCTGAGAGTCGAATGGAGGGCAGTAGGCGAGGTTGTCGACGAAAGAGAAGGAATGGAGACAGGAGAATTCGAAAAATGACTGTCTCGAGAGATAGACAAAGAAAAAGCAACGAGAATAGGAGGAGATGAGAGACGAGATCGAAAAAAGAAAGAACGAGGCGATGGCGTGGAGTGGCACGTGCGGCGGGCCACTAGCCAGCCCGAATTGACGCGGATCCAGCCACCAGCTTCCGTCATTTCTCTCCGTTTCACTTTCGTTTCATTTCACTTCATCAAGAAACAATAATGATCGCCAAACAAGCATCATCCTGTCTATTCCGTACAGCTGGCTATTGCTCACTGTTCTGACTACGCTATCGAAATCCCGGTCGCACGCTCACTGGGCGCCGATCCACCTCGTTATCCTAGGCCTAACGGTCAATGCACACATCTCGGCATCGCACAACCTCGTCGAACCTCCGTATTCCATGCAATGCACAGCCACGTCAATCTCGTGGCCAAGATCTCCACGATCCCGAGACAATGGAACAAGCATACCCTGACGGGTGAGTTGTCTGTCTCAAGTCATTCCGGCTCTGCCGTTATTGCATCGTACCGAGCGGCCCGAAGACAAAAGAAAGTGCGGCTTACTCTGGGCTTGGAAGTTATCGTAGAGGACTAGGGATCTGAGGCGCTCCCTGGCTAACAATGACCCACTGGGCTCGATTCGCTGCTCTATCATGCCAAGATTCAGGTTATGAAGCATCCCACGCCGTGATAAATGCGTCATACGAATACTATGTACGTATATGCATTGGATGATTTAGATCTGCACCTCGAACGATGTACATGGCAAACTAATGCGCGCCATGAATCTGCAGGTGCTTGGTCCTCAAAGATCCGACGACTCATCTTACGCCGTCAATTCCCAAATTGTTTAGTCCTACGTTAGAGCCGAAAGTTTAAATTGAGGCATTTGTTCGACCAATCTTATATATACAAGGCCATCTCGACTAACGAGCGTTCGCAACCGAGTCAAACCGCCCACCAGTACCTAGCTATTCTTCACAGCTTGGGCTATCAAGGCTTGCTGGGTACAAAGGGTTTCTTGAACCGATGGAGGGTTGCTACTAGCACTGCCCCAATCCACTGACCCCAAGGCTTGGCCTGCGGCAGTGGAGTTATCTGAGCGGATCTATCCGGAGTACGAACGTTAGCAAAGGAGCTTTCATAAGGGGGAGACACAAGGGTTGACCGTACATAATATTGCGCATCGACGAAATGCCACCAGTCCTCACTTCGGAAAGCATTATCGGTAGACTGGCTGATAGGGTCGTTCCATCCGGTGTTGCGGGTGTCGAAATTGGCGTGCTTCGACCACGACACGTACACTTTCGGGTGATCATTGTCTTGGACACCGTTAGGGTTGATGGCGTCGCCGGCGTTGACTTCATCTGTGGTTAGGGTGTTTTGAATATCGCCCCAGGCCAGGTCATGGTATCCACTATGAGCGGAAAGCAATGCTCGACTCGGAGCCCAGGTGTTGCTGGCTGTATCCTTGGAGTGGATGATGATCACCCGTTCCCAGTCGCTACATGTGAGCATACGTTAGCTCAAGTCAAATATCGACAGCAGAGAATTTCTCACTAGTCATGGCCAGTGTCAATGACACCTACAACTTCGGCGCCATCTTTCTGATAAAACAAGTTATAAACGACTCGGACTTCAGTCGCATTGCACTGCTCAAAAGTGTAATAGATTGGAAAAGCAGGTCCGGGATTGTTAATAGGTACATCAGGCTGACGGCAACCACATCCCATATCTGGGTATTCACATTGAGGTGCTGGAGGAGTCTGGTGTGCCGCATCATAAATATCCGGCGTTGAGACATTACCACCGAATGCCCAGACTGGATAGCAAGGCGGCTGGTCTAATGCCTGCCCAAAGAACCACATGGGCGCATAATTATAGGCGAGGTCGACAGCGCCGTTGTTCAAATAGGTGGTCATCTCATCATCGGTGATGGAGGTGACGGCCAAGGCAGTCGAAGCCAATACGGCTATCACTATAGACCGAAGAATCATTGTGAGATTCAACCTGACTCAACTCACAGGTGAGTATTATAACCGGTTATAGAATTTGCGCAAGTCGAGGGAGGACCGGATGCGGAAGGAAATCAGTCCATTTTGTAGTTCAACGCCTGGTCACCCTTGCCATGTAGCACGCAGTAAACAGACAGTAAAATGACCAAGTCAACATGCATGCGATGTGCACTAACGAGCCGCCTCTCAGTGTCTCGGAACGATTCAAACTAACCAGATACCACTCTAATCATGATAGAGAAGAAGAAGAGGGGCACACGTGTATCGCCAAACCGAGTGATTGGATCCCGAGGCTTAATCTGATTATTCTATTCTTCCGATTGTCTCTGTTCAATTGTCTTGGCAATACCGATCTAGAAAATGCTATTTTGACTCTTTAGTGATGTTACATGGGATGGTTTTTAGGGCTTTTTCGGGATCCTCTCCACCCCACGGAAGGCCGCCAATGATACTGCAGATACGAGGAATGCCTTTAGGAAGTTTCCTGATGATTGATAGTAGTTTGATTATTTTAGTGCTTACTATGCGTACAGCTTAAGTATTTCTTCGTATTTTGGTCGATATGCAAGTACCCCCTGGTCGTAGAGGATCATGTGAAAACGCATCGGGTTTGATCTGAGTAATAGTGTCAGGCGACTAGGCCATGCCCAAGGTTATGTTCCCATGGTTAGTCTGCAGATGATCTGCACTTTTTTCTCCTTGGTCTTTGAATGAAGAAACATGAAAATGAAAAACAGTAGTCGTGTAACACTTGATCTGTACTCTACGGATTAATGTGATCTTTCCGAGTGGGAATTCGCCGATTTGCTTACATTGTACAGAGCCAGGTCTTTAAGCACTGCCATGTGGCATGAAGAAGAATGTACGTTAAGATACACTTTACTCGATAAAGGATGTGGCAGAAACAAGTTACATTTCAACGTGACATGTGAGGCATATACAATCCATGTTAAGGATATGTTGATCCATACATATGTACGGTACAGTATGTGATCAGCATCCATCTGGATCATGTAGATACTAGCGTGAAGAATATCTTATAGATGACTAAGATCGCATACTCTATGATGTACTCAGCAAGCAGAATGCAAATGCAACAATGGTATCATGCTTCGTTTATCTACATGAATACAAATACATGAGCAGAGTTCGTGTATAACTCCACTGATATAGTCTCTATGTGTACATGTACATGTCTAGCCGGCTGATCAGAGTTTATGTCCATCATCATTGAGCAAATCACTCTGTTTATCCAACTCGGACC
Organism: Talaromyces liani; assembly: GCA_022814505.1. NCBI lineage: Eukaryota > Fungi > Ascomycota > Eurotiomycetes > Eurotiales > Trichocomaceae > Talaromyces > Talaromyces liani. The sequence goes on from JAKLNL010000034.1 coordinate 193,935, forward strand.
ATTTCGGTTTTCCGTCGTGCACTTCGACAAGTCGTCTGCTGTAGAATATATGGCAGCTTCAACTGGTCAGCCATACTTAACGTTCAAATTGACGGAAGGTTAAAGAGGGGAGGTACTCAATCTCAAAGACCTTCCGCCGAATCAAATGCTCCTCCTCCGTCTGTCCCAAATCAATCAACTCGGGAAAAATCAGACACATATTCCGTCCCTCGTCCATGATGGGCGAATTACAGTTCGAGCAGTACACTTTTGTCGGCACTTGATATTCCTTACTCTTTTCGTGCGAGGAGTAGAACATGAGTGAGTCGGTGCCTTTTTTGAATCGAATGTCGGTTTTGCGGAATATGGCGCACCATTGGAACGGTGCAGCTTGACCCCCAAGAGATATTAGCATTGTCGAATTGAGTCTTTGGGGGAGGGGGTATACCATGCAGAACCTGACAAGCCCGACAATGACAGTATTTCGCCGCCAACGGGCGCTCCTGCTTAATTTGGTATTGCACATTTCCGCAATGACACATTGCCTCCCACTTCACAGGACCGAATTCATCGTCTTTCTGAATCTGATATGGGGCGCGATACTTCCATGAGTCGTCTTCGTATATATGCCGACTGGACGAGTCTTCGGAGAAGGAGCTGTCTAGATGCGAGTATGAGCTGGACACAGGGTTATTTCTGGCATCGTCGCGCATGTTGTTGATTTGTCTTCCCTGACCGTTCTCGGATCGTGATTGAGATGTAGCGTGGAATTGGCGACTTAAATGAGAGGTAATGATAGGTGCTGATGATCGAAGAGTGACTTTGCGAATAGGCAAGCGAGGAATAGAGATAGCTCGACAGAACATGGTATACGTATCCAATTGATCTACAGTAAGAAAGATGATGCATATATACTAAAACAGTCTCTGAATAGGTAAGGGATCTATGACTTGACGTCGCAGAAGGCATATCGTCGTGATGATGTCATGGCGATATATGGGTACCTGCATCAATTGTTTCAAGTCAATCAATTGACACCCATAAAACATAAAACCAACTATCTTGTTTACTTTGACAATAATACTCCCGAGTCTCTTTTTTATTCCAATTGTCATGATGACGTGCTGTACGTATAGCGCTACTAGTTAGGATGCATTAGGGTTACCGACATCCATGCCCTAATTCTCACTACGAAACATCCTGCATAACCACACCATGCAAATAAAGTCAAATATTGCACTCCTCCTCGACGTTCTCGTGCACGGAGAGAAATCCATAATGTACCTATGATGGTTACGGCAGATTGCTATGAAGGGGGCTGGTGCTTAGATATGTGTCACTAGATGCGGCGCATGCCGTGCTGCCCCCGCGAACACTCTTCTCTTCTCTACCTAACTAGCCATTGTGGGATTCTATTCGCACTTTTTATTCCCATCTTCCACTCTTAAAATTGCAATGTCTTCAGAACGGAATTTTCCAGAATCACTCGTGGTTGGCCCTCAAAGAGAACCATTGAAACAAGTATTTATCTTACTTCACGGCAGAGGCAGCAGCGGTCCCGAATTTGACCCAAATCTCCTCGCGCATGCAATAAATTCCAATGGCAATCAAACCCTCGCCACCAAGTTTCCGCATGCCCGCTTCGTGTTTCCCAGTGCACCGCTTAGTCGTGCGCACGTCTACAACCGCTCACTCACACACCAATGGTTCAACAACTGGAAACTCGACCCACCGGCACAAGAGCGTGAGCAGCTTCAAGTTCTTTGCCTTCAGGAAACGACCAAATACATGCACACGCTAATCAAAAGGGAAATCGAACTGGTTCCCGGTGGTGCCGGCAATGTGGTACTCGGCGGGTTGAGTCAAGGCTGTGCAGCGTCGCTGGTTGCTGCTTTGTTGTGGGAAGGGGATGATCTGGGTGCTGTGGTTGGAATGTGTGGGTGGCTACCTTTTGCCGGGAGGATGCAGGATGTAGCTTCGACAGAAGAGGAGGATGATTTATTCGAGCGCGATAACGTTGCAGAAGATGATGCACAAGATGCCTTTGACACCGCAGTGGAGTGGCTCAGAGAGGAACTCAACATTCCTGCTCGCTTAAAGTCGGACATGCTCAAGCGGGCACCTGTTTTCCTTGGACATGGTGCTGAGGATGATCGGGTGGATATTTGGCTGGGGCGAAAGGCGGCAAGCTGTTTAAAAGATATTGGAGTCGATGTTCGCTGGAAGGAGTATGAGGGGCTCGCGCATTGGTACTCGGGGGATATGCTGAGGGATTTGGTTGATTTTCTACAGTCTAACTCCCTAACACTAGATTGAAGGGGATTTTGAGCAATAATTCGATTCTTTTTTGATTCCAATTGTCATGTTGACGTGGTGTAGATATAGCACTACTTAGTACGGATTAGGGTTACAACATCCATGCCCTAGCTCTTATTCCAGCACGACGATCCCAAACATCCTTCATAATCACGCCACTCGATAATAATGCGACTTTAAAGCGTTTATGTGAAAAGGGGCTATAAATGTATGGGAGGGGCATTTGCAATCAATCAGAGACTCGTACTTCAATCCTACTAGAAAACGATCTCCTTGCGGGGAAGTATCGGATCACTTGCCTAGGTGTCTCCGCGGCCTACATGGTTGTATTCTGTAAATCAAATCAAGCAAAAAGGCCCGCAGATACTAGATCGGATTTAAGTGACAACTACTAGCCCATTTTCAAAACCATTTTTCCGGGAACAGCAGACGTCCTGACAGCCTCTACAGCCTCTTCAAACTTCTCTAGTGACAAGACATGTGTGACCGGGATGATATCACCCTTCTCAGCTAAGGCCAGTAGCTCTTGTAGCTCTGCTTCAGTCCCCACTGACGAACCAAGGATTTTAAGACCCTGCACGACCATATCAAAGGGTCCAATTGGAATCTTGTAAGCTGTGTTGGCGGGCAGGCCGACGCAAACCATTGTGCCTCCTCGACGGAGTAGACGAGGGGCTTGATTGTAGCCTGTCTCTGCGCCCGCACAGCATATGATGGCGTGTGCGCCGCCGTGGCCGGTTATTTTTCGTATCTCGTCTTGAATATTTGGATGGGTGAATGGTATAAAATGCTTTGCGCCGTTTTCGATACAAAACTGTCGTTTGCTTTCACTGCGATCGCAAGAATTAGAGTCAGCCTAAGAATCAGAGAAAAATGTATCAAGTTCCAGGGGTTACCAACGCATCAATGGCAATAACTTTGAGACCTTGTCGATTGGCGATTTGGACTCCACTATGATAGTTAGGTCAAAGTCATATCTAAAGAACAACCATACAGCCTAACTCACAGATGACCTAAACCTCCACCGGCGCCAGTAATAATCAAAAAATCGCCCTCGTGTGTATTTGTCTTCTTTATAGCAGAGAACATTGTCAACCCCGCTGCGTTCAACGTAAGCCTCTGCCACCTTCGAAATGCCAGGGAAATATTGGCTTACCACAAAGCAGGGGCGCCGCTATATGACCGCTAATTCCATCCGGAATCGGCGACGCATGCTTTGCCGGAACGGCAACATACTCTTGCAGCGTACCAGGCCTATCGCGACCAGAGTTGTGTTGATTCGGACAGGCAGTCGAGTCACGTTCACAGATTTCGCAATCACCACAAGTCTCGTGGATCCATTTGATCCCAACCCGCTGACCGAGTGCACGTTCATTGCCCACGTCGCTTCCGAGTTTTACCACTGTACCGATCCCTTCATGACCAGGGATATGGACATCCATGGGATGGGCGCCAGATACATTGTAAATATCGGAGTGGCTGGTACCATCAAAGTTAGTGATCTCAGTCCAAGAGTCTGGTGATATGGTGGGATCGATTGGATGTACCGTACCATAAGCCACTATACTGTATCTTGACGAGTATTTCATTTGACTTCAATGTCGGTACGGGCACGTCTTTGCGAAGCTCAAGTTTTGCGTCAGGGCCGGGTTTGCTTATCCAGAGAGCCGTCTGATGGCTTGGGATAGACAAGTTATTGGCCATTCCTGTCCCGCAAAGTGTTTCCGTCCCGCGTAGATAGAGTTTTGTCCCGCAAAAACAGTCACAGGAGGATTGCGAAGTCTCTATCAGTCATTGGAGCACTCTGGTTCAAGTAACCATCTCCAACGAGGGGGGCAGGTGAAAAAGTTATTGATATAAGTATCCCTACATGTTGTCCCGCAGCCGGAAACTGGGCCGAAAGTCAATCTGGCAAGCATCTCGAATCGAGCGTCCGGGGAAAGGTCGGAAAGTAGGGAATATGGCCCGCTATTACTTGGGGTAATCTGGGGGAAGCTGCACTGGGGACATCTGGAAGAGACTGCCAAATTATATATAGCTGACACATGTCCTTCATACACGCACTAGATTGCTTATATGTACCTACATCTACGGCCCAAAACATTGAACAGTCTGGTCTTGGGAAGAATTCAATAATATCAAGATTCACTCTCCTGTGAAGCCCCTTCCTGAAACTTTCAATACCGTTGCCGGCCATTTTGATCATTTCATATTCTCATAATCGCAATGGAAGAGGTGCTTCCTGACAAGCTTCCCATGGAGCACATTCCTGGCACGGAGATTATGAGAGATGTCGGCAAGGTTCACTTTGTCCACGGCCCCAAGAGTCACCAAGTGTACGTTGTCCCTTCGTTATAACTTTATGTATATGGTGCACGAACTATGTCTTGCAGTTATACGATAACAGACTGATCGTTTAACTTCAGACTCATACCCTACCCCTCGGAAAATGCCGACGACCCTCTAAACTGGACGCTGACCTGGAAGTGTGAGCAATCGTTCAAATGTTCCCAAGTCAATAGAACAATATTCTGACTTTTAACTGATTCAGGCATTGCCATTGGCGTACAAATCGTATACACCTGGGTCACAGTCGCCTCTGCTCTTTCCATGGCACCAATGTTCCCGCTGCTCCAAGAGGAATGGGAACTTTCACAGACGCAGCTCAACCTGATAACTGGTTCATGCGTTCTTGCCTTGGGATATGCGAATTTTATCATTGTTCCTATGTCGAACATCTTCGGTCGGCGCTTCACTTGCATTGCGATGGCATTGCTCGGCGCTGGTAGCTGTATCTGGGAGGCCCGAGCTGGGTCGTATCCTGTTCTTATTGGGGCACGCATCATCAATGGCATTGCGACAGCTACGAGTGAGTCACTCATGGTGCAGGTCATTTGCGATTTGTTCTTTCTCCATGAGAGAGGCGTTTGGATGGGCGTCTACTTGTGAGTGCACTATTTTACAAGCAAATAACATCCTTTGCTGATTTCCTTACTAGTTGCACCTACTTTCTGGGCTTATTTGTCGGTCCCATTATCTCAGGTGCAATCGCTTCTGTGTAAGTCAAATGCAGAAACGGTACTTGTTGATACTATATTCATTAAACACTGACTCCAACCTTCTATAGACATGGATGGCGCAGCTTCTTCTGGCTCTCTCTTGCACTATCTCTGCTGAATGTCATATCCCTAATTCTTTTCTTCCCGGAGACGAGATATTACCGCACAAATCAGTTGCCCACAGTAGTGGCAATGTCTACCACTTCACCCGAGGATGGTATGGACAAATCAGCCTCTCAACACGAGATCGAATACAGCGCTTCTCCGAATATCATCGGAACCGGGCGACCTACCAAAAGTCAATTTAGATTGATAAGTCGGCCTGACGCGCGGTGGAAGACCTTGATATTCAAAGACATTATCTTCTCGGGCAAGGCATTCTTCTTTCCAATCATTATATGGGCGGGCATAACAGTAGCCGGTTTCGCCAACCTACTTCTTCTCTGGAATATAACCGAGTCAGCAGTTCTCGGCGCACCACCGTTCAATTTCAGTGTCTCTGCCGTGGGATATTCCAACTTCGCCTTCATGGTTGGCGGCCTTGTGGGCCTCGCTACAGGGGGTACTGTGTCCGATTGGATTGCGCACCGAGCTACCGTTCGCAATAACGGTGTGCGCCAGGCCGAGATGCGTTTGCCTGCTCTTATTCCTTATTTCTTTCTTACAATAATCGCCGTCACGGTCGGTGGACTTGCAGAGAAGAATTCATGGTCATGGCCTGTCCTTGTAGTTGTTGGCTACGGGATAAGCGGTATGTGTATCACTGCTACACCAGCTATTGCCATAGCGTACGCTGTCGACTGCTACAAGCCCATTGCTGGAGAGATCATGGTTGTCGCGACGGTGATTAAAAACACATGCGGGTTTGGCATGAGTTACTGGGTTCCGCAGATTACTGCATCCCAGGGTATCATTGTGCCGACAATGATTCAATTGGCGCTAACAGCTGGTCCTCTATTACTTGCTCTACCTCTTTGGTTCTGGGGACAGAAGTTGAGGCGCTTGACAAGAAACTCCGGTGTACATAAGCTCGAGGAAGAATTTTGAATGTAGGGCACTTCTGAATCTCATGCCTCAATACCTCTAGACGGATTGACACGGCTACCTACTTGCTATCTGGTACTGAATTTGAACAAGTTGCTTCTCGGCAAGTCCTTCTTCCACAAACAGGCCATTATAAATTAGTTTTATCATTTTTGATCCCAATAAATAGGGCGGGACAAGCAAGGTCCACGATTGAAGTGATACCGACCCATACTCCATTCTGATCAAGTCGGACTTGACTGCGAGCATTAACTACCACTGCAAATGTTCAGGAAGCGGCTCGTTCGTAACAAGAAGCAGGATGGTCTATATACCGTAACGGCTCGGACTTCGGCAACTTGTATACGCCAGGTAGCGGGAGTTCTAATTCCTGACTTGGCCCCGGGGGGTGTACATGTATGGACCGGAAGCCGCGTTGAACAGCTTTGAAAGCCAACATTGAAGATACATCAGGGTTTCCTGCAGATGCAACGTAACCACGGAGTTTAGTTCTCTCATTAGTCAATCAATATGTATATCCAGTTTGCTTAAGAATGATCTGCAAGATGGCGTGGTCCATTCCATAACCAACCATTTCAGTATCCACATGTGATACACAGTTACACAGGCAGATACTCCTCACTTTACTACTCGCAGTTCATCAATCAGCTCATGCAGTTTTGACCTTTTCTAGTGGCTGATATACCCTGCACTCGATTTTTACCAACACCAAGGCACGGATACACGGAACAAACTATTCTTCTTGAAAAGCCCAAGGCACTTGCACCTAGGAGCAGGATGTTGTCGTATAAAACCATAATCAAAAAATAGAGTTGAAAAAGAACATTCGAAACCAATGGCTCCTGGAAGTTTGTCATCACCGTTAAAAGTGGTCATAGTCGGGGCCGGCATTGCAGGTCTCTCAGCAGCCATTGCATTGGGAAAACAGGGACATGATGTTGTGGTAAGGAGTCCTGCTCATAACTTTCGATAACCCGGATTAATGCCATGTAAATTCCAGATTCTTGAAAAGTCTCGTTTTGCAAAAGAAACCGGCGCTGCTATACATCTGCCACCTAACTGTACGGCCCTGCTGAAATGGATGAATATCGACCCTGAGGATTTTGGGGGTACCTTGCTTCGAGAGGTATATTGATACACTGAACATTCTTGACGTTGGGAGATTAACTCATAACAACAGATTCATAGATATCGTGGTGGAGGGGACCTCAAATTCATTAAGAATTTTGATGATACCAGGAAGACCTGGCAAAGTGTACGATCTAAAATTTCCTCCTATGATTTCACCAACATACACTAAGCCTACGGATATAGGAATGTACCTAGTTCATCGAGTTGACTTACACAATCATCTCAAAGAAGTAGCATTGAAGACTGCAGTCTTACACACCGGTTGCAAGGTTTTCGATGTGAATATCGAAGAGCCTCGTGTTGTTCTTGATGATGGTCGAGAGTTTACGGCTGATCTTCTGCTCGGCGCTGATGGAGTTCATGTGCGCCATCTACCAAAATATCTGTGCGTAAAGAAGTAGTATACTGACATCTTAGATCTATATAGTCCATGCTACGAGACCATATCGCTCCCGATTCCGCTCCACCCTATCCTACCGGAAAAGCCTGCTTCCGCTGGCTAGTCCCAGTTCAGTCATTAATGCAATCAGAAAATACAAAAGAACTTGTCCAAAAACCCGGAGTATTTATGGAATGGGCTGCTGATGACCGGAGGTTGGTCGCCTATCCTTGTTCCAACGACACGGTTTACAATCTCTGCGGATTTGGGCCAACAGCTGAAGCGGGTGTACAAGATGGTATTGGTGAGTCGATCAGGCCTTATAATTATATCGCTTGGACTAAGATCAAAGCCATACAGAGGAGAAAGGATGGCAGATAACCGGGAGCAAAGACTCATTGGCGCAAATCTTCATCAAATTTTCTGCAGGAGTCCGCGAATTGATTGGCCTTGCCGATGCCAACCTCAAAGTATGGCAGTTATACGATATGGAGTCACTGCCAACCTGGGTCAAAGGCCAGGCAGCTTTGATCGGGGATGCGGCACACCCATTTCAACCATGTAAGTTGCACCACTTGTATCATTATAAAAACAGGACTGATGATTTTAGACATGGGCCAGGGCGGTGCAATGGCCATTGAAGATGCAGTCAGCATAGCCACCCTGATCCCGCGAGGCACTACAGTAGAAGATATCCCACGACGTCTTCGATTGTATGAAATGGCTCGAAAGTCGAGAGTTGAGAAAGTTCTCGAATATACGAGGATGAACGGACGTGATGAAAATGATGTGACTGGACCAAGAGTGTCACGTAAGCATCAATTCCCTTGCCTTAATTTGTTTTCTTCGCTCGATTGATGCTCAGAAATCTTATGGATTGCTAACGATGAGCAGCCGCCGATGTGATTGAGTTCATGCGTATGTGCTTTGCACATAACGAGATACAGAATTCCGGCGACCTACTTACTCAGTATCAAGTTGGCCAATTACCCGTCTGATGATATAGGATATACATAGTTGGCCAATCGTTCGAGGTCGTTCTATATAGCGTTGTATTATTCAGTTCATGCCGAGCTGAGATTATGAGATGAACTATATGGTTGGTTGAAATGAGCAGAGATCGAATATTTTGACATGATTCATTCAAATAATATTATATTTCTTAAATAATGTAAGCTGGCTAGTAAATCTGTAACGAAATTAAGGTAAGATCGATCATTGACGGAGAAACCCAATGCAAAATATGCAGATCTACCCCTGGGCAGACATGAGCCATCACCAACATGTTAGTAGATATGTACCCCTCATACGACTGCATGTACTGTCTGATTATTTATACAGAAGTCGCAATATTACATGTAGAAGATTTAGTGCTTTTTATGATACTAGCCCTAGTATCACCATACCTACCGAAGCCCGCAAGTTCTGATTCGGGAATCCCTAGGTAATTGACGATCTTCTCTATTTGCCTTAATGCAGATTGGTCGCAAGAATTTCTGTAAACAGGAAGGCTGATTCAACTGAACCTGCTTATGCAAAGAGGTTCATGTCTATCTCATATGGATGAGAATCGCACGTGGCGATACTCTTCATGGTTCCCTGATTAGGGCTTTAGGTACTCTATTGCCTTAGGCACCCACCGTTAGCCCTAAGTACTCGTCTTATAGTCATCGTAGTGAGCTGCTTGTCAGGACTCCATGGTATGATCTACGTTTCATCGTATTATTAACTTTTCTGCCAATTTTACATATATATTTCATTTTTTTCCCGACACATTGTCATATCGATGAAGAATGACAAGACCAGGAGGGAGTGGTATTGTCACTGAATTGTCTCCCAACGACAACTTACCCCGGTCATCTTTTCTCGCAACGGCCAACCCTCCGTTCCTCTACCACTCTTTTCGGTATTCTGGACCAATTTCTCCTCTTCTAAGTGAACCGTATCGTCTAATTTGGGCGCTTTCGTCCTTAGCCAGTCCTGTTTAAGGTTCGTCGGAGAGAAGCCCTAAGGCAGGCAATCGGGAAGCTATCCAACGGCGAATATCCACCATAGTATCGACTCACATTTCTTCTACAAAACATGCCTAATCATTAGTGTGTGAAAAAATTGGACCATTCACAGTAAAGGCCTGAAAACTATGCAGAGAAAGCCCCGTGGGGAGAGATTGCAGAAATATTGAATAGAGGCGACAACCCCCTTCCGTTGTCAATGTTCTACATACATTGTCGATTTTGCGAACGTGCGGTGTGGCAAAGAAGCATCTACGGCACATTTCACCCATATTCTTGCTCTCTGCTATAATAATGACAATCATAATGGAAGCCAGTGAGAAAGTCGAGCCAACGTGCCATGTCAAGCTCTCGACAGCAGGTCTCGAAGGCGTCGATGCAGAGAGACAGGCAATGTCCATTGAATTTGCATCGCGGGACACCGAATGGCACAAGACAGCAACCATAAAATTGCTATTGAAGATTGACCTACATTTGTTGCCATGGGTCGTGTTGATGTATTTGACGAATTTATTGGATCGGAATTACGTCTAATCACCTTTTCACTTCTATCAATTTACGTGTCTTCGATTACACTTGCTAACGACTATCGTGATGGAGTGCGTTAGCGCAGGCGAAATTGGGAACACTTACAAAGGTCTTGGACCTTAAAGGGACGGAGTATAACACTATTACGTCTATTCTATTCTGTTTATTGTATGTTTATGTTCTACCTGCACAGTATCGAACTTTTACTCATCGATGAACAAGGGCTACATTCTGTTCCAACTTCCATCCAATCTTCTTCTAACCCTTATCCGACCATCGCTCTATCTTTGCGATATGATGACTTTATGGTGCGTCGATTGAAAACACAAATTTACAGATAGGATGCTAACTGATCCTCATAGGGGCACAATTTCGGCGCTGCAGTCAACAACCAAGAGCTATGTTGGAGAGCTGTTGTGTCGATTGTTCTTGAGTGCTGCCGAAGCACCTTCTTCTCGTATGATCCATTCCTCATATCCAAGCGTGTCTCATTGCTAGCTTAAGTAGGGGATGCATTTTTTGATGTCTTCTTGGTACCGAGCTGATGAGCTTGCGCATCATATCGGTATTCTGTATGCTGGTGTTGCACTTGCTAATATGTGTTTTCTTCCTGGTTGTAACTACGAATCGTTTGGCTAATAATTTGTAGGTTCAGTGGTTTCATCGCGGCTGGCGTCCTTGCTGATCGCAACGGTGCACATGGTATTGCCGGGTGGAGATGGCTCTTCATCATCGAAGGCAGTGCAACAGTCGGTATTGCCTTGATAGCTATGTATGCCTCTTTTCTCAAAACTAACTGTACGACGTTGTACTGACGAAAATAGATGGATCATGCCCAATTATCCAAGCACGACCCGTTGGCTTAGCACCGAAGAAAAACACTACGCTGAGTGGCGTCTTGCTCAAGACGCTGCCGGTGAGATTGATGATCCATATGCTATCACTCCTATGCAATCTGTCCGAATGGCATTCAAGAATTCGAAACTATATTTGTTCATGATCATGCATGATTTGAACCTGTTGTCACAGTCATTTATGTGGGTTGTCCGAAATCCTGTGTTTAGTCAACACACCACTTGCTGATACTATCGAAAAGATACTTCTTCCCATCAATCGTCAAATCTCTCGGCTACAACAATACCACCCTCCTTCTCACCGTCCCCATCTGGTTCGCCACCTTCGTCGTCGTCCTTCTGGTATCCTACCACTCTTCCTCCGTACCGAAGAGCGTAGCATGCACATCGCCTGCTGCATGCTCGCCGGCGCCATCGGAAACATCCTTATGATCACCACCAACAACCTAGGCGCTCGCATGTTCGCCATGTACCTATTGCCCATCGGCGTCTTACCACCCTTCCAAATCATCCTCGCTTGGATCACATTCACGTTTGCTCGTCCATTGACAAAGAGATCCGTCATTGTGGCCATTTGTAGTATGTTCGGAAATGCATCCAGTGTCTATGGAAGCTACCTGTATCCGGACTCGCAAGCTCCAAGGTATGTCGTGGCTGGTGTTGTGTTGAAGCCTGCTTGTACTTGCTGGCGGTGGATGTGCCACTATGGCAATCATCATTCGCTTTGTGCTCAAGACTGAGAATAAAAAACTAGATTAGCAGGAGGAGAGAGATGGCGTCACTGTTCGGGGATTTAGGTACATTCTCTAAACTACTTACCTTTTAGGCCTCACAATGGCCGTTTGTCCGTGCCCTAAATGGCAAGGTTAGGTAGAATTAGATACTTTTAATCTATTCTCCACGAAACATCATATTTGACTCGTTTAATTCGTTCAAATGTTGAATAATCCAAGTATACTACCGTTACAGAGTTACATTCCTCCCACTGATTAATTGCCCACGAGCCAATCGATCATCGTGAAATCAACCCGATTTCTTCAACGTGCAGTCTGTAGCCTGATTTTCTGGGATCTCGGATAAATCTCAATTCAAAGTCTAGTCAAATATAAGCAAGGGATCTGCAGCTAACCCCGCGAATTAGATGGGGGTGGCTTCAGGCTATGTCGTACTAAGAAGTGCTAGTACATACAGACAACTGACGATCAGTTGAGACATGGAGAATTTGTTTCCGGGCTGAGCCCGTCAACTGGTGCTGACTGGGGGTATATAAGCATGGAAATTTCCCACCTCCAGGGCTGAGTATATTGATAGAATATAAATCTCTGAGGGTCTCTTCAATCGGTGAATCCTGTATTTGAGCCAAAGGAGCCTGGAATACTTCCAAAGTTGTGATTGTCTGACTTCAAACTGAAACATACAATGTTAAGTCGTGTAACTGTAGCGGCCTTGCTGCTGACTCTGAAGTGTGCAGATGCATTGATACTTCCTGATGATGTCGTATGTTTACATTCCTCACGGGTTACACGTCCGTTCATACAGTGTTTGCAAAAGTCGTGTGTTAATAATAATCCTCAAAAAATAGGGAAGATTACCAGCTCTAGGCTGGAACTCATGGAACGCCTACGGTTGCAATGTCAATGAGACCAAAATCGTGACAGCTGCCACCAAACTCAACACAACCGGTTTACAGGCCCTGGGCTACCAATACGTCAACAGTGAGTGCTTGATCAAACATGGCACTGAATTGAGTTACTAATTCGCAATGATAAATACTAGTTGATGACTGCTGGTCTGTTAAATCTGGTCGTGATAATGTCACGAATCGCATTATCCCAAATCCTGACACTTTCCCGAATGGGATCAATGGTACCGCTCAGCAGGTCCATGATCTTGGTTTGAAAATCGGTATATACAGTAGTAAGTATATGTCCTATGCCTTTTGAGGTGCCATGCTGATCTCATATTGTTAGGTGCCGGATATGAGACGTGTGCTGGTTATCCAGCAAGTCTCGGGTACGAGACAATCGATGCCCAGACCTTTGCTGAATGGGGCATTGATTGTACTTCTGCTTTTATCTACAGACTAAATGAACCGACCCAACTGACTATATGGTATAGATCTCAAATATGACAACTGCAACTACCCCTCCGAGTGGGATGACGAATACAATGCCTGTATCCCCGACAGCGACTATCCCGGCGTCAACCCTAACGGCACTTGTCCAGGCCTCACAAACCCAGCTCCTGCAGGCTACGACTGGAGTACCTCCAACACCACGAAACGATTCAATATCATGAGAGATGCCTTGGTCGCTGTTCAAGATCAACGCGTTATTCTATATTCACTGTGTGAATGGGGATATGCCGACGTTCCGTTTTGGGGCAATGGCACTGGTAATTCGTGGCGTGTAACTGGTGATATCAACGGTATGTCTTGAAGCTGCCCCAAAGTCGGGTACGGGAGACAACTAATTCGTAATGATGTTGGTAATAGCAACATGGGATAGAATCACAGCTATCGCCAACATGAACGCTCATGAGCTATCAAGTGTCGACTTCTGGGGCCACAATGACCCAGACATGTTGGAAGTCGGCAATGGAGACTTGACGATCGAGGAAAACCGTGCCCATTTCGCTCTTTGGGCAATCATGAAGTCTCCCCTTATCATTGGAACAGATGTACGTGTTCCCTTCTTCCGCCTTTCTCTGCTGTTCGGCCAGATCTTCTAACATCGAAACTATAGTTGTCATCCCTTCCCGACACGCACCTCTCAATCCTCAAAAACGCCGACCTGATCGCCTTCAACCAAGATCCCGTAATCGGCAAACCAGCTCTTCCATACAAACAAGGCTACAACAACGGCACATACAACCCCAACTACCCGCCCGAGTACTGGTCTGGCGCAACCTCTTATGGCTGGAACCTGGTGCTACTTTTCAACTCCGAGGATGTCGCTGCTAGTAGATCTGCTGTGTGGAGTGAAATTCCGCAACTGGGTAAGCATAGCAATAGGTATAGGGTCGAGGATGTTTGGACTGGAAAAGATTTGGGTTGTGTGCATAAGGAGTATACTGCGCAGTTGGAGGCGCATGATGTTGCGGTGCTTAAAGTGACTGGTACTTGCTAACCTGTCAACTCTGACTATGTTGAGGCGCGAAAAGCTGTTATGGGAATGATGTATTGAGCCCGAAAATCTTGATTTGCGATACTAGAAGACAAGAATTATGTTCCTCGCATATCCTTTGGGGTGCAATGTCAAATCTCAATGCAAAGCAATGATCATTTCATTTCAAGGGTATAATTGAAATTAATTCGGCTATATTTGATTTAGCAATCTGGTAGTACACTGCTCTCGAAAAAGACAAAAGCTTGTTAGCCTGCTGAGCTTCATATCCAAGTATTTTGTGCGTACTCACTATTAGGACTTTTCCCGTTTCCTCCACGCATAATTCAATAACCAGTACCCGGTACCTCTATGACTCGTCGTCCGAGTGAAGTTAGTCGCAAGAAACCTCGTGCGGCGGTGGGTCTTTAATAGTCATAAGTGAGAATGTTCAATGAAGCGTGCATCTCAAATCATTTAAGACAATAGGTCGGCAACTGTATGGTAAAGTCAGATTTTCATAAAGCCCAAAACGTAGAGAGAAAAGCTTACCATTCATAGGCATCTCATCAATCTGGGTGGAGTAATAAAGCTCAATATCGCGAAGAATACGAACGTCGTCACTGGTGACAAAGTTGATAGCAACACCCTTCCTGCCAAAACGACCACTTCGACCGATTCTGTGGATATAGTTTTCACGGTTGCTGGGGAGATCGTAGTTAATGACCAGTGAGACCTGTTGGACATCGATACCACGAGCCCAGACATCGGTGGAGATGAGGACACGAGAGTTGCCTTGTCGGAAATCCTGCATAATACTGTCTCGTTCCTTTTGAGGCATTTCTCCATGCATACTTGACACTGTGAAGTTGGCCTCGCGCATCTTGTCAGTGAGCCAGTCGACCTTGCGTCGAGTGTTGCAGAAAATGACGGCTTGGGTGATAGTTAGAGTATCGTAAAGATCGCATAGGGTATCGAATTTCCACTCCTCCTTCTCAACAGCGATGAAGTACTGCTTTAAGCCCTCAAGGGTCAACTCATCACGTTTGACGAGAATGCGCACGGGATCAGTCATGAACTTTGTGGTCATGTCAAGCACATCGTAAGGAAGAGTGGCGGAAACAACAACGACCTGGGTGGCGGGAGGTAGGTATCGGTAGACATCGTAGATCTGCTCCCGGAAACCTCTGTTCAACAGCTCGTCTGCCTCATCGAGAACCAACATCTTGATATTGCGGGTTCTGAGATGGCGTCGTCGAATCATATCTGCAACACGCCCCGGAGTACCGGAGACTACATGTTGACCGTACTCTAGTTTTCTGATATCTTCGCCAACGTTTGTGCCACCAATGCATGCATGGCATTGAACGTTCATATAATCGCCGAGTGCCATAACGACGGACTGGATTTGAGTTGCAAGTTCGCGAGTAGGAGACAAAACCAAAGCTAGATTGCGTCTCAGCAATGTAACACAGCGCCATAGGAATCGGGGGACATACCCTGTGTTTCGCGAACTACTGTGTCGATAACCTGGAGGATACTGATAGAGAATGTTGCAGTTTTACCAGTACCAGATTGCGCCTGAGCGATTGTATCGCGACCCTTGCAAATCTGGACAATGGCACGAGACTGAACGGCCGAGGGTGATTCATATCCGTATGCGTAGATACCACGTAGAAGATTCTCCTTCAAGTGCATATCCTCGAAAGTCGGGGCCACGGTGACCTCCTTCGAGGTGGTGAACTCCATGCGCTCTAAGCAATGTTAGTTTAGGGAGCATTAATCAGAAAACGCGAATTTACTCACCATCTGCGCGACGATCTATTCCTTCAGCCATGGTGTTTGTTGCGTCGTTTTGAAGAAATGAATAGTAGATAAGACGAAATGATACAACAACAAGTTGTCGCAGATTTACTGAGGTCTGGAGCAAATTGCGGTGGCGCATGCCGATATTTTATGCTGCTGGCCCGTGCACCCATAAATAGCACGTGACCTCTTAGCCATCCGCAAAAAGCTCGGAGCTATTCAACCAAATCTCTTCAGGTCGCAACACCGTCTTCAGGCAAATAATTTGCGAATAATCCGCGGCTTTCCCTATACCTGAGGCGCCATGGTTCTCGAAGAGCAGCGATTTATCCATGAGGATCTCGAGCGGTTAGAGCAAGGAATTGCTGACCGGGTGGCTGAAGAACCTCGAAATGTAGGCCATCTCTCCACCCTGAAAATCCTGAAATTTATGTTGACTTCTTTTGTCTAGATACGCGAAAGACTTGCACGAGACCATCAAATTGCCGGATTCTTAGATCGCATTGAAGAACAATCAAAAAGATTACACGATATCTACAAAGATGCCGAAGGTCTGCGTGCTCAGGAAATTCAGTCCATCTCTACAGGCGACGCGTTCGAAGAATTCTACAAGCGCTTAGACGAAATCAAAGACTTTCACAAACGCTACCCCAACGAACCGGTGGAGAACCTGGAGCGCGCATACAAACGACGACACCCAGGAGAGGGGGAAAGCTTTACTCCCGAAATAGATTCCATGTTTACCGGAGAAGAGGCCTATGGACAATTTCTGGATTTGATTCAGCTTCACGAGGATTATCTCAATATTCCTGGCGTGAAGCGACTCACATATATTCAATATATCGATCAGTTCGATGCGTTTACTCCTCCACAATTAACTATCAAACGGGCAGCGAAGGTCTCCGATAGATACTTCAAGTACGTGGGCGATTTGGCAAACTATCTTGAAGGCTTTCTCAAGCGTGTTCGACCTTTGGAGAATCTTCCGAAGTTGTTTGCATCTTACGATCAGGAGTTTGATAAACTATGGGCCGCACAGGAAGTTCCAGGCTGGGGTGCCGAAGCAGCTACGACTGAAACTGCCGGACCCAAAACAGAAGGAACAGGAGAAGGCATTTGGTGTGCCGACTGTGAAAAGGAGTTTAAGAATGAGAATGTGTACAAGAACCACTTGACTGGCAAAAAGCATGTCAAAGCTGCCGAAGCGAAAAAAGCCAATGGGACTGCAACAACGAATGGTGCTAGCTCAGCAGGTGCTATCAAGGATTCTTCCTTGAAATCGCTCAAAGAGCGAGCAGTTGCAGAGCGGGAACATCGTGTTCGATGCTTAACAAAGACACTACAGTCCGAACGGGAAGCAACCCGGGTGAATGTGGAGCGGAAGCAGGGTATGACGGAGCGCGAGAGACAGATGGAAATCGAAGCTCTTATGGCAGATACGGAATTGTCATCCGGTGCATTTGGCCGCGAGGAAGAATCCGATGAAGAAGGCGAGGACAGGATATACAACCCACTTAAACTACCACTTGCCTGGGATGGTAAACCTATTCCTTACTGGTTATACAAGCTGCATGGTCTTGGCGTCGAATATCCATGTGAGATCTGTGGTAACTTCGTTTACATGGGCCGACGGGCATTCGATAAGCACTTTTCAGAAGCGCGACATATATATGGATTGAAATGCTTGGGCATAACTCAACAAACCAACTTATTCCGCGAGATCGTCCGAATTGAAGATGCAATGCGACTTTGGGAGAAACTTGAGCAGGAAAGAAAGAAAGAGAAGGAGAGCAAGGAAAATGTGGTACAAATGGAGGATGCCGAAGGAAACGTCATGCCGGAAAGAATCTACTATGAGTATGCCACCCAATCTATGTGTGTTATATGGTCAACGCTAACATATTGCAGTCTTCAAAAGCAAGGTATCCTATGAATTTGGTCTCCTATGTCGTTTTATTCAAACTTCGCAACGGTGTGACGGAGGCAATGGAAGGCGTCTCTGGGGTTCCGGCATTCATGCAGCTTAAGTCAAAAGGGTTGGGACTCGGTCAGAGGTCATTTTGTATCTGTAGGATTATAGAGATTATAAAATGTATCATACAATCATTCACGACACTTCGTAACCTGATTAATGGTATACCATCACGTGACTTCGCGTACCATGGACGCGTGCTGGGTCTTAGCCCTAATGCGGCAGTCGCGTTTTCTGTCCCTTCTTTCCTTCCGAATATCTTACCAAACCTCTGCTTTGTCCCCGACACACAAAGACTCTGCCACACAGTCACTGTCGCCATAACTCATTTAAAAATGCTGTCTTGTGCTCAGCGCACGCGATTGGACTCGGAACATCGTTGGAAAGAGAATGGGCTTCAAGTTCTCCTATGTGTGTGATCTACTATCCGGCTTAGAGCGCAACCGCCATCTCAAAGCCACCAGTGCAGCGAAAGCACAGAACCCGGATTGCCGTACAATCTCAAGCTGGTGCTTGAACTATTCGAAGCGGCTACACGACAAAGATACGGACTTACTTGCCGTACTGTCATGCCTGTTTCCCGAGAAGCGGCCGGATAGAGTGTATTGGTTACAGCATGCTTCGCTGGCTCGCATCATCGGCAGGTGCCTGTACCTTGGAGCGTCGAGGTTGAAAGACCTCAGCCAGTGGCAGGTCAGTGGCAAAGGTGACCTCGGTGAATGCGTCGAAAATGTAATGAGTCAAGCCGAGAACCAAATTCTACCCGGACAAGAAGTCACCGTTGAGGAAATCGACCATGTTCTTCAAGAAGTTGCATCACGTTGCCGATTCTCCGGCCCGACTGTGCGCAGGAAACACGCTGCTGTCGATATCGACGAGGTGCTGGGATCGCTGTATCGCAGACTGAGCAGTCGGGATGCGAAATGGCTCACGCGCATGATCTTAAAGTCATATCACCCCGTACAGCTTCCTGCGGATTACGTTCTCAAGAAAGTGCATTTCCTTTTGCCTCACTTGCTTTTCTTCCAGAACTCCCTTGAAGCTGCAGTTGAGTTGTTAAGGTCGCCTTCACTCAAGCTCTTTCCTCCTCAACCACGATCAGATTTCGCTAGTTTGCTGGGCGACAAAGCCCTCGAGCACTTTGTACCTCGGCTTGGGATCAAAATAGGTCGTCCGGAATACTACAAGGCTCGAAGTATTAAGCACTGCAGCAACATGATCGGCCAACGAAGAATGAGTCTGGAGAGGAAATATGACGGAGAATACTGCCAGATCCATATCGATATCACGAAGGGACAAGACTGCATCCAGATATTCTCCAAGAGTGGCAAGGACTCAACACTTGATAGGGCTGGTGTTCACGATGTCATCAAGCGGAGCCTCGCAATCGGCGAACCTCATTGCAAAGTTTCCCGGCGCTGTATTTTGGAAGGGGAACTGCTTGTTTGGGACGACAGAGACGGAAAGATTCTGGAGTTTCATAAACTGAGGAAATTCCTGAGTCGATCAGGCATGTTCATTGGCGCAGATCTTGATTCACAGTTAGTATTCCCTGCTTGCTTACTTTAAAGTACACAATGACACTGATTTGACTAGACCAAAACCATATGAGCATCTGATGATTGTTTTCTTTGATATATTGTTATTAGACGATGACATCTGCCTCAGTAAACCTCATAGATTGCGACGATTACTGCTAAAGGAAACAATCCAAATCAGTCTTGGGCGTGCCGAGATCTCTGAGCAAGAGATCATTGACTTCTCTCGCCCTGATGCGGTACGACGTCTTCAGCTGGCATTATCGCGAAGTATTGCTGAAAGATGGGAAGGCTATGTGATCAAAGCATGTGACGAGCCTTACTTCTCCGTCCTATCTTCAGAAAGGGGTGATGGCTTTAGTCGATGGATCAAACTCAAAAAAGATTATATACCTGGACTTGGTGATACTGCTGATTTTGCCCTGATAGGCGCGCGATATGACGCGAAAGATGCCCCTTCTCTATCGTCAACGCGTCAACTCTCTTGGACACACTTCTTCATAGGTTGTCTTGACAATAAGGAAGATGTTGTTCGACTAAGTGCTTCCCCTCGATTCCGCATTGTCGATATGATAGGCACACACAGTCTCAGTGTGAATGACATGCATGTGCTCAATCAGTGGGGCAAATTTGTTGCCTGTGACGTTGACTCAAACACGGCGTTTGAATGCTATAGCATTCACAACTCTTTGCCTAATATGGATGTTGCCTTCAAGACACCATTTGTTGTAGAGTTACTGGGCAGTGGCTTTGATAAGCCAAGCAACGCCCAATACTATACGCTGAGATTCCCTCGTGTTCTAAAGATCCACTGGGATCGATCGTTTGAGGATGCTATCTCATTCGTTGAGCTGCAAGACCTGGCAGAGAAGGCACGTGCCATTCCAGCAAACGAGTTGGAGGAGGAAAATGCCATCTGGGTCGAGAAGGTGGCTGGCACCAAGAGTAAGACTGAGTATATTGTAGACAAATCTCAAAGCACCTCAACGTCATCGTTCACATGCACTTCTCCTTTGTCCAAATCAGCCAGTCTTATCTCACCAGGATTGACACCGCCTTCTGTCAAACAGGCACCAGCCTCACTGATTAGAGATAGGAGACCTTTCACTCAGTCACCAACCACTAGCTCGCTTAAGAAACGCAAACGCACAATATCTTCTGTCTATCCTCCTTTGACCTTGGGCTTTGCATCAAAATTGGACACCACATCGTCAAACTTGAACTTCACATCATCAATTTTGAGCTTCACATCGTCAACGTCAATTTTGAACACCATATCATCAAACTTGGCCCCTTCGCCGTGCTTGAAGCATCTCACGATATCTGCACCAACCTTATCTACAACCATGGAGCATTCTGCAGCCATGGATTTGGATCAAGATCTCGAGCAATACCTTCGCGCTCGAGGAAGCCCCATCCCAGGAGCTTGGGCCAGCAGCATCGGCGGCTCTGGCAACCCTGACAGTTCCAACACGCAATCTCCTGACCATGGTCAGACTCCCAGCGGGCTAGGCAGTGCTTTTACAACTCCCCTGAGAGAGAATTCAAATGTCTCATCGCATGAAATCTCAACTCGAGCGGCAGCTACTCTGGATGAGGCATTGAAGTTCATCGAAGAAGCAGAAGCCGAGACAAAATCCAAAGCAGGACCTGAGCCTGTACCAAGCCAAGATGGAGCAGCGATAATGGCAGCACGTTCTGATGCAACTAAACGTGACACTGAGATACCTGTACTCACAGACCCTCTGCAAATGCACCCATTATCTCCACTTTCCACTGTTCCAATGTACTGTGGTGAATCTGGTTTTCAAGAGGATACTCTTCGGCAGGCTTCACGCGAATTCACATTCTCTGCCAAGCATTTTGTGAAATCATTGGGGTTTCAGTACACTCGCAGAACCCTTCGTCTGTCCAACCCAGCTGCTGTCAAAAACGACATGGCTTTGGGCATTGTCTTGGTTGATATCACAAAGCCCTCCGCAGTGCTCGCTATGCAGCTGTACGACATAGGTAATCTGCTGGCCGCCGAGCTCTCTCAGCCGGAACCCGATCTTCAGCCTCAGGGAAAGATCTTCTTCCTTGATAGTCGCATCCTCAAGGCTGGAGGAGAGGACGGAATCGAAAACAAAATGTTTCTCCTGACTGACTGGTGGTCCGAATACGGCATCCATTACTTCTACGCTACTATCTCCTGGCGCCCCGGTACCGACGCAACCCCAGCCCCAGTTGTTTCTGGACCTCGACGCTTGATCGATCAAATCAATGAACATGAAAACAGTGCTAGAGCTGCAGCTATTTCTTCTGGCCCTCGCGCAGCTGCGAACATTGCCAATGTCTACGAACCCAGCGAGGTCGAAGTCCTCGGCGAGTGGGTCTCTGTCGATCCTACAGTCCATACCCTTGGTGACCGTTACTATTCTCCCCTTCCTCCTACTCCTGCTCTAACTTGGGAGGAAATATTTGGCCCTTTATCAATCCCCGGTGCCGGCCCAACACATGATGGTCCGGCGGACGACTCGGCCATCCGCTACTCATCTTCGGCATTTATCTGATCGCCTGATTGTGCCCAGCATGTAATCATCCTCGATTGGTGTTGGAACGTTGAAGCCGTCGATGTTGGCCATTTCACTTCTTGAAATCACTTGAAGAGATGCCTTGGGGATTTTTATGATTTCCTTGGTGTTTTGATTTCTTTTCTTTTCTTTTTCGAGGTTCACGTCATGATGGATTGGACGGATGGTGCTTGGTCTGTGTCAATTTCTGGGACAAGATGTCAGGTCCTGCTCGATTATTTTCTTTAAATGCTTTCTAATGAGTTGATGGTGATGGTGTTGTGCCCGTTCCTAGATTCGTTATCAGGTTCAAGTGTTTAATGATGTATGAGTTAATATCCCAAGGTATCAATAATGCATTTTAATCTCCTCTCAAACCATACCCAGATAAAACATCAAAATCATAAATCATAAAAGCCATTAAGACATATATTTCTATCTAGACAGTCTGCCCTCATAATCGTCATCCTCCACCCTCCCTTCTCGCGCGAACATCTCTCATTAAAGCCTTCGCTTCTTCAACTTCGATCCCGTCCTGACACAGTTCACCAGCTAACTGATCCGCTCTATTGAAATCTCCATGTTTGAGTGCCCATCGAGCAAGCCACAGTCGTGCCTTGGATGTTGTCGCAGTAACGCCCGTACCGCCGACAGCTTCGACCTCGGCATCGTCGTCTCTGCTCTTTTGGCGTCGTCGTTGTCGTCGAGAACGTCTTTGAGTAGTTTCATCGTCTGAGTTCTCATCACCGTCATCGTCATCAGAGTCCGTGTCAGTGCGTTCGATTTCTCCACTCTCTTGTTGTAGAGTAAGTTCCATATACGCCGCGGCTTCATCCTCATTGTTCATTTTTTCGTAGAGTAACGCAATCTGATGCAGTAGATCCGGATCAAGAATCTTCCGTCCTGCTGCAGGGTGATCAGTGGTAGCAGCATCCGCACTTTGCTCATAGTATGCACCAGCGACCAGAGCACGTTTCATCGCTTTAATGCTCTGCGGTATCTGGTTCATTTTCGCATAACATGTGCCTACCGCTTGCCACATCTTAGGGTCGTAGGGCTTCAATGCAGCGGTCCGTTGATAGTAGTAAAGGGCATAAAAGCACATGTCTAGCACTTCGTATGCTTGACCTAGACCGTACCAGGCGCGGTAATCCTTGCGGTTTACGTCGACGGCGCGACGGTAGGATTCGATTGCGGCGTGGGTGTTTTTCATTTCGATGTATTCGTGGCCCATAAGTGTCCATGCTGATAGGAAATTGCGGTCGAGTGTGAGGGCTCGGCGGAAGTACATGACTGCTTTTTCGTGTTCGGATTTTAGTGAGTAGTAGTTTCCTACCACGCAGCAAGTTTCGGGTCGGAATTTGTCTGTTGCTGTGGCTAGTTGTGCGACGAATGCGAGTTGGGGCCTGGCTCCCATGACGTATAAAATGTTGGAGTAATGGTCAAGACTGTCTAAGCGATGGGGTGAATCAATAAGGATATCTGCAAATATGGCCGATGCATCTTCGAAGTCTACAAATCGTCAGTTGATATCGTTCACATATCCACCTAGTCAAGCCACTTACCTCTTGAGTGGTAGTAGAGAAGAGCTCGTTCGGTCTTCAAGAATGCGCTAGTCGGGAAAATAGACTCAAGACCATTCAGAGTCTGATGTGTTTCATCGGTGGCTTGATACAGTTCCTGACTGCAATGAACCTGGAAAATGAAGGACATGATGTTTTGTGGAAGCGTCTCCGCGACTTGTTTCAACTGGTCTTCATTAGTCTTGCGGATACCGAGCATGTGTGAGTAAAAGACTTACATCGTCAACACTTGGCAACAAATCATTCAATTCCTGCCATGCACCCCAGTGGAATGGAAACAGATGCACACTCCGTACCAGCCATTTCTTCGCTTCTTCCTCGTTCTTGCCCTTCATAAGAATGACCGCGTACAAGTACTCTAACCATCCTTGACCACGATCTTGCAACCCTCGTTCTTGTCGCTCTGCAAACCACCCTTCTAACCCTCGAGCGAGATCCGGTAGCTCTCGATTCACAGTCATACCGCCATCTGCAGGACCCAATACCATTTCCGTCTCCTCATCCCTTCGCTTCTCCCCGGCTAGGTATTTGGCATATAATGCTAAGAACAAGGATTTCTGACTGAGGTTCGGATATGGATTTCGGGGAAGTGCCTGGCCGGCTTTCGATCCTGGTCGTACAACAGACTTTCTCTTCCCTTTCTGGGGTGTCAATGAGGCTCTACTTTTGACATTTGGAGACACGGTAGAAAGTGGGACGGGTGGTATCGTAGGAGGAAGGAAAACAGCGGCGCATCGATCATATTCTCGAGTATCAAAATAGGACTTTGCTAGGAGGTATTTGTGTGCTTCTTGTAGTTCCAGGGTAGCCTCGGTGGGATCTGATTGAAGACTGAATGGATTGACAGTCGGCTGCGGATCCGTTTCCATGGGGGATTCGGTGTCAGTATCGTTGCCATCGGTGGATACGAGGGAATTGAGCATTTCTGCAGCCCTAAAACCCATTTTTAGTTTTCAACTCTCTATTTCATTTTGGAAGATTGGCCAACAATACCATTTCGCAGACTGATAAAGACAGCGCTCTGAACATTTCACTACCGCATCCTCCAAGCGTAATCGCAGGTCCTTGATGCTATCTTCTGTGAATGTCATTGCCATCTTGCATGCTGCTAGGCCTTATGGCCTGAAGCAAGAATTGAACAAGTCCGACTATCAAAGTTGTGTTTTGCGAAAGATCGGTAAGCTTCAACGCATTCGTATTCGGGTTTCTTGACGCGCTGATGTAGGGTAAACAGACAGCCGGCACGTTGAAGAATTGTCGGCGAGTACACAGACTGTGAGATATATATAAGATTGGTTTTCAAGTGCCAAATCTAAGATTGATGTCAGATTAATGAGTGTGTGTGAATGTTAAAACGGAATGGTGTTGAATTATTGGCATCACTTCACGACTTAACAAAACAAACATGGCAAACATGCCCACATGTGGGGGGAACAACATCCGCGGGCAGATCCACAATCTGAGCCTAGTCTCTAAATGGAAGGGGTGATGATTTTCTGCAGACTCAAGATACAAAAAATATGGTCATTCAAGACACAATAAGAGGTACCTAGGATGAAAGTCTACAGCCACAGGTCAGTCTAGTAAATTTGAGAGCCTATTCTTTAGAAAGACGATAGGAAAAGTATTTCAATGTGTCTGATATTAGAGATGCATTTGAATGCAATAACAAGATAGTCCCAGGCAGGAAGAAGCAGCTATGCAGATAGGGATATTATCATACAGACGTTCATGCAATAAGCAGCAAGTGCTCGGAAAGAAAGAAAGAGACAAATCACCTCCAAAGGTCATACTTGCTATCCCTTTTGTTAGCCCGAATCCCGCCACTACTCATAGGTCTTCCTTCTTCCACCGGAACCGCAAGATATCCTCCAAACCCATTGCCCACAAGAATGCTCCCGCGTGCATCTCCACCCCATCGTGGACTCAATTGCGCGGAGTGAAAACTGACTGGCCTGGTCGTACTTGATCGTCGACCAGAAGACACCGGTTCGAACTCGGTCACATTCCACTCGAATTCATCCATGCCTTTGGTATACAGGGTCAACGGGTATTGCAAACCAGGTCCTATTGACTGCAGTCCGTTTTCGCCTCCGCCGAAGAGACGTGGTGGGGGAGCCAGAAGAAGAAGATCGGCGAACGAAGAATCCAGGACATAAAGATTCCGCAGAGATGGTAGATTATTTGCCTTGAGAGAAGACATCAAATAGTCATAATAAGACTTTGTCACAGGTTGTAATGCAGTCGGACTGCTGGAACAGGTTATTTCGTAGTGCATGGTTTTCAGATTTCTGGATGCCAGAAGCGGGATCTCTTGTGCAAGAAAAGACCTGTCCACCTCCAATTCCAACGTGAGACTTGCGAGTCGAGGGGCCCTAGAAAAAACCGTATGTAGTGATTCCGGACGGACTCCGCACTGCACCAGAACCAATTCTTTGAGAGCGTGTTGAGTCTGTGGAGCGGAGAGATGATCAGCCAGTCCGCCAGCGGTGATGGCTGACATGTTCCGAATCGTCAACTTTGCGATAGGTGGAAATGTCGGTAGGTATTGGTTGGGAGTAAAGAGAGAGTCTCCTATTGATGGCATGTTTTCCATTTTCAAGTTTCGCAAGGCAGGAAACGAAGAGAGAACCTGGCGTAGAGTACTCTCTTCAACTTGTAGGTTGGATAACTCTAGGCTCTCCAGATTTTTCCATAACGACGAACCAATTATCTGAGAGAAACTCTTCTCCGAGCCATGCGCATACGTCATTCGTCGAATATGAGGACAATTGGCTATCAACTCCTGCTTCAAAGCGTACGACGAGGGATCGTCAGTGAAGAATCCCGCTGGCAGATCGACATATCGCAAATTGTGTAAGACGGAAATAGTTCGAGCTAGGTCCGACTTGCTAGCCTCTCGGGTCATGTATGGCAATCTCAAAGATAGAACGCTGTCGGCAAGATGTCGAGAATCCCTGACTGTTCTCATGAACTGATGTAACCGTGACTGTGGAACATCCAATTTTCTTCCATGTTGGTCGACAAAAGAGCGGCGACGTTTGCGTTTTGCCGATAGTTCGATCTCGAGTTCGCAGTAATGGACAGCATCGATGCGGATATGTCGATAGCTAAAGCCAAGTATTATACATTAGACCAATGAATCATTCAAGAAGCTAGAGCGGAACATACAGTAACTTCTGAGCAGGTGCGGACCACTTCTTGCTCACCAAAGCGCAACATGCCAAGTCGCGCATATCACATAGCATGCAGCCATCTTCAGTTATGGACTCTTCGGACGAGTTGTATGATTCATCGAGCGCATGCGGGCAAACATAGGAGAATATTTTGCTGAGAACTTGCGGGGGTAGTCGTTTCGTAGGATCGTAGCTCGAGGTAGAATACGAAGGAGACAGAGGAGAAGTCCTGCTGGTCGATTTGCTACTATTGCTACTAAACGAGCTCGACGCGCGGAATCGAGTCTTTTCCTTGTTCTTTTTCCCCGCACTCTTCTCGGTATGCGATGGCAGGCAATATTTCTTGAACAGGCGCATTGCTGCTACGACGATAAGTCGATGCTATCCAGAAGAGCGGTTCGAGGTGAGGGAGAGGAAGTAGAGAAAACGAGAGTCATATCATGTCGCAAGTCGCAGGACCAATCCAAACGGACAAAGCGTGGCTGGCCATCCAGTGAAAGCCAAGGAAGAAAGATGCGTCACACAAGTCAGAAGTTCAGCTCTCAAGTCAGCCCCTTCTGGGCGGCGGTCGAGATAAACGGGGAGATAGCACTACTAGAATACTATTGTAGTCACTGTCAGTTACTCCCATTCTCCAGGGTTTGAGTCTCGGTGGTTTCATATTGATGGATGCGTTTGTTTCTGATTGGAGGTCCTTGAGCAATCAAACAGAACATGAGTTCGTTGGTCCGACACGCGCCGACCTGTCCCCGCTAGGCCGGAAGGGGGCTAGGCGGCTGCGTCACGAGTCAGGGGCACGCTAACCTTGTATGGAAGCCCTAGCCCTAGCCCTAACTCTATCGACTACTTACCTAGGTAGGAAACTACGATTGCTTTGACTGCCAAAAGAAAAATCTCGACTTGATAGCTCGCCAGTCGCTTTGACACAAGCGGCTGCTTAGGTACTGACATATGCCTTTCCAACATCCGAAAGACCGTTCCCAGGACCATTGATAAGAAAAGTCTTAAAAGGCCTAAAGTATACATATCTTTTAATCTAAAATTGCTAATCTATCCATAGCAAAATCTCTTAAAGAAAGAAAGGCGATCTGGTTGGCATCACTGTCCTGGAGTCAAAATTTGGTGACACTGATAGACTACAAGACCTCTATCAGCTATGAACAAGCCACAGTCAAGTTCAGATCAACTTACTTTTCTGGAAACGATTGTGGGCCTGGGTCAAATAGGCCTCGAAGTCGGCAGCCGTGTCATTTGCATACAATCGAAGGGGAATAAAGTCAATCTGGCAACCTTTACAATCATCGAAGAAGTAATCCAACCACCAAGACCCATGTAGGCCAGCACCCCATTGCCTGGGGGTAATCGTGGGGGTATATTCACTGACGAGCAGATGGCTTCGTGTATGATAAAACCTACCACAGGTGAGGATAGTGGCTGGACATATCCAGAGTTGGGCAATCCTATTAGGGGCGTTTTATGGTGGAGTTCTATCAGCCTTGCCGGGATGCAAGACTATTACCTCAGGACCTAATCGTGCGGTGTTGACGACCTGTGAAAGTACTGTTCCTGCTGTCAATGAATAGTTCAATCGCCGATGAGCCTTATGGGAATCTATCTGAGAGCGGCGGAACTATGCTCGTTCTGGCTTTGGGTCGCGTGTCTCAGGGTTCTCTAGTCCTTTGATGCTTTGTAGCAATTTGAAGCGCTGTCAAGTATTGTACTAGCAATATATGAAGATCTTCCTATCTCCTTTTAAGCAGGGACATGATCTATAATCCTTGCACAGCAAGACACGTTTCTTATCTTCGCTGGCGAAGATTGAGTACATCTTAGTGTATGTTCCCTTTCAGCTATGATGAAGCTAAAAGTCCAGACTCCGTTAACGATCAACCCTAACATCTTGATTTGGCACACGAGGTTCAACCTGATATCCCAACTCACGCATGGCCGGGAAAAAGGCATCTCGATGCCGGACAACTTCCGCATCATTTATAATTGCATCACCACCATATGCAAGATAAATTTGGTCAGACCTTTGAAGCACATATCTTTTAGCCATTTCCACTCTCTCTGTAATCTCTTCCAAAGTCAACTTTGAGCTGGCCAAGTCGATACTCAGAAACTTGAACGGATTATGGTAAGAATGGCCTGAATCCAGGGGTTCATGAAGCAAGTACCTACGGAGCACCAAATCCCAAGCTTTCGAGTAAAGCTCTTCTTCCTTTGAGCCTTTCTAGTCCCGGGTATCAAAGTCAGCAATGCTAGGCATTTGTAAGCCCATAACTTCGACTAATTCATCGACATGTTCCAGTATAGCCAGACGATATTGCAATGTTCTGAAAAGGTGGTCAATTTCTATATCACTGAACTCCGACTTCTTGTTGATCAGCCACATAAGTTGACCGTGGAGCGCGAGGTTCTTGGCGCTATTGTGCGGTCGAGGATACGATGACATGTACCTCCAGCCGTGATAATGCATGTGTCTTCGTTTCCTAGCAGCTGCTGAGGCTTCATCAACATCCTCACTCCTTGGACTTGATGGGAGACTTTCCCAAACCTCTTTGAGTCTTTCCAAAGCAATCCCGATGCGTGGTTGATAGTTGTTAGCCCACCAATCGTTCTGTGCCGAGAAGTGGATTTGGTGTTTCTTAAATATCGGTTTGTGTCTCGTATGGGCATCGAAGATAGAACTTTCTAGAGCGAAATAGGGCGACTCATCTCTGAAGGAGCTACGCTTTTCTAGCTCTTTACTGACCATGATTGATTGCACTATAGCACGTGCCGCGATGCTTCCATTTGCACGTCCGACACTTGCACTCAAAGGCAATTTGCCTTCGACATTTATCTGTACAAGCCAGCCACTTGAGTAACAGAATGTCATATATAATGTCACAGGGGTATCGTGTTGGAGAATGGGTTTTAGGTGCTCCATAGTGAACTTCGGAGCCCTCTCTTGTATACAGTCACCGCCAACTGCTACTCCGAAAGATTCAGCTCACCATATCCCATCAGGAGAATAATCAAGTGCTCTCTAGAATTTCTTGCAATTGAAGCTTGTTCTGTGATCGTGCTATTGAAATGCTCCAAAAGCGCAGACCTTTCTATCACTCGGACGTTCCCAGCCTGCAGAATCCTTCTAGGAGATCTTCGTTGAGCACTACCCGCCTATCCTGCTTAGAGTCCCCATGAGCATATTCTCTGTACTTGGCGACGAGGTCAGCGGGATCTTCTGAAATCAGCCAGACCCGGTTGGAAGATTCCACAATAGAAAGCAGTTTATGAAATAGGTAGAAGTCAGAAAAGAGCCAGCCGTCCTTGTTGGAGAAGCAGCATCTTCAAAATCGGTTGCACCGCATATAGCAACAACACGACTTTTGCAGGGGACATCTGGCGGACATGAGGTTGGAAACGCAATACTACCAAATTCGGGGAACATTTTCATGGTCAAGGAGTGTCATGGGGAGTTTTCATGGGAGGATGGGAACGAGGAAAGAGTGTACCTGGGCAAATTGGCACATTCTTATATTTCGGGTGGACTGATGCCTGCACAATCAAGCTTGGGAAGTCTCAAAACTCTTTATTGCCTATGACAGACCATACGCGAAGAACTTTAAACAAGTATTAGGTTACCTGTCAGGTTTCTTGCTTCTAGGAGGTTTGAGAAATATGATGATTCGTAATCTGGAGTCTCTTAGCAACTCTTTGATTGCGATTAACAATAGGGCATCATTGCCAGATCATGTTAGATCGGCCCTTTCTATTCAACTCCTTGCCACCAGTTGACAGAGTCACAGCCAATGTGAAGAGTCCAGTAACACCAAACATTGCTGCTTTCCACGACGTCCTTTAAAGTTCACTTGGTCTGACCCGCAACTTACCGTCGAATTTGGCTTCATGGTTGACTTTACAGTCGGCTCCCACATATTATTCAAATTTGACGACTCACTGTGTTTTGAGTCATCTTGCATCAACTAACAACCGTAGTAAACTGTGACGAATTTGAAAATTCTGCTCTGGCTCGAACTGCACGCCACAGAACAGTTCCGCCCCTTTGTTTGAACATCGTCGGCGATGTCGCCATTCAGTTGACCCAAAATTTCAAATCCCGTCCAGTCTGGTCACATTACTGGAATAAGGTAGGTGTCTGCAGAGGCAAATGCTAGGCTATAATACAGGTATATTGAAACTGTGCACACACACCGCGTCAACGAACCCTACCTCCCAAGCTCTCTCAGCTTCGTGGAACACAAGTCGGCATTCCCCGACGAAGATTTAACCAGGGTATCTCGGTAACGATTAATTCAGATAGACCAGGACTATTCCATTTCCACATGGTCGTACTAAATTGGACCTGACAGCTGATGGATATGCTTCGTTCATAGCTAAACTGTCGTGCGGAGGAACGTCATGCTGTCTTCTGATTGACCCTTCCCTGTCGAAAAACATTTCCAGCCAAGAATTAGCTGTGACACAATTTCTTCATCTTCGCACACAATACACACAATTATCCCTGTTAGGGTGCAGATAACGTGGTCATGGTCGAATGATCGTCGCGTGCCACTAGCATGGCGCCATTGGAGACACCGATGAGCACCCCCTTAGCGGCCTCAGTTAATAAAACATCGAACTCGATCCTTGTCAATCACAGTCTATAAGAAGGGACATGATGATGCCCTTTTATCTGTATATCGGTCTATTAGGCGAAGTTCATGAATTATTGGAACATATTCTCCTTATTCAACAATGGCTTTAGTACTACCCTTCCCGGATCAGGAAAAGGGCCATGACGTGGGAGTCAATGCTAACGAGAGAGATTCCGATGAAGAGTTTGTCAAGGATGGCGATATTGCTTACAAAGTAGCAGAAGGTGCCAACACTTCAATCGCAACTTATCAAGATGCGAGGGGTGCCCCGGTCGAAAGGCAATCTCCGTTGGGATATTCAGTCGATTCATGGGTGAGCTTGTGCTTGAACGTCAACCAGATGATTGGCACTGGTATCTTTTCAACACGTAAGCTTTGGCCCTGACCATTTCTCGGACATATTGTAGTATGCGAATGTTTCTGACTAACAGGCTTCTTCCCTTCAAAGCGGCCACGATACTGAACGGTGTCGGTTCGGTGGGTCTGACGATGATCTACTGGCTCATAGGATACTTGCTATCCCAGAGTACCCTCTCTTGTTACCTGGAGCTGTCATCATACTTTCCCAGTCGTTCTGGATCCGATGTCGTATACCTGGAGCAAGCGTATCCGAAACCACTGTACTTTTTCCCCACGGTATTTGCCATAAAACACGTCATTTTCTCGTTTGCAAGCAGCAACGCAATTGTTTTTGCCCAGTACATGTTCAAGCTTGCCGGACATACATACACAGCCTGGCAGTTGAAAGCAGTGGCTGTAGGCGTATATACTCTGGCAACATTAGGTTCGTCCACGGCTTATATCTCCGCATCCTCCAGCCAGCATGGCTAACCTTGAAACTCAAAGTTGTCATATCGAGCACAAGATGGTCTTTACGAGTTGTTCTCGGATTTGGCTTCATTAAGCTCGCAACTTTGTTACTGTTTGTGGCCATCCTGAACCTCTGTTCATTAGTTATCAACCACTGACTATTGCAGGATATCGATTGCGGGATTAGTTGTGCTCGGAGGGCATACTCGCGTCGCAGATCCCAATATTAACTGGAGAGATGCATGGAGAGGAACATCGAGTGCCACGGCATACGGTGCTACCAATGCCATGGTCAAGATCATCTTCTCTTATGCTGGATATACCAACGCATTTGGCCTCGTAAACGAGATGAAGGTGAGCAAATATTCCGTTCTTGTGCGGAACATCTTCAGGGCTGCCCTAACCTTGAACAGAACCCAACGAAAACCCTTCGATGGAGCGCACCATCTTCTTTGATTGTTGTCACGATTCTCTACATCTTGGTCAACGTTGCCTACTTTTCCGTCGCTTCGCGAGAGGATATCCTATCGTCCAAGCAGATTGCTGCCGCAGTTTTCTTTCAAAATGTGTTTGGCACCGGTGGAGCTGCGCGAGCCCTAAACGTACTTATTTGCTTAAGTGCATTCGGTAATTTGGTTGCTGTTTTGATCAACTCGTCCAGACTGCTTCGTGAAACTGGAAGGTTAGTCTCAATAACTAGAATCTTCTCACCTTCGCTCCCCTGCATTCTTAATTGACTTGCCAATGTTTACAGACAAGGTGTCCTTCCTTATCCAAAATTCTGGACCTACACAAAACCATTCGGAACGCCTCTGGGGCCGTATGTCTTCATATGGACAACAACTTTGATCATGATCCTTGCACCACCTGCCGGTGATGCCTTCAACTTTGGTATGTTTATGCCCAGGAACAGTTGACACATACATACAGCTAATATACCTCAGTGGTGGATCTCGCCGTCTATCCCGGAAACGTATTCAATCTACTTCTCGTGGTTGGTGTGGTCTTTATTAGACGGCGCCGTAGCCACGCCGGTCTTCCACGACCTCAGTATCGTGCATGGGACATCGCTATTGCCTTTGCTACTCTTACGAATACATACATGCTCATAGCTCCATGGTATCCACCTCTCAAAGGTGCACACGGTGGCGATGTCAGTTTCTGGTATGGAACGTACCTGGTAGTCGGCATTGGGCTGTACGTACTCATCGAGCTGCTTGCTTCTTTCAAAGGGATTTGGCGCTAACAAATTTCAACAGGCTCCTTCTATGCGGTGTGTACTACTACGTTTGGATCAAAGTTCTGCCAAGAGTCAAGGGTTATGAACTTCGACAGACGGTGATTGAGTATGAGAACAAATCAGTAGTCCATCACTTGGTCAAGGTACCCAAAGCTGAGATAGCCCGCTGGGATGAGGAACATGATGCCGAGGGCAAGCTGCGACGACGGGCTGCTCATAGCTCCACGGACTCTCGGTAAATATTTTAGGGTGCATTTACTGATAGTTTGATGCCTTACTGGATGAAGCTAAGAGAAAGATCCGAGTCAGAAACAAAGAAGTTGAACGCACCTAGTCACTTTCGATAGAAGAATCGGCCACTCCAACCTCCAAGCTGTTCCAATTCCTTATCTATAGCTGTTCTATTATCATGCATTCACAGTGTCAACGATACTCGCTTGGCTAGCATTGATGCAAAGTAGCTGTTCTAATTAGGAATCATAGATAGTGAGTCCAGGTCCCATATTTAATCAACAGTTCAGCAATACCATTGGTCAGTTAGGAGTTCAATTTACGGACGCTAGCTGTAAATAGTTAAGCGCCCGCAATTCTTAAAATATACTTCGACGAATCACAATGTTTAATGCTTGCTCCTTTTGGGACTATCAGGTGAACCAGACAATATCACTCGTATCACATTGAAAAGGCCCCGGAGACATTCTAATGGAACATGAGTGTATCTGGCAAAGCGAAGTGTGACCCCAAAGACATGCATCCAACTTAGATCCATCACATTTCCCCGCGCCAACTGCATCCATTGATTCTGCAGCCCTTGTATGCGGAAAAGATGCGCTAGCAAAACACTTGAACGAACTGTCGTTCATCGAGACGTATTACCCAACGGGGCAAGGCTCTGATTTTCTCTGCAGCTATCCAATGACAACCCTAAATAATATGTACTCATCCAAATCGTCTGAGACGCAAGCCCACGATTGATAACTGAGAACTCTGCACCAGCACATGACGGGCTGCGGTTGGCTGGCTGAAAATTCAATTCCTGTACTACCAACGAGTCCATGTGCCCTCTATCACACCCCGCTTTTGACAGCTGCAGTATACATTTGTGGCAACGCTCTACGGAATCTTTTACTTCTTTCTCGTTTACCAACGCAAATCGGTTTGTTCTATAGACTGACAGGAGTTGAGATAGTCAGTCTAGGTTGAAATTTTCCCGTGCCTGTCATGGGGGTAGTGTATATACGCCTGCTGAGCAATAGATTGGTCTTTTAATGATCTCAATTTTGATATCGTCGGACTCAAGTCCATCTGACAGGGCTAAAAAAAAGAAAATTACAAGGGTTCTATACTTTGTTCGGAAACTTAAGGAATGCCAGTTCGGCGTCGGGCAATACTTTGACTGATACATTCTATCCATTGTATGTATCAAAAATCCGTTATATGCCAACATCATATAAGCTTATACATTACATCTGGGTACGCTGCAGATCAATATCTCATTTTGCGGGGAGTTAAAATCCCTACCTGAGATAATATCCATATCTGGCTATCCCCTGCACACCACTTGACGTGCGGTATTCAACCTCTCTACACTGGATGTTGGAATTAGTCTTGGGTGTTCAAAATCAACCGGTGTTAGGCAACGCCCGGTCTAGAATCAATATTGAATCCCTTTTCGAGTTGATCCACTATGGAAGGGTTGCAGTTTACATAACGCCAAACACTTTTGCCATGCATATCGCTTTCCGTCACAATTTGCTCAATGCTATGTTTGCCTCCAACGAGACTGTACGTATTATCTCCGCGGATTGTATGCGAACCTATCATCTGAGACTAGATCGAAGGTAATTAAATCTGTCAGTCGCCGACCATTCCCCCTTGAATACGTATTGGCCGGGTTGAAAACTCCCTAGAAGTTCGAATAATGCTGCAGTGGTAACCGGAATTCTTTGTAGGAGGCTGGCTGAAGAAAATTTCAAAGAAATTTTGGAAAATGAACCGCTTCAACCACACCTTCCACAAGATCATCTTGAGATCTCGATCCTCAACCAACAAGTTCTACTAGTGCCTCTGTCCTCATGATCATCATGATCTTTGGGATTGCTCGGACAGAGGTAGGGATTCTCAAAACAGAATCTAATCTATTAGCCAGCCACATTAGTATCGAGGATGTAGGATGGTAGAAAATACCTGGACTCATTTTTGTGGCAATAGTGGGATGTCAAGGCAACGAACTGGAGTTCATGAAATGGGCATGAGAGTGGAATGACGAATCAAAATTGCCAAATCAACATTATCATGGTTCATGCACTCAGAAGAACATCTGGAAGGCACTAAACAGGGGTCAATACGAGCTGTACACCATCTTTGACCGAAAAATGAGGTTTGGGTTAATAATACAGTCCTGTCATGATCAAGACGGTAGGATGAAGGGAGTCAAGGACGAACTGGCCTCTAAGCTGTCTATAAAAGGCCACTAATGCCCCTCAAGGACGTACAGTTTGACATCAACTTCATTGTCATCCACTGTCAATAAAACAAACAAGAAGCAAAGCCACAAACATGAAGGCATTCTATTCCTTCCCTCTTATCTTCCTTCCCTCCTTAGTTTCAGCCATCCCCAGCGACCTCGCCGCTGTCGAACTGGAAAAAAGAGCGTGTACCCCTTTCAAAAATCCCATAACCAATGCCAACGGTTGCTGTGATACTGTCAGCGCCGAACTCTTCTGGATAAACATACTCCTCGGCATTGGTGTATGCTGCCCCATCGGCCAAGTCCTCGACGGCTTCAACTGCGTCGCTCCTCCCTCCAGCGGCACCACATTCACTGGCAAACCGGTCTGTGCCAACAAAACCGGCGTTGACCTGGGTATCCAGTATGGACACTGCTACGTCCTCCTCAGCTTGAACAACAACTATCTCGGTCACGACTCTGCCGAAAAATATGTCGTGATGGGCGAGAATCCTGGCGTAGTCTTCCGCGTCTGTGGTGATACGACCACTTGCACCACCACGGTCGATCAATACGTCGGTATCAATGGTACATGGTGGATGCAAGACCAATTCGGAGACCCTAACGGTAGTGGATTCGCCTGGCTTGGAGGTGCTGGAGATCTGTCAATTGTGAATTCTACAGACTTGGCGCTTACTATGGGCGGATCGCCTACTTTCTTTGGCGGTAGTTGTGCTATTTGCATTTCCTTCCCGCCGGGTGGTGCTCATGCTCCTTGCCCTCTTTCGCCGGGTCAATCTCACTTGGGTATTGCTGCCAACCCAAACAGTTGCCAGAACTTTTATTGGCAAGAAGTTCCATGTCGTTCGGAGAAGTAGATGTGATATTCTAATGGTTACAACCAAATATGGGCTTCGAAGTAGGAATGAAGTCGGATATCATGGTGAAGATGATTTTTTGCAATTTCGGGTTCATGTTTTTGCAACCCCCCTCGTCGCTCCTTCTTCGTGATCATTGGTAGTCATTTAATGCAGATCGAACATGTCCATTCCTCCTCAATACTTAGGCTCTTACACCTTCATATGAAGGAGCACTATAGGCGAGACCTGGTGAACATCGATACATCTCGGAGTTTCCATTTTGAGAATTCTAGGAACGAAGATACTACCTAGGTATCTAAGTGTGTAAGATAGTAGGGCCGTATAAGCAAGTCTCTATAAGTATCCGTACTACATACTAAAGGATTGGTCCATGTACAAAACTTCCCTCACGTCGCACGAAAAGTCGACTATGAATTATCTGCTTAGGGTTAGGGTTTCCCAAATAGGAAACCAGGGGAGCTTTAAGGGCGAGTGGGTCTCCGCTAGCCCGTTCTGGGCCAAACGCAGTACGGGTGAGAATGGGGCAGTCAACATTTTGGTGATTTACCCCTCGACAACATTCAATTGAACAGCACAATACCCTTCATACCACCGCTCCTCTTCGAGACCTCTCTCTACTCCTACATACCGTCTTCTGCTGTATCCAATTGCTTCTTTTCAACATGGCTACCCGTATTACACGCCCTGAGTTCGAGGCGTTCGTCCACCCCCTTATCAAAGATATCGTCGCGGCCACCGAAAAGTACAACTTACCAGAGAATGCGAAGAAATGGTTCTCCGATGTGAGTGACGGGCTTATTACTGGAATTTTTATATTCATGTTCAAATACTTATCAATGGATTCCTGGCACAGTCACTCAACGCCAATGTCGTCGGCGGTAAAATGAATCGCGGCATGTCAGTGCCAGACACTGGCAGCATCATCCTCGGCCGACCCCTCACAGACGAAGAATTGAAACATTTATCTATACTCGGCTGGCTCACTGAGCTCCTCCAGGCGTTTTTCCTTGTCAGCGACGATATCATGGACGGCTCAATCACTCGTCGGGGACAACCGTGCTGGTACCGCCAGGAGGGAGTCGGTATGATTGCCATCAACGACGCATTCATGCTTGAAAGTGCCATCTACGTTATCCTCAAGAAATTCTTCCGATCACACCCCGCCTACGCTGATTTCCTCGAACTTTTCCACGAGACCACCTGGCAGACCGAGCTCGGACAGTTGTGCGATTTGATCACCGCTCCCGAAGACAACGTCGACTTGAACAACTTCTCCATGGAGAAGTACATATTCATCGTCAAGTACAAGACCGCATACTACAGCTTCTACCTTCCCGTCGCCCTTGCGCTACACTACCTCCAAGTTGCCTCGCCCAAGAATTTGAAGCAATGCGAGGATATCCTCATCCCATTGGGCGAATACTTCCAGATCCAGGACGACTACCTTGACGCTTTCGGATCACCGGAGACTATCGGAAAGATTGGTACCGACATTCAGGACAACAAGTGCTCGTGGCTGGTCAACCAAGCCTTGACTATGGTCACCCCTGAACAGCGCAAACTTCTCGACGAGGCCTATGGTCGCAAGGACAGTGTTCTAGAGGCCAAGGTCAAGGCTCTTTACAACGATCTCAAGCTCGAACAACACTACTTGAAGTTCGAGGAGGAGCGCGTTGGTAATTTGCGCCAGCTGATTGACTCTGTCGACGAGTCCGAGGGTCTCAAGAAGGAGATCTTCTCTGCGTTTTTGGACAAGATCTACAAGCGCAGCAAGTAAATGACGCCATCAAAATAATGCAACTACGGATCGCTGGGACTTGACGTGTTGTCTCTGAGGATATTTCTTTTATTCCCTATGTTTCTATTCCCTTCACATATTCATTCCTCCTCTGCCCAAGCCATCTACATATCTTGCTATGTTGCGCCATAGTTGAAGAAAGGATACACTGTCTATCGATAGAGCATAAAATAGTAATGCATTGATACATACGACCTTTCGGTAGCAGAAAAGTTCATCAATTTGGTATCGTCACAGGTAAGTTACAACATCAATCAGTTAGAACAACAATCTTTCCCTCCGCCGCATTGTCATCCATGCACTGATGTGCCTCGGCAATCTGATCGATATGAAACACCTTTCCCACTTTGATCTTGAACGTCCCAGCTTCCACCTGCTGCACAATATCATTCAGAGGCGTGGACATGAACTCCTCAATCCAGCCACCAAAGGTAGTAAGATAACGATACTTAGGGATGTACTCCATGGCCTGAAAATTCTCAATAGACCACTTATTCCCCACGATACCGGTCATGCTCACAATGCCACCCTTAGATGTACACTGAAAGGAGTCTTTGAGAGTCACAACACCAACCAATTCCAACACTTTGTTGAATTTCTGGCTCTCATCTTTGATCTGCGCTGCAATGGCGCCGTCGTCGACAAAGAATTCATCCGCGCCGTAGTCGCGGAGCGTCTTCTCTCGTTCCGGTCGTCGACTTGTAGACGCGACATGCGCACCAAGTCCCTTGGCAATCGCCAACGCAGCGAAACCTACCGAGGTCGTTCCACCTCTGATAAGCAGACGATCACCCTTTTTGACTTCTAATGATTTCGTAACAGCGCCATAAGCTGTATTCAGCATCTCAGGCATAGCGCCCAACACATCCCAACCGAGCTTTGTCGGTACAGTGATGGCCTGTACTTGATTCGTGGGCACAACGGTGTACTGAGCATAACCACCATCAAACTGTCGACCCATACCACCCATGGCCGTCATGACGATCTGGCCCTTCTCAAACTCGCCGCCGGGGGCATGCTCGACGATACCGGTTGCTTCGATACCAAGAATGCGGGGGAACTCGACGCCGGGTGAATGGCCCTGTCGCGTAAACATTTCTGACCTGTTGAGGCCGAATGCTTTGACGCGAATCAGGACTTGGCCTGGTTTGGCGGTGGGAATTGGTCGGTCCTCGACTTTGAGGACTTCGGGGCCGCCTGGGGTGTGGATGACGACTGCTTTCATTGTGTTGTTTGCTGCGGACATTATTGCTGTTCTGCTAGACGAATGGAAATGGGCTTGGTATATTCTGTTGGTTTGGAAAGTGGTAGCAACTATGACACCGCACCAGAAGATTGATCGAAATACGTTTCTGTGTAGTATCAGCCTTGGATTTGTTGTAGTAACAAGACCCAATGGCATTTTCTTGTTGTGAATGATGGACGAGTTTCTCCATTTGCATGCCCCTGAGGGGTTTTGGCTTCTTAAATACTGCCATGCTGCTATAGAGTATCAGCTCATCGATGCAAACCAACAGGATGTATCAGCTCTAGATCCGAAGCTGCATATATCCGTGGATGTTTGTCTCAAGTTGCAAGGATGACAGGCTCGGTCTTAAGCATATCTCCACACGCTAGGCCTGATGCGGCATTTTGCAATGTTTGCAGTGTTTGTCTCCTCATTACGGTGTTTATCTCGTTTGCATTCTGGTCACTACGTATTTATCCCTGTTCACGCTCTTGATCAATAGCTGATGAGCGCAGTTTGTGAAACATTATCCCCGGATGTTTCGGATGAGAACCTCAAGTTGATACGTATAGTGAGTGGGCTGACTGTGGAACAAGCATGGAGCATTACGTGACTTTAAAATCTCCCGGGATGACGAGCCAGCCTTCTCAAACATTGAGACTAAGGCGGGCTCATGGCCTTTGGTGATGACGGATGGTGTGCTATAATTCATAAGTCAGTCAATTCTATTTCTCATGTGAGATTTATCACTCACGAGCAGCATGCTTCGCTAATGTTCGACATGTTGGCAATCTTCAACTAGATGAGGTTGAAAAAGTCTTGTTGAGGCTTTTTCTAGACTCTACTTGTTCTTTTCACAACATTGAAGTATCAAAGAATTCCATTATTGGACATATAAATACCAAAGTAGATATGCAGAACCGGAGTTCTTCCAAAAATCAGAATGACATAAAATCAATATCTCCGATCTCATCGGAAACATTTAGTCTGTTTTCCGTATAGCTTCGTGTACTAACCCGTTACGGATGTTAGGGCATGAAACGTCAATTGCTGAAGACTAGTGGTATGACATCTACCTCTTTTTAATAACAATAAAGAGAATACCAGGCCTACGATGATCATCAGATGTCGCCCAACAACCCTCAACGGCACCTACACGCTCCCCATGATGGATCCCGACGCATTCTACGAAGACGCATATACCACCATCCTCCACTGGCTGCAAACCAATATCGTCGTGTCCAGCACCGCCTCCTCATCTGATGGCGCATACCCTTGACTTCGATCGTTAACACGCCCACTAGCACTTTGATGACATACTACTCTCCGGCGCCACCTCTACAAGTCCCCGCTGCGTACCCTCACTATACTTTCCTACTCTTCAGTCAGACAAACCAGGACTTAAACATCTCGCCGAGTCTCAATTCCTCATTGACGTATCGGGTTGGGTTCAATTTGAGTGACTTCGTCGCGACTTCGGGTCTTGGTCCGCTCGTTGCTGCTACTTGTTTCGAGTTGGAATACCAGCACCACTTCAAACTCGAGCACCAGTAACGGGACAAAGACGACTTCTAGCTCGCTGCCCATCTCTACTGGTGGATCACCTTCCGTTATGGGTGTGGGCGTCGGATATCTTGGTTGGCCAGCAGCGTTGTTCGCACTTCATTTGCTGCTTTGCACATGATGTAGCCTTTGTCTTCGAGGTCGATGTATCTAGATTTTTGTTACTTTGTACCATATAGAATATAGACGAGGGATAATTGCAAGACACTACGAGGTCGACTATATGTATACATTGGCTCATTAATAGACTACGGTATACCAGAATTCTCCGTTGCCGTGTATTCAGTGTCCGTGGGAAGAGACTAGTCGGCGGATTGCGTATCGATTATTTGGTGTCCACAGGGGTGGCTCGGGAAGTAACCAGCGGTCCAGTGCATCCTAAAATTGTCAGTATATCGCTGAAACTGACAACATATATGAACGTATCCGGCTAACAGCCTCTAGCTCAGTAAAAAATATGTCGTCGAACGGAAACTCCGAGGAAGAAGAATCGGTTATTGTTGATTCAAGGGTTGATCAAGCCCTTTGTTTTTGGGTTCATGACCGGCGATATCATAACTTGTAAAAACGTGCTTTCGATGAAGAAGTAGCAGAGATGTCCAATAAACCTGTTCAACAGCATAAAACCACATAATCACATGGCTGGGATCAGTCAGTGATTGACGGAAGGGATGAACGCGGAAGTAGTCTGGAACCGCTTCCCAGGCAATCTTCAGATCATGATCCAACTCTGTCACAATATTTGAAGGTACATTCTCGTCCTGCAAATACAACTCGATTCTCCCACATACGCTTACCAACGCATTTTGGGCGAGAGGAAGTGAGAGATTTGTGAGGTGATCAAGTGGTCTTGACGCTGGCAGCTCGGTAGTATCTTCGTCAAGATCATCATTTCGGAGGTTTCATGGAGGTTGAGTATTGGCGTTTGAAAGTGGGACCATCGTTAGCATGCCTACTTGGGCCGAGATAAGAAACGTCAAGATGAACAACACACATCCAGAGACGACGGCGCATTTCAGCCATAAATGGAGAGATATCTTTCATGGAGGAAGTATCCCGGTGTAGGCCACTAAGAAGGGCAAGGCGCGTAACTATTCCAAACGAAACGTAGATACTAGCATCCGAGTCCAGCAATCTCAGCAAATCTGCCTCTATATGTATAAGCATGCCTTGTATAACATGCATACCACTTTTGTCCCTAGCTGAAAGGAGAGATTCTCAAGTGCATTTTTTCGGTATGTGACGATCTCTTCATCTGCCGCTTCTCCAGATACGAGGACATCGATAGTATAATTGCGCCGCAATTCGTAGAACGGCGAACAACAAACGCAACCATGCTCGAGATACTCTCGATGGTGCTTTTTAAAATTGATCACACAACAATATTGTCAGGCATTGATGTTCACTTTCAGGTGAGTAATGCATACCTCTCGCTGAAATTGTTTGGGATGTAGTACGGCTGAAATTCAAAACTCGGCCACTTTATCGCAAGATCTTAGGTGCAGCATACATAAGATACGCCATCTCGAAATAGTAGGCAATGAGCTTGTCCATATGAGGTCGCGGCGGAAGGTGTAGGTTGACAGCCGAAATATCACGCTGCGACTCCAGCGGTGGACTCTGTCTCGAATATTTTTTGATCACATTCTATGGGGCCGAAGGACTGAAGATCATCTTCGAAACCAATCTTGTTGTCTTCGAGATAGCCCCTTGATGTACTGTTGGGAGATTGACAGGCATTGTGTTGAGCATAATATACGTGAAAATAGTACTTGCCTACTAGATCGTCATTTATGAAGCTTCAATGGGTCTACTGTAGAATGTAAAATAAGAAAGCACAATGGACTGCCTTCCAACTGTATTGAGCTGAGCACGGAACGAAGTTTAACCGATCCGAAGCTACGTCAGTATCTCTTTTCCGCGTTTCGAATCTATCCTAAGCGTACTATACTACAGAGTAACTTATAATATCAACTTCAACCTCTTCATCTGGTGGTGGAAACATGTGTAGTCCGCGTTTGTGACAGGGTTATTTGGTTTCTTAGAGGAAGAGCCGGCTACCTCGTCCTCAACGTCGTGAAAGCCACTGATCGGGATATATCACCAGCATCTGTTGTTCACTGCTGAACATCTATCTCAACACTCCGTAGTATGTGCCAGTTACGGCTGCATGCAGGCATATGCTCGGCATCTGAACATGCAAATTGCATTGATTGAACGCGCCTTGATTGGCTGAATGCAGGCAGTCCACGTGACATGACGTAATGGATATCATGTCCGTGCACCATGACCGTAATATTACACTTTGTTCTGTATCTGTATTTGTAATTTTGTATTCTGTATTCTATCGCCACACCGTGCGCAATCTCAAGCTGTTAAAAGAAGCTGTTACGAACTCACCGAATATCAATTATAGTAAGAGTAAGCAGGTCTGGGGTTTCGCTAACAATTATCAAAAAACCTTACCGACGTTGCAACGGAAAAGAATACCTCCTAGACAAGAACCTGTTGGTCCTGTCCTTCCCGTGCTGGACACAGTCTTAGCACTTGGGAACCGTAACCTATTTCCTATATCAAGCGTGTCACGAGGTCTGTGAAGATGGGGACTCGTAGAACATCTGGTTTGATATACAGAATGCTTAAGAAGCGCATCAAATCATCAAATGAGTTCAGTGGCTGAGAAAACAAGCAGTCAATTTAGTCGCACAGCAAAAGACAGGGCTTGGCGCATCTGCTTGCACCAAATTGGGGTTAGCGATGTCTGGAGCTACCCCCATATCGTCATCGTGCGAGTCCGTGGTAGGGTTGCGCTCAGGATTACGTAGATTTTAGTCAACTTCCTCGGCAAGAACTATTGAGGAGGGGATACAAAAGCAAAATATAATGAAGCTATTCATGTCATTAGATGGAAATAAAAGACGGATGCTCTCATTTGAGCAGAGTTTAGGTCTTCTGCATAGCTGGACCCGGCCCGCTTCTATAAGACAGGCTAGCTCGGTAAATACAATACCGCAGTGTAATTCCTATGTACATACGTACGTACGTACGTACGAGCCGCCCCAGAGGCAACTTAACTTGGAAGCTTGCTTCCCCCGCAAGACAGGCCACCGTCCCCGGGGATACCATTGCCTTACCCATTACACCAGCCACGCCAGCTCGTTGATTCGTCT
This sequence comes from Talaromyces liani, assembly GCA_022814505.1. Lineage (NCBI taxonomy): Eukaryota > Fungi > Ascomycota > Eurotiomycetes > Eurotiales > Trichocomaceae > Talaromyces > Talaromyces liani. The sequence continues at coordinate 238,750 of JAKLNL010000034.1, forward strand.
CGCTCGTCTTGTCCTGTACCGTGAGCTGTCTCTCTAAAATTTCCCCGTGCATTCTCCCACTCACTTCCCCTCCTTTTCTCCTCATTGCCGTGTCTACCAACTTAGGACGAGCATCGCGAGTGTTTCGACAGTGCATGCAACCTTTTCTCGCCTCGCTCTCTTTTGACCGCTTATCCTCTTGATTGACTCTCAAGGCAATCGCATCGTAATGGCTTCGACCAATGGCTCTGGGACGCCCCGCCGGGACACGAGGAATCACCTCCTCTTCGAGATCGCAACTGAGGTTGCCAATCGAGGTTTGACTATCCCGCTAGCAAATTTTTCTCGATTATCAGCTAACACCTCTTTTCTATCGTCCAGTGGGAGGTATTTATTCCGTGTTGAAATCCAAGGCTCCGGTCACGACTGCAGAATATGGCGAGCGTTACACACTTATTGGTCCTTGGAACCGAGCTTCGGTGAGCTACCTCGAATACAAGAAGTGGAACTGGGGTAGGAGCTAACGCTGTCAATGCAGGCTGCTGTCGAAGTCGAAGCTATGGAACCGACAAATCAGGCGATGATTGATACAATGGCATCGATGAAGGAACGGGGCATTGAAATGATCTACGGACGCTGGCTTATCGAGGGTGCTCCTCGAGTGCTGCTCATTGACACTGGTACTGGCTATGGCTATCTGAACGAGTGGAAAGGAGACCTCTGGAACACCTCGGGCATTCCCTCGCCTGAAGGTGATCATGAGACAAATGAAGCGATTGTCTTCGGATACCTGGTAGCATGGTTTCTTGGAGAGTTTATTGCGCATGAGTCGAAACGAGCCGTGATAGCTCATTTCCATGAATGGTTGGCGGGAGTCGCTCTTCCTCTTACGAAGAAGCGCCACATGGATCTAACTACCATTTTCACCACCCATGCCACTCTACTAGGTCGTTACCTATGTGCTGGATCAGTCGACTTCTACAACAACCTCCAGTATTTCGATGTCGACGCCGAGGCCGGAAAACGCGGTATCTACCATCGTTACTGTATCGAGAGAGCGGCCGCCCATTCCGCCGACGTCTTCACGACCGTGTCGCACATTACTGCATTTGAAAGTGAGCATCTGCTGAAGAGGAAGCCGGATGGTGTGTTGCCTAATGGATTGAATGTCAAAAAATTCTCTGCTATGCACGAATTCCAAAACTTGCACTCCCAAGCCAAGGAGAAGATTCACGATTTTGTCCGAGGTCACTTTTATGGACATATGGACTTTGACCTGGATAATACGCTCTATTTCTTCACTGCCGGTCGTTACGAGTATCGCAACAAGGGTGTGGACATGTTTGTCGAGTCCCTCGCACGACTGAATCATCGTTTGAAAACAAGCGGGTCCAAGACTACTGTAGTCGCCTTTATCATCATGCCTGCCCAGACTTCATCCCTGACAGTCGAGGCATTGAAGGGCCAAGCTGTCGTCAAGTCTTTGAGGGATACCCTGGAAATGGTGGAGAAAGGGATCGGTCGCCGACTCTTCGAACGGTGTCTCTCGTGGAAGGAAGGAGATAGCTTGCCTGATGAGAAGGACCTCATCACCAGTCAAGATCGAGTCCTCTTGCGTCGCCGTCTGTTTGCCTTGAAACGTCACACTCTTCCTCCGATTGTCACTCACAATATGGTCAACGACTCCGAAGATCCGATCTTGAACCAGCTGCGTCGCGTGCAGCTCTTCAACCACCCTTCAGACCGAGTCAAGGTTGTTTTCCATCCCGAGTTCCTCAACTCGGCCAACCCCGTCCTACCATTGGATTACGACGACTTTGTACGAGGCACTCACATGGGTATTTTCCCGTCATACTACGAGCCGTGGGGTTACACCCCTGCCGAATGTACGGTCATGGGTGTTCCCAGCATTACTACGAACCTGTCCGGTTTCGGTTGTTACATGGAGGAACTCATCGAGAACTCATCCGACTATGGTATTCATATTGTGGACCGACGCGCCAAGGGTGTTGATGAGTCTGTCAACCAGCTCTGCGATTTCATGTTCGAATTTGCGTCCAAGAGCCGACGACAACGTATCAACCAGCGTAACCGAACGGAACGATTGAGCGATTTGCTTGACTGGAAGCGTATGGGGCTTGAATATGTCAAGGCCCGACAGCTCGCTTTGCGACGAGGTATGCTTCTCTTCATCAGTAGTCAGAGGTCAAGTACTAATATAATACAGCTTACCCAACATCATTCGATACCGAGGAGGACTTTAGTGACTACATTGGAAGCACAGCCCAGAAGATATCTCGACCGCTTTCAGTGCCAGGATCGCCTCGTGACCGTACTGGCATGATGACTCCAGGAGACTTTGCATCTTTGCAAGAAGGACGAGAGGGCCTCAGCACGGAGGACTACATTGCATGGAAACTGCCGTAAGTTTTCTATCACATTGCCGTCTGTGCATATGCTAACAACTTGCAGTGAAGAGGAAGAGCCCGACGAGTTCCCCTACCCGTTGACTCTCAGGACCAAGAAGCCTGGCGATCGTCCCCAGTCACCACTTGACTCAATCTCATTGAACGGGAAATAAACCTCCCGCATTTTCACCTATCCCACCGTACACGGGAAGTGGGATGCTTCACTTCTTTGGTCCATTCTTCTATGGCAATCATACTTTAGTTATCCAGTCCATCATTGCATTCTGCTTTCAAGTATCGCTCCGTGTACAGCTATTAGTGTCTTGTTATCTTCATGTTATATTTGTATAAATTCGAGATTAAGGATGCATTCATTGTCAACATAGTCTGAGCGATTCAATTCGATGTTCATTTCTTTCGATGAGATTTATTACCGTAGATGGGAGATAGGAATGACTTAGGGCTACCCGAGTCGGACAGACAGATGAAGTAACGTGACGCACTTCCTCTTTGAGGAATTAGCTCTACCTAGGTATATGATCTAGTTAGAAGGTCGCAGAAAATGACCAGGGTTATCACCAGCTGGTGGAGCCCTCCAGGTTCCTGACGTGCACTACGTACATCCGACGTCATCGACGGTTGACAGGTCTATATAACCTCACTTTTCACCACGTCCTTCACTCTTCAATCAATCACATCTATCTGCTCAAATCTACATCTCACGATCAATCGACAGCTCTACAAACACACCTTCAACCACAAATCTATCTCCACACAAATTCACAAACAAAACACCATGCCTCGCGGAGCCGAATTCGACAACGGACTCCCCCAATCCGACAACGCCATCGAAACAGGCCCCAACAAAGCTCATGGCACAAACCCCGTTCGTCCTCCCCACCCCCTTCTTCCTAACCTGTCCTCTCTTTACACTTCTTGGATATAGCTTCTAACGGTGGATTGAATGCAGGGCTCAGATGTAGACCGCTCCAACAAAGCAGCCTCTCTCCCCGAGACAATGGGCGAAAACAAGCTTGCCAGCGGCGGTGGTAGCGCGGGTCCCAGGGTCCATGGATCAGGAAAGGGTGGTCATGAACCCAAGACTTTGGGTGAGAAGGATCGACTTATGTAAATCTGTCCCTCCGGAGCTTAGCTTAGAATCGGTGTGGATGGGAATAAAATGATTGCATGACCTTGAAAAGATCTGAGATATGATCATGAGCCTATGACATGGAAGGATGGATGGCAAGGTATTCATGGGAGGAATGCCGGGATGGGTTACGATTGACGCAATATCAGTCGATGGATGATTTATGATACCATACCATACCTCTAGAGAGGCAGGTCGAAATGACCAATCTCGAATAAATCGATTCAACAAAGCCCATTCATCTATCCATTCATGAAATTAATGTATATTTGCAGTTCTCTAGAGTCAGATACAAAGAAACTCAAAATTAAGAGACGAAAAGATATCTCGCTGCTCATGAATTGAAAAGAATGTACGCCTGTACAATGCTAACCGAAAACGTAGCATAGAAGAAAGAAAAGTATATAGTATCGAGGTATATTATAATCACAGCGGAGAAAGGTAGGGTAATATGTAGTATGTATGCCACAGCAAGTTGACCAGCATTTCAACTCTCCTCAGTCTTGGTCTGCTGATTATTGTCATCCTTCTCCGGCACAGGCGGGGACGGCGCTTCGCTCGCCGAAGATGACGCTTCTGTTTGTGCTGGTTCGGTAGTACTTGTCGTCTTTTCAGGTAAAATTGTCTTCGCATTCACGACTTGGATCAGTGTATCGCCCAGATCACCGGAGCCATCAATCTTGCCCATTTTGGACTTGAAGTATTCGACGTCTGACAGCATCCTATATCTTCAGTTAGCTTTTGTTATATACCCAACGGATTATGGGAAATACCTCTGTCGGCCAGATTCCGTCTTGACGCTAACCTCCTGAAACGCCTTTGTCCACTGATCCCTATAACTCTTAAACACCGGCTCCATAATCATGATGACGGTCATTTCAGGGAAATGCCGGACAAGAACACGATGCAATGTCGCCGTTTCTTTCGTCAATGTCTCCATATATGTACTGACAGTCTTGGGATCCCTTTCTGCATCCCAGTCTATCTTCTTCATAGAATTTACATGACTGGCTGAACGGCCACCCATGATATCCACCAGTTTCTCGTGGATGCCGTTTTGATGCTCTTGGCACAGTCTTTTCACTTTGTCGAATTCTCCTATAAGTTGACTAGACGGCGATTGTCTGCGAGCGAATTCTCTGACGTAAGGAATAAGTGCAATTATGAAGCTCAACGCTTGCGACGAGAGGGCTAGATGTTTGGTGTTGATGTTCTTGAGTCCTGCACTTCTGGTGGCCCCCGCACCGAGGATCAACTGCGAAGATCGAGAGTTGAAGAGCTTCAGGCATTCGACTAGATTCGATCCAATGTCCTGAGTCATGCTAGGCAAGTTTGCCATCAGATACTCAAATTCCTCGATGCTTTTCATGATTGTAACTGCAGACTCAGGGAGTACGTATCGCTGCTCGTCAAAGCTAGCATGCCGTACTTTTTCTTTCTCCTTTGCCGAGCCGTTAACGGCAGTCCCGTTCTCTGCCTTGGGTGTTGGCGCAGATGACTCTTCTGCAGGTTGCCAGATTTTAGATACTTGCAACCACAGATTCACATCGGCTGTACTAGCACGGAGAATCCGATCAAGTACGGCATTTTCAGCGTCGCCAAAATCTCTAGCATCCCATTTGTCTGCATCCATGACTTGCACGATATTGTGTCGCTGATTGTCACTAAATCTGACAATAAAATCACGGATTTGATTGTCAACCACCGTCTTCAAAGACGTCCCACTACGCCCAGAAATAGCCTCGCATTCATCAGCAAACAGTCGGTTAAGGCTGAAATACCTCAAAAAGTCCTCAATAGGAAGGTGTGAGGTCTGCTCAGACCGTACTTTGAGAACCTTGACAACCTGAGACTGCACAATATCCACTGCCTGACCCAATAAACTCGACATGTCGAGAACTTGAAGAATCTCCTCTTGAACCGCTGCCACTTCGGCTGCACTTCCTTGTGAACGTGGACCCCTAGCGTTTTGCGGGTCAGGGCTACGTGGCGATGATCGACCAACAGATGGACTTGGCTGTGCTCCCAGTCCGCTGGTAATGTCCAAAAGTACCTTGACCTGAACTCCAAGTCTTCTCAAAGACTCACTAACCCCTGTATATATCTGTTTGAGCATATCATACGCGGAATTGGCATCTAATGCTCGCAAATTTCGAGCTAGAATCGAAGACTTTTCTTGCGAACTCAACTGTCGTCCACCATGGGTAGATGCGGACATGACTGACTCGTTATCATCATCAGACGAGCTGGGAAGGTGTTTCCGTATAAGCGCCTTCATCTCTCGCAAGACCGCCGTCTTGAAGGACGTAGTTGCGGGCATTGTATAGTGTGAGCGGCCTAGTCCCACCAATTCAGCATGTAGTTTCGACCTAAGCTCCGCATCAAAAGACATATATGCTGGCGAGATAGAGGGCGCTGCTCTATGTCCACCTCGATTCCTCTGGAAAGATGCCCCCCATCGTTGTAATGTAGCATCTTGAGGAACATTGCTGATATGCCGCCTTAAATCGCTAAGTAGATCGTCCAAAAACCTGCTTTCGTACCGAACGCCTATTCGTTGCCTCAATCGTGCAAGTTCTTCATCAACGCCTTGCAGAGCATGAAGGCCTCTAAGATCAACCGGCGGTCTCTGCTCAGCAACATCCTGATTGCGACGCCTAGTTGCCTGTTCGCCAGACAACAGTAGATTCACCTCATCTAGTCCATCAATAGCGTCCTCAACGTCACCTTGTTCGATTATGTTTTCGCACTCAGTCACAGCCTCGACTACTTCGTGAAGTTGGCTCATGGCATCGGCTAACTTTCGAATATTCTGGCGCCGCTGGCGCAATTTGACAACTTTCAATCCGCCCATTGCCATCTCCTTATCGATCTTGTTCAAATCCTTTCGCAAGATTTGTATCCGCCTCACAGAATCCGCAGCCTCTGCATGGAGTTCACGCAATGACCCCAAAGCGGTAAAGAACGATTTCGATGCCGTAGAGATGGAGGATATCAGATGTATTTCGACCGTGTCCATGTACCAAGAGAGCTTCTCCTGCAGAATAGCATTCGTCGCAAGTGCTTTCCTCCCAATTGCGGGTGGTTCGATTGCCGCTCCATTGCCTGTCGGGGGTTTGGATGGCTGACGCACAACTTCCGATTTCTCGGAGACGACGTCAAATGTACGCGGATTCTCAAGATGAAAGTCCTCCTCAAAGTATACATTTGGTATCGTTGACAACGGTGTCACTGCCTGCGGGCCTTTGCCATACGATGTGCGTCTCCTGCCTCTCATGTCAAATGGAGAGATGGCTCGGGAACTCGTCGACACGCCAGACAGCCGCCGCTCAAGAATGGGCGTCCTTCGGCCATCGAAATCATCCGGTCTAGGCGAGAGTGCAGATGTAGGAGATAAGGTCGCATTATTCCTGACCAAATTCGAGTCATTTTCATCGTTTCCACTCTCTTCTTTCGCGCGTTGGAAGGCATCATACAAGGAACCGACTTGTTCAAGGTAAGGCTGGAACGCTTTCGAGTCGACATTTGGTACATTCGTGAGCGTCACAGGGGGTATGTCCCGTGCCGTGGGAGGTTTATAGCCTGTCGCCGGTATGGAGGTATGAGCGACGATTCCTGTACGGACGATGGGAGGTTGTAAAAGTGTCGATATAGCTATACAGCACAAAGTCATTAGAAATCAACAGCTGCACAGGGGAAAAGACGGACGCACCATTTTGACCTAGCTCTGCAATAGAGGAGCGATGGGTCGATGAATCCAGAATCCCGCCAATGCTCACCAGAGAGCTAGCCGTAGACGATCTTCGCTGCGGTATTCGCTGTGAGGGTGCTGTCCGAGGAGAGTCATATGTACTTTGAGCGAGTTGCTGCAGCGAGGGCGTCGATGTCACAGAAGCCAGGCTGTCAATCGACTTCCGCGGGCTCGAGGCCATCTCGTTCGAGGGGGAGGCGGCCGAAGCCTAAGCGTAGATCATGGACCGGTGTCGTCGCTCTTCGGCTGGTTCATACAACATGCACTGATATAGAATAATTCGTTTCGAAGTAATTGACTCAATGATTTATGGCTTTGTTGTGGATTGATGTGTTAAGTACTCCTAGGTAATGGGAGCCTGAGCTCTCAGCGACGTAGGCCGATATAGAATTACATTATCCCTGATTAGGAAAGGCGCGAGCTGCGGGCTGAGTGACAAGGCTTCCGAGGTCATCTTCACCTTATGCCATTATCATTGAGCAACCTAAGGATATATAGAAACAATTATATTCATAGTTTCATGATGGGTATTACTACAAATCTCTCTGCCAGCAAATATATCAAAAACACAGACCCAAAACGCCTTCATCACCTATATACCATGCAAGCCAAATCCCTGAAACCAACGCGCAAGACATCAACCATAGATGATACATAACACTTAGACACCATTTCTGTAAATCTGCGAACCGCCGGAGCGAATACGAATCGTATCCCTTCGCTGCATAACAAGCAATGCTCGGTTAAGAGCTTGTTCGCTATAACCACGTCCGTCGACAAATTCACGGCGCAATGTAGCCAAGCTTGTAGACCAGCCAATGGGCAGACGGCGTTTGACTTCATCTTCAACTTTGGAGACTTCTTCCATGAGTTCTTTGCTGCCTTGGTTTTCACCCTGAGTAACGGCGTCCATCGTGGATGCCAGGAACAGCCGGATGGCCTCGTCAACGTGAGCTGTAGTTGCGACAGGCGATAGAGTCAATTTGGCAAGGGACTCTGTAATACGAATGATAGCTTCCAACTGACGGACGGTGATGGGAATAGACGAGCGAGCATTTGCGTCAAGCTCGGCACGGTGGACTTGCTTGCGGATTGAGACGAAGTGGGAAGAAAGCTTGTCGGCTGCTTCTTCGGACAGTTGAGGAGCGCATCGTCTATTTCGCTTGTTAGCATGGATCAGGTTTGTTTGGATCAAGGTCACTCACGTCTTGCAATAGCTGATGTATCTCTTCATCTTCTCCAAAGGAATCTCTGCTTCGGTGTGTTCGTCCACTCCCTTGCCTCCCATGTGAATTCCCATCACGTGGCGAGCAATTCGCTCGTCCCGGCCGCGGTCATGGTCATCACGGACAATGAAGATCATGTCAAAACGTGACAAAATAGTGGTTTGAAAATCAATGTTCTCTCCGGGAGTTTTCAAATCGTCATAGCGGCCGAAAATCGGATTGGCAGCTGCAAGAACAGATGTTCTTGAGTTGAGGATAGTGGTAATACCGGCTTTCGCAATCGAAATCGTCTGCTGCTCCATGGCTTCGTGAATAGCGACACGATCTTCGTCTCTCATCTTGTCGAACTCATCAATACAAACAACACCACCATCAGCCAGAACCATGGCACCTCCTTCCAAGTAGAACTCGCGGGTATTAGCATCACGCTGGACCGAGGCCGTAAGACCAGCAGCTGATGAACCCTTTCCTGAAGTGTAAATGGCGATAGGTGATACTTTTTCGACGAATTTGAGTAACTGCGACTTTGCAGTACCAGGGTCACCAAGCATGAGCACGTTGATATCTCCACGAAGTTTGATACCATCTGGCAAGATTTTCTTGGAACCGCCCATAAGCAAGCAAGCAATAGCTTTCTTGATATCCAAGTTGCCATAAATCGAAGGTGCAATGCTTCGCGCAAATGCCTCATACAAGTCAGGGCGACGGCTCATCTCCAAGAATTCTTGCTCTTCTTCTTCAGTAAAGGTAGCCGCTCCCTTGGAGGTATGGTCGATATCGCTAGTGATTCCCACAGCGCGCAAGTACGGGTTTCGAAGAGCCACTGCAGCAGCTTTGGCGCCGCCCTTGGACTGATAAATGGAAAAGATACCCATGACAGTGCAGCGTGATCCTGGTACAACTCGGTTTGCGAGATATCGGTCTGCAGATATGAGCACATGACGAGGCAACTCGCCCACGGGGACCTGGTCCGGGGCTTCTTGCAGCTTAATGACTTGCTGATCAACGAAATGGCATTTTTCATGCACAATCACATATGGGTCTAACGGGCAGGGCTCGCTTTGCTGTTCCCCAGGCTGAGTTTTGCGGCCACATCGTCTAGGTAGTGTCAAGCCGGCAAAGCCACTGTCAACACTGATGTTGTCCTGATGTTCGCAGTTTTTACACCGGATATTCACGACGGTGGCTTTCGAAGATATTGTTGAGGCGCCGATCACAATACCAGGGATTCGTACAAGATGGGAAATGTTGGTGGCGTTCAAGTCACGGATTGATGTGTGTGTTGCGCTTGAATGAAGGAGTAGTTGGTGAGGAGGAAGTTCGATGTCCCTTTGCGATGGGTAGACGATGTGTTGTGTGCATTGTTTGAGTGCGTTCTCGAACTGTGCGCAGTATTCATTAGTATCTGTTTCAGCAAGGTCAGAATCGTGACGACAAACTTACCAAAGGAATTATGTCGGCGGGCTCTGTTGTGAGCTTATGGGCAAGCTCTTCGTTATATGAGATCAGATGTGCAATATCGACATCGCAGAAATACCGCTTAATCAAAACGTTCTGTCGCAGTTGATCTCTAGATTCTCATCAGCAACTGTACCACTGCGTATTCGTGCAAAGATTCTGTTCTAACCTGTAGATGAATGAATTGTCAAGCTGAAAGGCGAGGATGAACTCTCGTAAACGACCTTGGATTACAACTCTCGATTCATCTTCACCGTCTTGACTGGGAGCAAGAACGCTCAAAGTGTAAGGATTGCGTCTATCCATGTCTGTGATGGATATTCGAAAAGAAAACAACACAGATACCAACAGAAAAAGTAGTATTGAAACAACTGTGTTGTGCGGGGATCAAAGCAAGATTGTTGCAGAACAGTGGCAGATCAAACATTATCAGCATCCCTGGAAAGACCTTGAGCGAGAGGACGCGAAACGCGTCGCGTGTTTTTACGCGTTAAGTGGTTTTCTTATCACGTGATGTTGGAGCAATTTGAGCATGACCCTAATCAGTTCTACCAACCCTAATCTGGTCGGCTAATTTCCTAATCAGTCGTCGCTAGTTATCTGATTCTTACGTCGATTCTATCTCTCTTCTGGTGGTTATTATTGCTATCATTGTCTGTACACATTGAGATAATTGTAGTAGAAAATGCCATCTTTTTGAGTTCGGGATCTCGGTACAGTCAGGTATATTTCTTGGATTTGTAGATTAGTAAATCTAAGCAGTTTGTATGTGGGTGGAGCTTCCGCTGTGTATGATGTCGGCGGGGTGGGAGTTGCTCCTCGGGGTTTCCACCGAACATTCATCTTTGAGGAGATCAGAAAAATATATGAACTTGCCGACAACCTCTTGAAAACGATTACTTGCTTCAGACATTATACTTACGATATACCACAGCCCGTTGAGTCAAAATGGCACCTCTCATCCGAGTCATCGGTTCACTCAACGCGGACATGGTCTCAGTAACTCCCCGCTTCCCAGAAGCAGGCGAGACAATCACAGCGACTTCGTTTACGACGAGCGCAGGCGGAAAAGGTGCCAATCAAGCCGTAGCCTGTGGCCGGTTATCCCGATCGAAACCTACCGAGACGCAATCGTCGAGTTCGAACAATCCAGTCAATGTTGAGATGGTCGGCGCAGTCGGTAGTCGCGATGCACATTTCCAATCTCTCCTAAGACCTATGCTCGAAAAGTCTGGATTAGATACATCGAGAATCAGGACGGTGGATGATTACACTGGTGTGGCGGTAATTGTGGTGGATTCGTCGGCTGGTGGTGAGAATCGCATATTGTTCTCGCCTGGCGCCAATTATACAGGCATGCAGGCAATTCCAGAAGTCCTCGGCATGGGTCTGGCGCCTCCAGTTCCCGACGTCATTGTAATGCAGGGAGAGATACCGACTGAGACAACAATTGGCATTCTACGAGAGATTGCGAAATACAAGAAAACACAGAGTGAAAATGGACTAAAGGGGATCGATGCGGGACCAGAAGTCATGCTCAACCCGGCACCGGCACCACCGGGTGGCTTGCCTGAGGACGTATATACAGCCATTGATCATCTGATCATGAACGAGACGGAGGCTGAACTCATGGCACCCAAGACCGAGGAACTACTACGCGTTGTTCCCGGTGCGAAGGGCGCCAGCCTGCGAGAGCAGGTAGCCCAGTATTTCCACAAATTGGGAGTAACATACGTGATCATCACGCTTGGAGCGAAGGGAGCTTGGTACAGTGCATGCGACGCCGGCGTAGCGATCGCTGCTGATAACGAAACACGGTTCACGAATGAGATCCCAGCCGCGAAAGTGTCCCAGGTTCTAGATACCACGGCAGCAGGCGATACGTTTATTGGTGGCTACGCAACACATGTAGCTCGGTGGCGAGAACAGCGCCGTGCGCAGGGCAAGTCGGGCAATGAGCTTGAGCAGCACGAGAAGAAAGAGCGGTATCAAGTCGTGATGGATGAAGCTATGAAACGCGCAGGACGGGCATCTGCGCGTTGTGTGGAGAGGCAGGGTGCAATGGACAGTATTCCTTGGGAGGATGACATCTAGCTATTGAAAAAGCGCTGATAATGACCCTAGATAGTAATTTAGGTTTGTACAACCACCAAGCTTCATATCCTGTGCTTATCAGGTAAAGCGCAACTTGCCACCTGCGGGTGAGGTAGGTTTGTAGTGTAGGAGGATACGCTGGTCGGTTGGTAGGCTGTCAACCTAGCATTCCGTGCTCCAACTCAGACAGACATAGGCGGCTGTCGAACATAGTTTCTAGGGCGAAATTGTGATGGGAAGCTAGTTCCTGTAGTCAATTCTCAAGTACAAATTCGTAGACAGAATCGTTGGTGGTAGAAGAACGATTTACAGCCCGTGGGCGCAAGCTGAGGTGCAGTATGTACTATGCAGACTGAACATATTGGACGTAGTTATTGGTTCATTCGGTCATGGCCATATTGGTTAACAGAAGCCGAGATAGGTTGGCGTCGTCGAGACGCTCCTCGATAGCACGTTACTATCAATGGTCAATTCGCAAGCAATCTGACTCGTATCTGCCATCTGGGATGCACGGCATTAGGGGGTGGAAACCGTGCCAGCACAGCAAGGAACCAAGGACAGACTGCCGACCAGCCAGTAAGACATTTTGCTGTAGGGAGATACCTAATCAGGATATATTGTATTTAAAACAGGGTGTTTCGACGCGTTGAAAGAAAGTGTTAGCGTGTCGAGATGCAGATGTAACTTCCAGGATGTCGGTGGTAGAAAAGGTACTTGCCAAGACGGACGGGAGACACGCAAAGTATGCCTTACGCGTCAGGCGCGCGTTGAGGCATTCGCGCTAGTCTGAGTAGTCTCACATAAACTTCGTCAAAATATTTGACTTGATCGATCATCAGGATCATCAATTGACATGAAAGAAACTTTCTCCACTGTGTGTGCCCCTCGCGAGGCGTATCGATAGAGTTTTGACGCCAGCCATTATGTCGCCTTTCTGCGTTATGTAGATAATGTCGGACGGTATGTAGGAATGAATGCAATTGTTCGGATGTCCCCAGATTTCAAGAGTAATTCAGTAACAGGCCGATTAATATACCTTCGTCGCACTGTGTAAAAGTACTGGAAGCAATAAGATTGTGATTGCTTACATCCAGGCTGACCAAGTCGAGCAGAGCTGCGAGGGGCGCAATGAATGAGGTCCAATCGTAGGCTTCGTAGGCAGCGGCGCGCCTTGCGTGAGGGACGCTTTAGCTGCTCTTAGTCTTACAGCCTGTGCTGCATGGTCCGGACTCTGTTCAGCCATACACGACGCGCCTTTTCGTCGCTCGTCTTTACCATTGGCAGCCACGACAGCAGCAGACCGCGAGGAATTGATCGCTTGTCAGGTTTCTGCAGCTCTGATAGTTGCAAGTTACTACCACCACCCCATGCTATGTATGCAGATACCATACCTTAATACCATACCATACCATACCGGATACAGCCCTGGCACCAACATTTTTACGTGGAGATTGGCTGAGATCGCGGTCATTCTCGCGTAATCCTCACAGAATACTTTACAGAAATACCAAATTCCAGGACGCGGTGAACTCGCACCAAGGAAGGCGCCTCCAGGCCTCATATACCACGCTTCTCCCTTCGACTGATATCCTCTTTTCCTCTTACCTTGTCTCCTACTCTTTTCCTGTCTCAGTACCGCCTCCTAAAAGAGACAATTATCTCCTCACCGATCGAGAATATCCGTACCACAACAGAGGAATATTTCCTCCACACTCTTTTGACACTATTTGTTGACATCAGTTGCAACACCACAATCCTCGATATCGCCGCCGCCGCCCGAGACACATAAAGGACCAGAAAGAAAATTCGTGGGTTTTTATTGGATAATCTGCGCCGTACTCAATTTATTTCGGAATCTATTTTGGAAAGAGCGCCCAGGATATCTGGCAATCTCCGCTCATCTCGTCCACAGATAGTTTAGGACTCGGTTCTATAAACCACCAAGATTCGCTCTCGGTATTATTCTTCTCTCTTCGCAACACTTGATAGCTCAGACTTGCAGTCCCAGTACTGAAACTCTTCAATCATTACGCTTCTCAGTCCTCCGCTCACATCAACTCCAAATATCTCGATATCTCTTGCCGCTCTTGACGAGATGTCTGCAATTACCGTGTCTGTTGCTCCGGCGGTGCACCGCCAGAAGCTGGTTCCCATGGCACGTAGTCGCCTTCGTGTACTTCAGGAGGCTAAGCGAAGTGTGCAAAACCTAGCCAATGGTAAGCCTTCGAAGTACCCAATACTCCAGAAAACAAGAGACGTAGAGGCTAATATTCTCGTAGGACGCGTTCCATCGACTCCGCTTAAACATACAATCTCTTGTGACTCGGATGGGGAGAATGCCAGTCCCTGTATCAAGTCCGAGCCTACTAAACGCAAGCGCTCTGTGGGAGATGACGACGAGCTATACGAGTCTCCCAAGAGTCTCAAGGCCAGCCGCACGTCGTTTGTCATCAAGACCGACGACAGGAGCGACAAGGCTTTTACATCCACTGCAGTAAGCCAGGCCTTGGGCAGACCTATTGGTCGAGACTCCCCGGTTGAATCCAAGCCAAGCAAAGCATTTGGCCGTCGCTCTCAACGCCTTGCTCCTTTTGTGAAAGGAATCATTCAGAAGAATCTTAGCAAAAGCAAAGAGCCTCGGAAAAAGACTCACCCAGACAGCTGGCTTTTCACCATCCATGTGGACACTGAAGTGGAGGAGGCGACCAACTTGATGCAACATTCTGCTGGTCGCCTTGACATTAGCGACGACGAGGGTAGATCTCGTTTTGACGAATGTGATAAGGAGAATATTCCTCCAAGTGAGCTTGGAATCACCCTATCCACCCCCGCTCAGCCAGCGACTATGGCCTCTCGCAAGAACATGATGGCAGAGTCTCGCAGCCCTCTTGGTGAGTTGGTGGCTTCGGATTACTACGGGCCGGGCCTTGATAACCTTTCTTATGAAATCATCCATGAGCCAGAATACGTCAAGATGTCATCTGCACATCTCGGTTACCGTATCGTCTCACTACCGCCTTACCCCGACTCTGTGGCTAAAAAGGCTGCCAACAGTTCTGTGGATAAGTGAGCGGATCGGAGCAACGAATTCATAACTTCCGCGCCTCCACCATCACCTTCAACTCTGCTTGTATTGGGGCTTTCTACGGTGTTTCATGTCATGGGATTTGTTTTAGCAACGGCGCTACGGTTGGGAGGTATATTGTGATGTTTCGAATACCCTGCGCGAATACTTCTTGGTTTTCCCTGCTCCATTGTCTATGGCAGCTTTGATCCACCGCAACTTGAGTTGTATGTGTGGTGTTGTATTACTTGTGAATATTGTTCTATCAGTTCTCTCGAGGTTATTGAAACCGGCCAGAAGGTATTTTTCGGCTACGGTTTCTAACGATTTTCTCGAAAAGTTGAATATCTGACAACTGGGTTCTGAATTGGGTGTCTAATTTCCCTTGGGACGGCTGGAGTTCGGTTTTGGTTATGCTGTGGGATTTCCTGCACTGTCTATCTATCTTGCGATTGTTCTCCGGCTTTCAGGATTTGTTGCTTTTCTGGCAGGCGTTTTGTTTCGTGTGCGAGCATTGATTTTGATATGGAAATGTTTACGGGAAATGAGGGTACGAAAGTTTGGCATGGGTATGATATAACCTCGATTTCTCTGCTACTTGCTTGTCATGTATCTAGTGCTAGTATGAGTGGTGTTTAAAATAGAGCCATAGTAAGTTTACTTCATGACCCCAAACTCCAAATAGATGTTGATATCGCCACTGACTCAGGTTCAAGATCACTCATTCTGCATATCAACATCCATCTCGTCATTCTCCTCTTCATTAACCTCTTCCTCCTCCTCAATCACCCTCCTCGTCGCCTCCCTCTCCTCCTCATCCTCGGCCTCCGCCGGCGTAAGCGTACTCGCGGTATTAGTAGCATTCGTCGTCCTCGCCGATCCTTTTCCCAACATCCTCCAACTAATCGCACCTTTAATCGTCGCTCTCACCTCCGTCGCAAGCATCGTTTCTCGGGGTGTCGCCCTCTCCACATCCAAATGGAATCTCTCCAATTTCAATCCGTCTGCGTCGGTAACGTGATCTGGAAAACCTAGGAGACATGCATATTCTGCGTCGCTAGGTTCGCGATGTTCATGCGACAAGGCGTGGATCTTTTGACGCATGATCACTTTTGCTTTTGCGAGTGTACCGCTGCCGTACCAGCCGTCGCTGAAGATTTCGCATTCACTCCGTAGAAAGGTTTTGTTGTTTGCGTTGGGCGGGTATAAGATCTGTTTTAGGATAGGGTCAACGATGTCGCAGACCATCCAGATTTTGCCGTCGAGGGCCAAGGGCGCTTTACCAGTCCAGAGGTGACTGGTCGGGTTTTCGGTCGTTGTGACCGTTGGGATTGAACTGATATCGAGACCGCTGAAGTTACGCGAACTGTTTAGTGATAACTGATCTCGCCGGGCGCTTCCACCGCCGTCACGGCCTACTTCCGGTTCGCGCGCGAGTATGCGAAAGACAAACGTTTGATATTTGCGAGATTCGATGTCCTTGCGTGGATCATGGCCCAGTTTCACGATTGCGTCACGCCATGGGCCCGACCTGAATATGTATGCCACATAACTAATTGCATATTTCAGGACGTATCGCTGGTCTTTGTCTGGTATTGCGTTGAATAAGGCACGACGAGTCCATGCTAGTCGCTCTTTGAAGAGTTCTTGAACGGTAGCAATGACTCCTTGCAGCTCGGAATCGAGGCTCGATATAGGTGGGATTCCCTCCTTTGGTTCGGATGGTACTTCGGGGATATCGCATGTCACAAGATGGGTGAACACTTTGTTTGGCTTCTGAGTGTTGATGGCCGTAACGTCGCCGGATGTGTCTCGGGATAGTTTCACGGTTGGGTTTTGGCGGTAGGTGTATTGATAAGGGATGAATGTTTTGGTCAAGGCGGGCGGAGGGACTAGGTCGACGTTTTTTGTTTCTCCTCTGCTCATGGAAATGTCGAATTGTCTCATTCTTTCGTCTATTGCAATAGATTAGTTGACAAGAAGATCGAACTCATATTGCAAGTTGGGGAAACTTACAATCAGAAGAGAGAATCGTCTCTCGAAATCTCCGTACAAACGGACTGGCCGACGTAGAATACACATAATCAGGAATTTTCCGAAAATTGTGCGTCCTCGTAACTGTGCCTACAGCTTCAACGGAGTACTTGTGGGCATTATCCATCAAACTCCGCTGTCGAAATGCAGCGCTCTGTCGCTCCTTTTCAATCTCTTCCGGCGTGGCGGACTGACTGTCCGTAAAGGGTTCATTGCTGCCTCGCTTTCGTTTCCTCCCAGTCCACTTGGGAACGGTGACTTTGAGGAGGATGTTGTTTGTTTGCCGGTTAAATGAGTCCATAGTATTTGCCATGGGATCCTCTGGGCGCAGACATAGTTGAGCCTTGCTGCTTGGTCTGGATGGATCCAGTATCTATATCAAATTTAGTGACTATTCCCTCCAGCAACAGCTGGTGACTTGCCTTGGAGATACCGGCATGCCCTTGTAGCGTCTTGATTGCTCTGTCGACATTTTTGACAATGCCGGGATGTTCGACGGCTACGATGTGACGCGTCGGTAATCGATACCAAGGTGCATATTGAGGCTCGTTTTGATTCTCGGCCATGCTGATGAGGTGAATCTTCAATCCCTACCTAGGTAGTAGGTAATGTGAGGATGTTGCTCGAGGAAGTCGCATGTGACTTTTTTGCTGGTGACTCAAAGTTGTCGAGGAAGGCGCGGCCTGAGGCAAGAGATATATATTTTCAGATTCAAGCATGAAATTTGCCATCTCCGCCTTCAACGTCCCGCGATGATATACAATTCTAGTCCTGTGCCTTCAAATGTCAAGTACCTAGTTCATCTGGGTAACAAAAGATTCGAAGATTCACTCAGAACAACACTTCAATATCATCTATTTATGATGAGAACAATTACTTATGGATACTATCTCTTTGCATACATCCTCTTAAATGGATGCACGGAAAATCATTGTTCCGGCTGCCTCAACATTTGGAAGCGATCTAGACGATCAGTTAGTCCCCCTTCATCGCACTGCCAATTGTGGTACTTCTTAATCAATAACATGAGAATAATTACTAATTCAATATCAAAATACTAGTTACATGTCACTGCTAGATTGACACCTACAATATCCCAATCGATTCCAAGGTCGGCCGTTGCGGGTTGATAGCTCACTGGCTGGCCGACCCCTTTTTCCGACCAGAGAAAACAGCGAGCAATATTCTCATTGGTGCTTACTCCTCTTCTGTAGTAGGTGTTGTACACATAAAACATGATTTGATTGCGAAGTCTGGACTTGTTCTCTATCAATTTAGGTGGTTTTGTTGGACGTGGTAGAATCATGCGTCTTTTGCCCTAAACAATAAAGAATAAACTGCAATATCACAGAAACAACAGAGTAATTGGACCTAAGCAATAAATTGCTGGTGAATGGCAATGACTGTTTCCATTCGCTGTAGGCCAGCTTCTAAATTTACTGCAAGTGCCGTCAAGAGGTCACTGGCCCATCCCCCGCTCACTCTCATTAAGAAAGCCGGCTAAGCGACACTGGGACAGACAGCCGTCAACCAGCCTCCACCGCCCTGACTGACATGAACATTCAACATTCACATCAATCAACATTGACAAGCTCCTCTGAATGTTTCCTCATTGTTTATTTCCCTAACACACTTCCAGTCTCAGGTACGTTTTGCTCTCCAAGCAAACCTCCTATCCATCGAGAACCATCCCTGTTTACCTTCTGGGCCAAGTGAGGTGACTGTTTAGCGTGTCGCAACGTCGACTACCTAACTCCCCAACTACGTGCAACAATCAATTATTCCCCGTCTGTCCTCTTTCACTGCCACCAACACCTTCTGCTCGAGTCTTCGCATGGGTCTCGTCGTCTTAATCACGCGTCTCGTCTAGACGAACATTCTCTCATAATTGTTGTTGTTGACCAGCCAGAAACAGAGTCGTCATCGTCAATCGTCCGTGTTTATTGTCGCTCTTCCGTTGCCGGCCCCCCTCCCTCGTGCCTCTGATTTGCGTATCGGAGAGCCGCTGTGGAAATATACACATCACATACGCCAGTGATAGAAAGGCGACTAAGATACACCCAGCAACATGAAGGGCTTCAGGCAGAGAGTGGTGAGTACAATTCAACCAACCTTCGAGCGTACTGTCTGCCCCGGCAGAGTGATCGATTCGAATGTCCTTGAGAAACCACTAACAGTTGTAGCACGAACAGCTGTCACGGGCAAAAGACTCCAACAAGTCGTCGAAGAAGCGAGACTCGAACAATACTTCAAATGCTGGACTGAGCGCTACCCACAATGCCCAATCAACCAGTCCAAACCACGTAACCCCTACTTCTTCAACAACCTCATTGAACGAAACGAGGAACGCAAAACCGGACAATGTATCCCCGGCCGCTGCCGGTTCGCCGGCAGGTCATCAGAATAATCAAGGTGCCACGGCTCCAGCTGGCGCAGGACAACATTTTGTGCCTAATGCGCAGGCAATGGGCGGTAATCTCGGCGGCCAGCCAGCGAACATTCCAGGAACGCCTACGAGACAGGGACAACAACCCATTACACCCAGTGTTGTGATTAGTCCCAGCGCTCCGGTGAGTTCTCAGTTCTTTACCCCATTAGCAGCCTCCACAATGAATCACTAACTAAACTGTAAATAGCATGTCCCTCCTCCTGGAGCAGCCGAAACTATGCCCGGCGACCTCGCCCCCCCAAAGAAATCCCACGTCTTTGATAGACTGCATTCAACGCCGAAAGATATTTCCGAGGGCATCAGGACACCTAAGCGCCAGCATTCATCTCGATTTGATATCTCCGATCAACGCCAGCGAGAACTGGAAAAGTTACCTGGCTTCCATGAAGTCCCACCAAACCGTCGTCAGGATCTCTTCATGCAGAAGATCGACCAATGTAACATCATATTCGACTTCAATGATCCCACTGCCGATATGAAGTCCAAGGAGATAAAGAGACTGGCACTACACGAATTACTCGATTATGTTGCAAACAACCGTTCGGTCATCACAGAGCCCATGTACCCCCGCGTGGTCGATATGTTCGCCAAGAACCTATTCCGACCCATTCCACCGCCGGTGACTCCTCAGGGAGAGGCATACGATCCTGAAGAGGACGAGCCTGTTTTGGAGGTGGCTTGGCCGCATATTCAGGTCGTTTATGAGTTCTTCTTGCGTTTCATCGAAAGCCAAGATTTCAATACGAACATTGCGAAGCAATATATTGATCACCAATTTGTTCTTCAGGTGAGAAACATGCGTTTTCGCAACTTGGAAGCTATGCTGATACTCGTTTCATATTATAGTTGCTTGAATTATTTGACTCCGAAGACCCCCGCGAACGCGATTTTCTCAAAACGACATTGCACCGCATTTACGGAAAGTTCCTCAACTTGCGCTCATATATCCGACGCTCAATAAACAACGTCTTCTTTCAATTCACATACGAAACCGAGCGCTTCAATGGTATTGCGGAACTTTTAGAAATTCTCGGATCTATTATCAACGGTTTCGCCTTGCCGTTGAAGGAAGAGCACAAGCTATTCTTGACACGAGTGTTGATCCCAATGCATAAACCAAAAGGCCTCAGCATGTACCACCCACAACTCGCATATTGCATTGTTCAATTCCTGGAAAAGGATTCGGTGCTCACAGAAGATGTTGTTATGGGTCTCCTCCGCTACTGGCCCAAAGTGAACAGCACCAAAGAGGTGATGTTCCTGAATGAAGTTGAAGATATCTTTGAGGTCATGGATCCGACGGAATTTGCCAAGGTCCAAGGGCCACTTTTCACCCAGTTGGCCAAGTCGGTTGCCAGCCCTCACTTCCAGGTGTGCTCCATTGTATGTCTATTTTATGTGCTGTCATACTAACATTCGTTTAGGTGGCTGAGCGAGCTTTATACTTTTGGAATAATGAATATTTCTGCAACTTGGTCAGCGACAATGTCGAGACTATCTTGCCTATCATGTTTGCGCCGTTGTACGAAAACTCCAAGGGTCATTGGAATAGGTATGTGTTGATGTGTCTCAGCCTGAGTGCCTCTTCTCTAATCTATCTTGTCTAGAACAATCCATAGCATGGTGTACAATGCCATGAAGCTTTTCATGGAGATCAACCCTCAACTCTTTGATGAGTGCTCTCAGGAATATAATGAACATCAGAGTGGGGCCGATGAGCGAGAACAGGCTCGTCGCCGGAGATGGGAGGTGCTTGCTGAACAAGCCGAAAAGCGAAAACAAGGCCTCCTAACAGCTCCAACTTCATCGACAACTTCGATTCCCGCATCCAAAGCAGACGATCTTGATCCAGCTACCCAAGACAGCCAGAAGCGCTTAAACGCCCTCAAACTTGACGAGACTACCACAGTTAAGGAGAGGGCCACAACTTCGGTTAGTTAAATTCCAACCCTTGCTGTTGCATGGAAAAGAGACATCCATTTCACTGTCTTACACCAGCCTTCTTTCACCCCTGATTTTGCGTCTCTTTCTCGTGCTAAGATTTTACATTTTGTGTTTTTGTAGCCATCCTGATTCTAACTGTGAACGACGGTGTGTTCCAGAGACATGTTCGCAGACGACGCAGTGGAAGTGGCAGTAGCGTGAGGATGCGACGAAGTTCTCTCGGGAGTGCCTCTGGCTCTCCAGCAACGGTTGTACTGTCTCGGAGCAACTCAAGTCGACAATAATGTGTCTATGCATTGACCCTTCTCCTTCTTTTTTTGTGCTATACGCATGTGCCCGCCCCTCGCGCGTTGAAAATACCATAGCGGCTGCGTATATTTGTGGCGCCGATACGATCATCCGCATGTTTTCATTTGTTCTTGGAACCTTTCTCCTTTTTACGACAACGTTGGCACCCTGACTGCTCGTACACCTTCGGTTTACATTTTCTTCCCTTCACAACCTCTTTCATGTATATGGTTTATCCTATTCTTTTGCCGTCTATTTCTTATGTCCAACTCAACAGGAGAATTTTTCAAGACAAGATCAAGCTCGGATCACTGGAGCATACTTGAGCACGCACAAACCTTCCCAAGTTCGAAATTCAACCCCTTTTCTAGACAGTGCTGTTTTCGGGTAGGAAAATGGGTGCAATGGCGTTTCTTTTCTTTTCTCTGCGTCCAAAGTATTAGATACTGACGGATACTATTGCTCTTTTTTGGCCTTTTGTCTGATTCCTGTCTTGTGTGCCTCGTTCATAATTGTTTAGGGAGGCATGAGCGAGCTCCGCTGTGTCGTATGACATCGACATTTCTATGTCCCACTATAATTGAAGATACACTTTGCCCATGGAGAATTGTTGAAGAAGGCTGCTCAAAAGCCAACCCACTTGTGATTGTCTAAACCAAGGGTTAGGGTTAGAGGCAAGTGGGCGAACGGGATCGGTGAAACAATTGTCCAGCCTCCGATCGCAGCTAGGCGGTGACTTAGTTAACATAGGCCACCCTATTTATTCAATACTTAGTTACCTACATCAACAACATTAAACGTTATTCATTCACGCCACATTTCTTCTTTCCGCTTTCCCGTGGCTTCTACTCACTATTCACTTACAAGAACTATTGTCGAGACGATCAGTGTCGCATACCACGTTTGAGCATAGGCTACCCCAGACTTCCGAGACAAGTACCCGCCAACTAGGTACTAAATAAGCGGAAGGACAGCTGAGAATACGCCTTCTCTGAGCTTCGTCTCTTATCCTCACCAAATCGCGACCACCAAAATGTTTAATCGAAATAATATTCCATTTGCATCGAGGCCCAATCCTCCACCAGATCCGCGTCGCGTCGGTTACGATACTCCCATGCAAGATGGTGGTATGCCACCCAGTAGGGGAGGCTACGGGGCTCCCCCGCCACAGCAAAGAGGACCACCACCACCAAGTGGACGAAGACCAGTGAATGATGGCGCAACTTGGACATTACGTTCGGACAAGAGTCCGAATACGCAGTACACATATGGAAATATGTAAGATATTTCTCACGAAGCAACTGTACGAAATGGTAATAAACTGACATACTCTTGACATTTAGAGTCGCTGTTTCGACCGTTGATTTCCCCCCTTCAGCTTTCGGACAAGAATTTTATGTTCTCATTAATGACCTTTACGTTCTATCTGCACGCCCGCTGGATGGCTTTCAACCCGGATGCATTGGTTTTGCGGAGAGGCAACGAATGTGGGCTAGGATCGCGGTCATGGATTCTGTAAGAGTACAGATCTATGATCCTTTCCGACAAGAGAGGAAGGCATATCTTGGGTCCGCAGATGTCGAAGTGGGCTTTGCTGGAAAGACAAGGATAGAGGAGCCGTATGATCAGAATGAACTGGCACATGCTGTTATTGAGGTGGGTTATGAGCTCCTATCCTACGTGAAGGTGCATGTCGCTAACTGGCAGGTAGAAATTCAAAAACCAGATTTTGGCGCCCGGCCAAAAAGTGTTGATGGACCATCGCGGAATACCCCTTTCGCTAACCATCAAGACTGTTGAGCTGGTAGATCTAATGTCTGAAAAGCAAACCCAACCGCCCACCGAGGGCGTCGCGACTGATCCTACCGCTCGAGGCATTCTCACTCCTCATACAGTTTTCAACTTTTACAGAGATGCAAAGAGCGGGCTCAACCTGAAAGCGTCTGATCGCAGACCTGCCGCCAACTCCATCATTCGACCTGATTTCAAGTTCGAGAATATGGGCATCGGTGGTTTGGATTCGGAGTTCAGCACCATCTTCCGTCGTGCTTTTGCGTCGCGTATTTTCCCTCCTGGATTGATTGACAAGTTGGGTATTCAACACGTCAAGGGTATCCTTCTGTATGGTCCACCAGGAACAGGAAAGACATTGATTGCGCGACAAATCGGTAAAATGCTGAATGCCAGGGAACCAAAGATCATCAACGGTCCCGAAGTGCTCAATAAATATGTCGGTCAATCCGAGGAGAATATTCGAAAGATGTTTGCCGACGCAGAGAAAGAATACAAGGAGAAAGGGGATGAGAGTGCGCTACACATTATCATCTTTGACGAACTCGATGCCGTATGCAAACAGCGTGGCAGCGGTGCTGGTGGTGGCACCGGCGTTGGTGATAGTGTTGTCAACCAACTGCTATCCAAGCTTGATGGTGTGGAACAACTCAACAATATTCTCTTGATTGGTATGACGAATAGAAAGGACATGATTGATGACGCTCTGCTACGTCCCGGTCGTTTGGAAGTACACATGGAAATCAGTTTGCCAGATGAAAAGGGTCGCGCTCAGATTCTGAAAATTCATACCCAGAAGATGAAGGAGAACAATGTGATGGAGCCTGATGTGAACCTGCTAGAACTCGCCCAGTTGACAAAGAACTACTCTGGTGCTGAGATCTCAGGTTTGGTCAAGGCTGCAACATCATTTGCATTCAACAGACACGTCAAACCCGACACCATGGCCGGTATCAAAGATGACGTTGCTAATCTGAAAGTCAGGCGAGACGACTTTATCAATGCTCTTGACGAAGTCAAACCGGCGTTTGGTGTTGCGGAAGAACAGCTTGAAGACTGTATTCAGCAGGGCATCATTCACTTTTCTGGTAAAATCAAAGATATCCTCGACGAGGGCAATCTGTTCGTTAAACAGGTCGGCGAAGACGGCGGAACTCCTCTATTCTCAGTTTTGTTCCACGGCCCTCCGGCTAGTGGCAAGACTGCACTCGCGGCACGCATAGCCATGGACTCAGGTTATCCTTTCGTTCGACTGATCAGCCCGGAGGACATGGTTGGCATGACCGAGTCGGCTAAGGTTTCGCATATCACCAAGATCTTCTCGGATGCTTATAAGAGTCGCACCAGTATTGTGGTTGTGGATAACATCGAGCGACTTATTGAGTGGGTACCGATTGGAGCTCGGTTCAGTAACGCTGTCCTCCAAACCCTGATGGTGCACATGAGAAAGACCCCTGCAAACGGACGCCGACTCTTAATTCTCGCAACGACAACGGAGCGTCGCCTTCTCAAAGACCTAGACATGTACAGTTCCTTCAACGCCGACATCGAAGTCCCCACAGTAAATACCTATGATGAACTGCGACACATTCTCGAACGATCGGAAACCTTCACACCGCAAGAGATCGAGGGTATTCTTGGAGGTATCTATAGCATCGACGATGACAAGAAGATTGGAGTGGGCATCAAGAAGATCTTGTTGGGCATTGAAACAGCCAAACAGGATATTGACAAAGCAGGCCGGTTTGTGAATGTGATTAATCGGCTGATAGATCAGGATAGAGGGCCTGCTTTTTCGTGAGAAGGTCTAGTTAGCTAGTGTACATATCTTCTTTCATCAGAATCACAATGATTGACAGTCATCCTATACATTTCATTGTAAACTATAGCATGATCCGGGCTCTCAAAAGAACGATTGAAACAATCCAGGCACCAGAGAACAATCCGGGCTCTCTATAGAACAGTTGAAAATTGCAGGCACTCAGAGAACAATCCGGGCAATCATCTTTAAGCTCATGCTAATTGGACAGTGGCTGCGTTTCCCCGTAAAAAGGCACAGGCACGCGAGCCGGGACAACCATTAATCCGCGAAATTACCGAAACAGGCTTAGCGTGTCTCTACAGGGTCTTGACGATGCCCGCGCTTTTGATAGCAGGTTAGTCAAGTCGCGCAGAGATAGCCTGTCTGTCTGTCTCTCTTCCTACCTGTTACACTCCCCCCCCCATTTACCTTTCCAGACGGGACTCTTCCTTAATTTATTTTAATACCCCTTCTGTCCTTAATTTTACCTATTATACCCTTCATTAATTATCAACTCTGCATTTCTGAAAAAGTCCGTTCGAGTCGATCGTTTTCAGAGCTCCGAGCTGCCTTTTTTACGACCCAATCTCTCTACAGCCTCGTGCGCAAAAACCGCTTTTCCCACGACCGTTACTCGCGCCATATGTATTGCGATTTCTCGAATTAAAAAAAATCGAATTGCGATCCCTTTCGAAGGACATGCCGGCCCGTTGGCCTGGCATCTGAAGCTTGCTTGCTGTCACACATTTCAAGTCAATAGCAGAGAGTGATCTTGATCGCTCGTCGCAATCATGACGGAGGCAAAGATTGATACCTACGTGAAGAATCTCACGAATGAGAAATGGGGTAAGATATACATCTAAAGGCGGCCAGGGAAATTAATTGCAAGATGTTGACGATGTGCTTTTTTGATCGATTATAGAACTTCCAAAGAGAGTAAATGTTGCCGTCGAGCTTCGAGATAACCTGGAAAGCTTCTGCTCTGGTTCTAGCTATTCCATTTTTCTGACGAAGCTGTGGCCTGCTTTCAAGAACCTCTTGAAAGGTGATCCGGTGTTCACAACTTCCTCATTTGATCAGGTAAGTCCTCGAAGATTGCAATCGGTGGACCAGTTGATACTAAGACCATGGCTCGCATCTAGAAATTACGAAACTGCCTTCTCGAAACCTTGCATCGTTTGCCCACAGCTTCGCCCGATGTCGAGCCCTTCGCAGTTGACATGGTGGATACCTTGATGCAGCTCGTTAGGGTCGAAAATGAAGACAATGCCGTCCTTTGTATGAAGACCATCATGGATCTGGTGCGCAACCAGGTCAAGGCAACAGCGTCGCGAGTCCAGCCTTTCCTCGAACTCATCCAGGAGATGTTTCAGGGTATGGAGGAAGTGGTGCGAGATACGTTTGATACTCCAGCACAAGGCACAACGCCCGGTATGCCTTCGACACCGGGCGCCGTTGCCCAAAACTTCCAGTCTCCGCGACCATCTTCTCCTAGTACCTCAGTCTCAGATCTGGGGCCCGATCAACAGGCGAATCATCATCTGCAAAAGGGAATGCAGTCGTTCAAGGTGTTGGCCGAATGTCCCATCATTGTTGTTTCGATCTTCCAGGCACATCGTACCACTGTAAATGCCAATGTGAAGCTGTTTGTTCCACTTATCAAAAGCATTTTACTCCTTCAAGCCAAACCACAGGAGAGAGCACATGCGGAAGCCCATGCCCAGGGGAAACTATTCACAGGGGTGTGCAAGGAGATCAAGAACCGAGCTGCTTTTGGCGAATTTATCACTGCTCAAGTCAAAACCATGAGCTTTCTTGCCTATCTTCTCCGCATGTATGCAAATCATTTACAAGATTTCTTGCCAACTCTTCCGGGGGTGGTTGTTCGGCTGCTGCAAGATTGTCCACGTGAGAAGTCCAGCGCGAGGAAGGAGCTACTGGTCGCCATCCGTCACATCATCAACTTCAACTACCGACGCATCTTCCTTGTTACAATCGATCAGCTCTTGGATGAAAGGACTCTTATCGGGGATGGCTTGACTGTTTATGAGACTATGCGACCTCTTGCATACAGTATGCTTGCCGACTTGATTCACCATGTGCGAGACCACCTTACGAGGAACCAGATTCGCAAGACTGTGGAAGTTTACACCAAGAACCTCCATGACGAGTTCCCAGGAACCAGTTTCCAGACAATGAGTGCCAAGTTGTTGTTGAACATGGCCGAGAAGATCTCGAAGCTGGAAGACAAGCAAGATGCGCGGTACTACCTTATTATGATTCTAGATGCCATTGGAGACAAATTCGCCGCTATGAACTACCAATTCGATAATGCTGTCAAAGTTTCTCGCGCAAACAAAGAACGTCCAGAGTCGACTCCTGAGAACTATCTTTCCGATCGAGACTCGCCTCCAGACTGGGATGAAATCGACATATTCACAGCTGTTCCCATCAAGACTTCTAACCCACGCGATCGGGGTGGTGATCCAGTCTCCGACAATCTATTCCTGTTCAAGAACCTGATTAATGGCTTGAAGAACATCTTCCACCAATTGAAGAACTGCAACCCGACACACATACAAATCGATCCCAGCAATACACCGATCAACTGGCCCGAAGTGTCGTACGGTTACAATGCTGAAGAAGTCAAAGTTATCAAGAAGCTCTTCCATGAAGGCGCACGTGTCTTCCGTTACTATGGCGTGGACCAGCCTGCACCTGAAGTCAACTACTCTACTTCATTCGAGTATCTTGCAAGTCAGTATACTGCTCCTATGGGTCCTCAGGAGAAGGAACTTCTTGAGAGCTTCGGAACAGTATTCCATTGCATCGACACAGCGACCTTCCACGAAGTCTTTCATAGCGAGATCCCTTATCTTCACGAATTGATGTTCGAGCACCCTGCTCTCATTCACCTGCCACAATTCTTCCTCGCAAGTGAAGCAACTTCTCCTGCCTTCTCTGGTATGGTCCTCCAATACCTTATGGATCGTATACAAGAAGTCGGAACGTCAGACATGGCAAAGGCCAAGATTCTCCTGAGGATGTTCAAATTGTCTTTCATGGCTGTCACTCTTTTCTCAAACCAAAACGAGCAGGTTCTCTATCCCCACGTCACCAAAATAGTCACGAAATGTATCGAGTTATCTGTGACCGCTGAAGAGCCAATGAATTACTTCCTTTTGCTACGTTCACTATTCCGCAGCATCGGTGGTGGAAGGTTCGAATTGTTATACAAGGAGTTACTCCCACTGTTGGAAATGCTTCTGGAGACATTCAACAATCTCTTACTGGGCGCTCGCAAGCCTCAAGAACGCGATCTCTACGTTGAGCTAACTTTGACTGTGCCGGCACGTCTAAGTCATCTCCTTCCTCACCTTAGTCATTTAATGCGCCCAATCGTCGTTGCTTTGAGAGCAGACTCGGATCTAGTTGGGCAGGGATTGCGTACTCTTGAATTGTGTGTGGACAATTTAACAGCCGATTACTTGGACCCAATCATGGCGCCGATTATGGATGAATTGATGACGGCACTCTGGGATCACTTACGACCACATCCTTACAGTCATTTCCACTCTCACACGACAATGCGGATTCTGGGTAAACTCGGTGGTCGCAACCGCAAATTCTTGAATCACCCACCAGAACTGGTTTTCCAGCAATTCGCCGACGAAGCTCCTAGTTTTGATGTTAGATTGATTGGACCAAACGAGAAGCGACCGTTCCCGATCGAGATTGGCGTTGATGTGGCCTACGCAAAGCTGTTGGAAATCCCGAAGACACCCGCAGCAAAAGCTTCGGATGCATATTACAAGCAGCAGGCTTTCCGTATGCTAAGCTCTCAGTTGAAGCTTTACATTGGCTCTGACAACCTGCCCGAGGACCTTGCATCCCTTATCCGCCTTCAAGCCGATGATCTTCTAGAGAGCAAAATCCAGGGGCCTGTTGACATATTTGATAAGTCCGAACGATCCACCTCAATCCCGAAGAAGCTAGTTCAAGAAGAAAGCTTGAAGAAGCTGCTCAAAGCATGTTTCTTTGCAACTTCAATTCCCGATCTTGAGCAACCTGCGACCAGCTTCATTACGGATGTTTGCCGTCATATTGTCGTTGTTGAAGTGGGCCGAGCATTGGCACAGGCTAGACATACTCGACGACCGTTTGATGTGAACAGTGGTGAAGGTCCTGTTTATTTGGATTCTCGTTTGCTTGCGAATGTCATTGTGGACTGTTTATCATCTGATGATGCTAAAATGCGAGACTCGGCCAAACGGGCTATGGAAGACATCAAGGCTGCTGCTGGTGTTATCTTCGGCGGCGCAGACAAAGCTGCCAAGTTACCATTCTGGCAACACCTGGGTCGTGTGTTTTGCCATAGCTGTCACAGTGAAGAATGGTTCACTAAAGCTGGAGGTAGCCTAGGTATCCATCTTCTGGCTACCGAGCTAGACTTGGGTGACAGCTGGCTGTTTGAGCGACAAGCCGACTTTGTTCGCGCTTTGATGTATGTCATCAAAGACACACCTGCTGATCTTCCTGCAAGTACTCGTATCAGAGCACAGGCGACCTTGGAGCTTATTCTCAGACGGTGCAACAAGGGCATATCGAAAGATGACTTGAAGAACGAAAAGAGCCGTCTCTATATGCTTTGTGGCTTTTTCATCTATGAGTTGTCACACATGAACAAGCACGTTCGAGAGACGTCGCAAAAATCATTTTCCACCCTTGCTGAAGTAATTGGCTGTGAGGCGCACGAGCTCATGCTACCGGTTAAGGATCGTCTGCTACAATCTATCTTCAACAAACCTCTGCGAGCTCTTCCTTTCCCTGTGCAAATCGGGTTCATTGACGCCATTACGTTCTGCCTTAGTCTCCACAAGAACATTGTTGTCTTCAATGAGGCTCTTAATCGTTTGATGTTGGAATCCCTGGCTCTAGCTGATGCAGAGGACGAATCTCTAGCCTCCAAGCCAAACGAGTTCAAGAATGCAGAGATGATCGTCAACCTTCGAGTAGCCTGTCTTCGCCTGCTCTCAATGGCTATGAGTTTCCCAGAGTTCGGTGCTGGCCCTAATGCCAGTAGTCGAAGCAGGGTTATCTCCGTCTTTTTCAAATCGTTGTATTCGAGATCTCCGGAAATCATCGAAGCTGCAAACGCTGGCCTACGTGATGTACTTACGCAGACGAACAAGTTGCCCAAAGACTTACTCCAGAATGGTCTTCGGCCTATCCTTATGAATCTACAAGATCCAAAGCGGTTGACTGTTGCCGGCCTCGATGGCTTGGCTAGGCTTCTGACCTTGCTGACCAATTATTTCAAGGTTGAAATCGGACAGCGTCTTCTGGAGCACATGAAAGTCATTGCGGACGACGCCACGCTACAGAAAGTTTCGTTCAACCTTGTCGAGCAGAATCCGGTGATGAAGATTGTAGCTTCAATCTTCAACATTTTCCATCTTCTTCCACCTGCAGCCACGACCTTCATGGAGAGCTTAGTCAACAAAGTTATTGATCTAGAGGAGAAGCTACGTCGCACTTCGAACAGCCCATTCCGCAAACCTCTCGTGAAGTATCTAAATCGTTATCCTAAGGAGAGCTGGGCCTTCTTCCAACAGCGATTCAACGACGAACGTTATGGTCGCTTCTTCGGCCAGGTACTAGCTGATCCCGACAGTGCAGTGCTGCGATCAGCCGTGGTCGCAGACACTGAAGGCTTCATGAACGCAGCTTTCGGTACTGAGCCAACTGATGGAAAGAACACAGCGGCAATCAATGCGATCCACGTTGTTCATTCTGTTTGTATGCATGAAGTGACGAAGAAATGGCTCTTGAACCAGGCCGGGCTTCGACCGAAGCTACTCAGTGTTGGCCGAGATCTTGAAATTAAGTTGAGAAACGATAAGCTTCCAGCAAGTGAGCGATTGAGGGTTGAGCAGGCTGAGGATCAGTTGATGGACGTTTTCACGATCTATCTAGCCGATTCACTTCAAGATCTCGACTTTCTATTTGAGGTTATTGGTGGTCTGTCCGCTGATGAGTTGAAGAGGACTCTCGCTTTCCCGAAATTCATTTACAAGCACATCATCACAAATGAGTCCATTGATTATAGGAGATCCGTCATTATGAGATGTCTTGACCTATATGGGCAACGGACGTCATCTCAGAGGATGAAAACATACGCCTTCCATAACCTCGTGAATCCCATCTTTGCCATGGATGTACAGGCGACGTGGAATAGTCCACCTAATATTCCTAAATTGATGGATAAGAGCATGACGGAATCGATCCAGAATCGTTTGTGGCGACCACAGGTTGGCGATATCACGGAAGAATCAAATCAACCCGGTGTGGACCATTCCCGCATGGAGCTACTACAACTGTCTGCCCTTTTGATCAAGTATCACTCTCAAACTGTTCAGGAGTCGCGCAAGGATATCATCAAATTTGCCTGGAATTACATCCGTTTGGAAGATATCATCAACAAGTACGGCGCGTACGTACTTATCAGCTACTTCATTGCTTCTTATGAAACCCCCATCAAGATCGTGGGCCAAGTCTATATGGCTCTATTGAAGGCGCATCAAAACGAAGGCAAAGCTCTAGTGACTCAGGCTCTTGATGTTCTTGCTCCTATTCTACCCACAAGGGTCACAGCTCCCAATCCAAGTTCGCAACAGGCTCCTGATCTTAGATCCCCAAGTTGGGCCAAGTGGCCTCGTCGAATTCTAGCAGAAGAGACCGCAAACCTGCAGCAAGTCATGAGCATCTTCCAGTTCCTTGTACGACATCCATATCGCTTCTATGAGTCCCGAGAACACTTCGTTCCTCTTATCGTACCATCGTTGAGTAAAATTGCTGCCCCGCCCAATCCTTCGAGTGAGAGCAAGAAATTAGCACTCAACCTTATTGGACTCATCTGGCAGTGGGAAGAGAAAAGAGTCCGTGGAAGTACTCCTGGAGGTGCCACATCAGAATCACCGAACTCGAGGAAACGCAAGCTTGATGAAACTTCACAACCCGAGTCCCTTTCCTTGGCATCAAAGACAGAGTACAGTGTCCCACCAGAGATGCGAGCGGCGCTCGTCAAGTATCTGATCACTTTCATAACCACACTTCCCGAGCGATATCCCGTCCCAGCTTTCAAGCTTCGCGATCTAACTACAGTCAAGCCTCAGCCTCCTGTTGTCACAGGAGATATGGTTAAGAAAGCGATGCAGCTATTGACGAATCTTCTTCAGCCCGAGTATTGGGGCGACCTGGATATCGACTTGTATCCCAAAGTCACTGAGCCGATCCTCACGGGCGAGAAAGCGGAGAAACCCGATGAGAAGCAAACGACTAGCATGATTAATACTTTGCAAATCCTCCGTGTACTCATTGCGTCTAAGCCGGATGAATGGATTGTCAACAGGTTGCCATTGATTCAAAAGCTTTTGGAGAAGCCATTACGCTCGGACAACCCAGAGATTCAGGATTGCTTGCATGGCACGGACGAAGATCCCACCTTGTCTCTTAAGATTCCACCTACCGTCAAGCGGGTACTAGACGCTCTTCCTGAAGACCAGCCAGAGGAGGAAGATGGTATGGATATGGACAGTTCTCCATCAGAATTTGTCACTTTCTTGTCTACGATCGCAACCGAGGGACTCTCCAACAACAACTACGTCTCCAGCCTCAACGTGCTCTGGACTTTATCCTCAAGCAGGCCTGCAGAGATGGATACGCATATTCCTCAAGTGATGAAAGCGTTCTCCCAGAAGCTGGCAAAGGAACACGTTGCTGCTTATGCGACCAACATACCTACCGGTCAGCATCCTGGAATTAAGCAGGGCGAAAATGGTACTCCGGATCAACAGGAGTTTGAGATTGGTGTCGATCTCATTCTAAAGACCATTGATGTGATTTCCATCCGCATGTCCAGCCTTGGCGACCAACGCCGACCGTTTCTCAGCGTTCTTGCCCAACTTGTTGAGCGGTCACAGAACGTCAAACTTTGCAGTAAGGTTCTTGGAATGGTTGAATCTTGGATTTTCCACTCTACAGAGTCATGGCCAACCCTCAAAGAGAAGACTGCTGTTCTACACAAGATGCTACTCTTCGAAACCCGTCCGGACCAGACAATGCTCAAGAAGTTCCTCGATCTCGTCATTCGCATCTACGAGGATAACAAAATCACCCGAACTGAGTTGACAGTCAGACTGGAGCATGCTTTCCTTATCGGTACGCGTGCGCAAGATGTGGAAATGCGAAATCGATTCATCACGATCTTTGATAAGAGCTTGACTCGCACAGCCAGCTCTCGACTAAGCTACGTCATGACATCGCAAAATTGGGATACACTTGCCGATTCGTTCTGGCTGGCACAAGCTTCGCATCTCCTGATGGGTTCTGTAGACATGAATACACCTGCTCGATTGTTACCCGATGATATGACAGTGTACCCCATATCATTCCTGTTCAGTGCCGCCGAACAAGATCCCAGAAAATCAGATGTGATGGTTGATAATCAACTGGAGAGTCTTGTTGCTGAGTGCAAACGTTTCGCTGCTGATATTGGAGATTTGAGAACACGAGATCTCCTTGAGCCTCTCTGCCAACTCCAGCATACCGATCCCAAGACATCATACAAACTATGGACCACCTTGTTCCCCACGATATGGTCAACATTGTCAAAGGATGAACGCATCGATCTAGAGAAAGGCATGGTCACTCTTCTTACTCGCGAGTACCATCAGAGACAGATAGATAAGAGACCCAACGTTGTTCAGGCACTTCTTGAGGGAGCTGTGCGATCCAAGCCTCGCTTCAAAGTTCCGCCACACGTCATGAAGTTCTTGAGCAGGACGTATGACGCATGGTATACGTCCGCAGTGTATCTAGAAGAGTCTGCGATCAAGCCTACTATTGACACTCCGGTAGTGCGAGAGAGCACACTTGATGCACTTGTCGAGATATTTGCCGGTCTTCAGGAAGACGATTTCTTCTATGGTACCTGGCGAAGACGATGCAAATTTGTAGAGACAAACGCAGCCTTGTCCTACGAACAACATGGCATGTGGGACAAAGCCCAGCAGTTGTACGAGAATGCTCAGATCAAAGCTCGCTCCGGCGCTATGCCATTCTCACAGGGAGAATATTACCTCTGGGAAGATCACTGGCTCATCTGTGCTCAGAAGCTTCAGCAGTGGGAAATCTTGAGTGACTTTGCCAAGCACGAGAATCTCAACGATCTTCTTCTCGAAGCAGCCTGGAGGAACATTGAGAACTGGCAGAGTGACAACAATCGCGAGCAATTGGACTCTCTTATTAAGTCCGTCTCTGATGCACCCACTCCACGTCGCACATTCTTCCAAGCCTTCATGTCGTTGCTCAACTTCCACCTCAAAAAGGACGGCATACAAGAATTCAACAACATCTGCGACGAGTCGATTCAGTTGTCCATTCGCAAGTGGCACCAGCTTCCCAAGAGAATCACTAATGCACACATCCCGATTTTGCAACACTTCCAACAATTGGTTGAGTTGCATGACGCCAGTGTGATTTGCAACAGCCTGTCTCAGACAAATGAACGGAACTTGGACACCAAATCGGCCGAACTGAAGTTGCTTTTGGGTACCTGGCGAGACCGTCTACCGAATGTTTGGGATGATATCAATGCCTGGCAAGATCTGGTTACTTGGCGTCAACACATCTTCCAATTGATCAATGCCACCTATCTCGGCTTGCTACCACCTCAGACAAACAATGTGGCAAGCAACTCATACGCCTATCGCGGTTATCACGAGACGGCGTGGATCATCAATCGATTTGCTCACGTTGCTCGTAAACACCAGATGCCAGACGTTTGCATCAATCAATTGAGCCGGATCTATACTTTGCCAAACATTGAAATCCAAGAAGCCTTCTTGAAGTTGAGGGAACAAGCGAAGTGCCACTATCAAAACCCCAAAGAGCTTTCCAGTGGACTCGATGTCATCAACAACACCAACCTCAATTACTTTGGTGCACAGCAGAAGGCCGAGTTCTACACTCTTAAGGGAATGTTCTTGGCAAAGTTGAACAATGTTGAAGAAGCCAATGACTCGTTTGGTGTTGCGCTGTATTATGATCTCAAACTTGCGAAAGCATGGGCAGAATGGGGACAGTACAACGATCAACGCTTCAAGATGGACCCAACCGACTATGAGCTAGCAGGTAACGCTGTCAGCTGCTACCTCGAAGCTGCCGGACTCTACAAGAACGCCAAGTCTAGGAAGTTGCTCAGTCGTATTCTTTGGTTGCTCAGCCTTGATAACGAAGAAGGCCGTGTCTCCAGTGCGTTTGAAAATTTCAAAGGCGACACTCCAGTGTGGTATTGGATCACATTCATCCCACAACTTCTGACAAGCCTTAGCCGTCGTGAGGCTCGTCTGTGCAAAGCGGTGTTGGTCAAGATTGCCAAGCTCTACCCACAAGCCTTGTTCTTCTTGCTTCGCACGAATAGGGAAGATATGATCAGTATCAAGAAGACACAAGAGGCGAAGCAAGAGAAGCTCAACAGGGCTAAGCAGCAGGCATCGCCCAATACGAAGGTTGAAGCCGCACGACCTGGAACTGCGACGGGTGAAGAGAACTCACAGTCTTCTCCTGCTGTTGCCAATACTGCTACCCCACAGAATGCTGCTGCTCAGCCCAATGGACAACCTAATGCACAGGCTCCGGGACAAGCCCAGAATCCCGCGCAACAGCAGACACCAGCACAAGGACAAGTCCAATCTCAAACTCAGGGCCAACCCCAGGTTCAACCTCAGCAACAGAATCAGCCCCAAGGACAAGCTCCAGCACAGAATCCGGCGCAACCTGCAAATCCTGGAGAACCGGAGAAGGAGCCCATCAAGAAACCATGGGAGTACTCTGAGGAGATCATGGCAGGCTTGAAGACAGCTTTCCCACTGTTGGCCCTTTCGATGGAGACTATGGTGGATCAAATCCAAAAGAACTTCAAATGCCCCCCTGACGAAGATGCGCATCGCCTGATTGTGGCGTTGTTGAACGATGGTCTTGCATACGTCGGCCGCACACCTGTAGCGTACGCTCAAGATTTCAAGCTACCGCCTGCCACAGAAGCCAACATCACCCGATTCGCCGAAACTATTCTTCCAGCACATATTCGCAAATCATTCGAAGCCGACTTTGTGGTGAAGAAGATCACAATGTTCGAGTATGTGCAGAAGCTGCGACGTTGGCGCGACAAATTCGAGGAAAAGCTGGATCGCCGTCCACAATCGCAGTCTCTCGAAGTGTACTCCCCTCACCTCAGCGAGTTTAGATTCTTGAAGTTCGAGGAAGTCGAGGTCCCTGGACAGTATCTCCTGCACAAGGATAAGAACCAAGACTTCGTTCGCATCGACCGCTTCTTACCAGATGTGGACTTGGTTCGGGGCATTGGTGTTTGTCATCGCCGTCTTAAGATTCGCGGCCTTGATGGAAGCATTCATCCTT
Source organism: Talaromyces liani (assembly GCA_022814505.1). Taxonomy (NCBI): domain Eukaryota; kingdom Fungi; phylum Ascomycota; class Eurotiomycetes; order Eurotiales; family Trichocomaceae; genus Talaromyces; species Talaromyces liani. The sequence continues at coordinate 275,668 of JAKLNL010000034.1, forward strand.
TCGCTGTTCAACACCCTGCAGCCCGCCATTGCCGCCGTGAAGAGCGCATTCTGCAACTCTTCCGTATCTTCAACGGTGTTCTGGCTAAACGCAAGGAAAGCAGACGTCGCAATCTCTACTTCCATCTGCCACTCATGGTCCCTGTCGCTCCTCATATTCGCTTGGTACGCGATGATCCATCATACATTTCCATGCAAGGAATCTACGAAGACTACTGTAGACGAGAAGGCATCAACAAAGATGAGCCCGTGCTCTTCACAATGGAGAAGATGCGCGGACTTGCCGAGATGAAACAGAGCGTAAGTCTCAAGCCTGATCGTCACAGCAACGCAGATCCTAATTCTTCCCAGCGTTCTATGGAACAGCAGCACGTCCTTCGAACGGAAATCCTCACTGCCATCCAGGAGAAATGGGTACCTAATACGGTTATGTTGGATTACTTCCAAAAGACCTACCCCAACTACGCAGACTTCTGGTTGTTCCGTCGCCAATTCTCATACCAGTATGCCGCAATCTGTTTCATGACCTATGTTATGCACATTGGCAACCGGTATCCCAACAAGATTTCCATTTCTCGCGCCACGGGTGACATCTGGGGCTCTGAGTTGATCCCAAGTATCAATCCAGGAAAGGCTTTCTTCTTCAACCCAGAACAAGTTCCTTTCCGTCTTACTCCTAACATTCAGACTTTGATGGGACCTATTGCTACAGAAGGTGTCTTTGCTTGTGCTCTCATGGCCATTGCTCGCTGCCTCACAGAGCCGCGTCATGAATTGGAGCAACAACTCAGCCTCTTTGTGCGTGAAGAGATGATCTTTTGGGCCACGGCTCATCATCGCGGCAACGTCTCGGAGAACCAGCTACGCGAGCTAGTCCAGAGCAACAGTGGCATTATCGTCAATCGTGCTGTCAGTCTCGCTAGTCCTCCAGAGGGCAACTTGCCTGCCAACCAGACTACCATCGATCTCATTTCGAAGGCGGTCAATCCTCAATCTCTGGCTCTTGCCGATGCTCTCTGGATGCCATATTTGTAATCCAGTTTCATGTCTTTAAAGAAGAAAGGCGGGAGTTTTTTCAGTGTGTTTTTATGATTTTCATCGGGCTATTTCTAATGGTTGATGATGTGTTTGTGTATTTTGCTTATTTCATGTTTCTTTTCATACCTCTATCAATCATCTCAGCAATGGCGTTTGGGATTACGGAAACGGAGCCGGGTATTTCCTTATGAATCTGGTCGATGATGCCTTGTTGTTTGTATTTTCTTCTTTTCACGTATGTGTAGGTGAATCAGTCAATCTACTAGTTTAGCCCACTATTCATTCTTCTCCATAGAGCATTTGAAATAGCGCACATAGTTCTTTTTGATATAATCAACCGTCGGATGATTATAATGTTTTCTTTACAACTACTTGAAAGCAAATTGACAAACATAAGTCGCTAAATGATTGCATATAAGAAGCCCATAACGCCTTAAGAATGATAATACACAAATTAAACCAATGCCGGCTTCTTCTTAATACCCAAGCCCGCGTTGAACGGCTTCTTCGGCTTCCTGGCCTTCGTAAACGTTACAGGCGGAGCTGGAGCCTCTTCTGTCTTCGCCGCCGTCTCCTCCTCCTCCTCAATGATTCGTTTAACCTTCTCTCCTGTCGAGGTCATAAAAGCTCTCCGCGCAATCTCCGCATCTTCCTTTTCAGCCTGTAACCTCGCCTCCTCAGCATCATCCTTGACATACGACAACGCAACATCTTCTCCAAGCGCTTCACCTCTCTGAATGCGCGCATTCCGCGTACGAATCTCATCAAGCGCATCGGCAACGGCCATCTCACGTTTAGAGTCAAGCATTTTCTCTTCTAGTTCGGCCATCTTGTCGCGCTCAAGTTGTTCGAGTTCCTCGTTTTCTTCGCGCTCCAAGCGGTCTAGGGTTTCTTCCTCGGTTTCGTTGAGGTTGTCGGCTTGGGCGTTGCGCCAGGGCTCGAAGTTGCGTTTTGCACCGCGCTCGCAGACATAGTCCATGTTTTTGGGGTCGGTTTTGAATGTGATTTCGCCGGAACATCTCTACATTAAAGAAAGTTAGAAGCTGTGGCGCAATAATGGAGTCGAGTACTCGCAGAAAATTAAAGGAGTACATACCGTGCAGCGGATATAAAATCGATATATTGTAATAGACAGATATTTCTCTTCTGTCGTTTCTTTTCGAGCGTTGAATTTTCGGCCTTTGTAGATATATTCACCTATAAAATGTTAGGATAGGCATATTGCGACAGTGGATATGCCAAACTTACCACAACTCGTGCAGCGCATTGAGAAAGGTGCCATCAAACGGACAGTCAAGAGTTTCTGTTTCGCACCGGGGACCTTCTTCGTTCGTGTAATCGCCGACGGATCGAAGTCCGGGGGGTAGTACTTGGTCAAGCTGTGAGTTTGTTAACTACTTGGTCTTGAAGAGAGATGCGGAACAGAAGGGTATGCATACACTTTACGCTCGGACATGGTGGCTTCTTAACTCGAAAGTAGTAGTATGTGAGAAGAAAGAAGGCGAAGCAGTTGGTTAATCTCACAGACGAGCTGTGTGGTTGTCTCGTGAGCAATGAGGTTAAGTGGCGGAGATGAGATATTCTTGAAGTTAGAGATAGCGATAAGGCCAAGATTGCTGCCTCAGGCTTCCAGAACCGTTCCCGCGGAGGCTGACGCTCGGACCAATTGTTGATCCGCCTTCTCCAAATGGAAGAAGAACATCCCGCGTCGCGCCTGCGATAAATATTCAATACAACAACTCAATTACTACGACATTGTTATGATTCTATGAACTACGGAATACGCAGCTACTTAATGGCTTTCTCAACAATAACGCATTACCAATAGCTTACGAATCAGTAATACACCTGATTGTCCAGCAACGCCTCCTCCATATGATACTTTCACTGCCCGTGTGCTCTCACCTTTCCAGCACATCAATAAGACATGGAGAAGTTCCTCCGCGGTTGGCGACAGGATGCTCTGAACAGGGGTCAAAATGAATCTGCTATTTATATCGGGGACAAGGTCCTAGCATTGACAGGTCTGTACTGGTTACGGAAGTCCTTCTAAATCTGCATACTGACCGATCAACTTGCAGACAGCGATGCCGACGCCTTTTGGCTTGCGCAAGTCCACTTCAACAATAACAACTTTACGCGAGCGCTGGCATTACTTTCCCGAAGAGACCTGATATCTCGAAGTACGTCATGTAAATATCTCGCCGCCCATTGTTATATCAAACAAAACAAATTCGAAGCTGCTCTCAACATCCTCGGAGAACAGAATCCAACCCACCTTATCACCACGGCAGGTCATAGTCGGCGCAAAATACAGCATTTGAACGGCCACAGTCACGTCACGCTCAGGAATGGAAAGACGGCGGCATCAAGATCGGACCGGGCGGATAGAAGCGAAGAACGAGACCGAGAAGATGCCAACAATATACGTTTCGAGGCGGCCATGTGTTATCTACGCGGACTCTGTTATGCGAAACAAAATGCATTCGACCGCGCCCGGGACTGCTATAAAGACGCCGTCCGAATTGATATTCAATGTTTCGAGGCCTTTGATCAGCTCATGAAGAACTCGCTCATGTCTCCGGCCGAAGAGCTCGAATTTTTGGAATCATTGGATTTTGACTCTGTGACTGTACCTTCGGAACCATCAAAGTCGCAAGAAGCCGCCTATTTTGTGAAAATGCTTTATACGACGAGACTCTCCAAGTATACTTCACCTGCCACGCTTTCTGATGCCACCGAGACGCTGTCGACACACTATAACCTCGCCACCAACCCCGATATCCTCCTCTCTCGTGCCGAAGCACTATATACGCAATGCCGATTCCTTGAAGCTTTGGAGCTCACCTCTTCAATTCTCACATCTCCTGAAACGGCAGGAGCAATGACCGAGTCATCGGTGGTCCCTGGACAGAATTTGGGACATTCGCCCGCTGTGTACCCTTTGCACCTTGCTTGTCTTTATGAGACTGGAGCCGTCAATGCTTTGTTTTTGCTATCGCATACCTTGGCTGACAACGCTCCAGAGGAGCCATACACATACCTAGCTATCGGTGTATATTATCTCTCTGTGGCTAAAATCGCCGAAGCACGACGATTCTTCTCCAAAGCCTCACTGCTAGACCCTCATTCGGCACCGGCTTGGATTGGATTTGCTCACACATTTGCCGCTGAGGGAGAGCACGACCAGGCAATTGCCGCTTACAGTACTGCAGCTCGACTTTTCCAGGGTAGTCACCTACCGCAACTGTTCCTGGGGATGCAACATCTAGCGCTAAATAACATGTCTCTTGCACATGAGTATTTATGTGCAGCATATGCTATGTCTTCAGGATCGCCATCGGGCTCCTTGACAACTCTCCCCAAGGGACCAGCTAGCGGACTACCGGCACTCGGCGGCGATCCTCTCGTTCTTAATGAATTAGGTGTTGTACTATATCACCAAGGCAATTTCAAACCTGCAGCGGATCTATTCCATCAGGCACTCGCATTAGCCAGCTCATTGCAATGCGACCCTGGAGCATGGGTGGCGACTCGAGCGAATCTAGGACACGCCTATCGACGTATGGGTGAATTGAATGACGCACTAGCTCAATTCGACGAGTGCATAAAAATTGGCGCAGGCGGTGGTGCTACTGGCTACAGTGCCGCAATAGGAGGCACCTCTGCCACATCAGCAGGAGTGGCCGGGTACGAAGATCGTAGTTTGATCGGGTCGCTTCATACATCCCGCGGTCTCGTTTATCTGCAACTAGGGCGAACGCTGGATGCCGTTACTGTTCTGCACGAAGCTGTAAGGGTTCTAGGAGTAAGCGGTGGCGACGCAGCGGGCGGCGCTGGCACTGCAGGCAGCATTCTAGCTCGAGCGTTAGAACTATGGGCTCTCGAGAACCGCATAAAAGCCGTCAAGACAGCCAACAGTGGCGGCCGTCAAAGACGGGACGCGGCATCTCGCTCACGAGACGACGCATATGGATCAAACCTGACAGAAGAAATCGTCCATGCCGAAGACGACATCGAAACGGAATTAGATGCACATGCAGAGGGCCTGCTCGGCTCTGCTTTGAACAAAGTCCGTCCGCGGCGCGCAGGTAAAAGACCTCAAAGACCAGGCACCACTACGGCATCGATTGACCCGCGTGAAGAGATGGAAGTCGAGGAACCGATTGGACGAAGTAGGAGAGGAGGAGGAGGCGAGGCGCAATTACATAGTCGACGCAGTCCGACGCGACGAGTACAATCTAGACGTCTTGATGGCTCTTGATTGATGGTCTCTGTCTGCATATGCATTTTCGTCGTGGTTTTGGGGGATCGTGTTCATTTTTGCATTTGGAGCGAGAAGCGGGCGGGCGTATTGGGTTGGTGATAAAAGTCATGTCTGCTCACGTTTACTGTTGATGGATGGACCTGGAGTATAAACATAAGATAAGTATAGGCGTTATCCCGTTTGAATAAGAAAGCATGATGATTCTGCCGATTGGAAACATTTTCAAGACTACGTATGCACTGTAATGTTGAATGAAGTAGGCTCACGCCTTCCAAGGTCGAAAATCAGATTGGCTGTACAAAACCGCGGATGTGTCTGGATACAAAATACCTTCAGGTATCCGACATGAAAGCAACACATACAAAGTTCATAAAAGAAAAGTAATCAGAACTCAAGACAAACACCCAATGGCTCAATGAGTTCATGCACAATTCGGACCCATTAACTATGTCCTTGATATCAATCAAACATTTGAACGCCAGAACCGGATAAAAAAACTGAACGCAATGCTAATCATCAATCGAAAGTAGAAAAGAATGAATCATCCCCAAAGTGGAGGATGGATGTACTCTGCGGCCCTGTCTAGGAGATTCGGGTACGTCCAGTCACCGCTACTGGAGCTTTCGGGGGTTGGAGGAGGTAGCGATCCCCCCATGTTCGGCGTGTATACGGCTTGGGACTGGGGGTTCACGGATGAAGTTCGTCTGTATCCCAGGGTTTGCGGCGCGGATAGGGAGTCTGCGGAGCCGAGAGAAGCCGTATGACTACTGCTAGGGTGACCGCTGTACGAATCGAAAGCGATGTTGAGTTTCTGTAATGCGCGTAGAGTCCGTACAAGAGGTTTTGCCCACTGCGTTTGGGTGTCCATGGTAATATTGGCCGGGATCGATGCAGGTTGTCCGCCTTGATATGAATCTAAAATTGATAAGTGAGCTTTAGTGACCCTTGAATAGTGTCAAATTGAGGTAGCCTGTGGCCATTCTATTCTGTGCCACATTTCCACGGAAAAACGTACTTTCAATTCCAGGAGGAACGACTGCTGTGGTAGGATCATAACCGCCCTCAGCGGTGGCTCGTTCAGATATTATGACTTCCAGTTCGTGTAGAAGCCCTCTGACTTTTGGTTCGGTCCTTCCTTCCTCGATGACGGCTAGAAGAAACGCGCAACTGATAGCACGTTGCAAGGTGATCCATGCGCGCGAGGCATGGGTACTGTATGAGTGGAGCTCGATATAAGATTCGACTGTGCTGATGAGATGCTCAACACAATAACGACGGACGACAGGTTGTAGTGGATCGTCTTTGTCGGCTTCGGCCTTCAACGCTGGTCTGCAAAGTTCTGAAGTTATGTATGATGAGTGCACCCCCAACGCAAGTCTTTGAAGATGATCCATGGGTGTCTTGCAGTATTCGCGTTCCCGCAAATGCGGAGACGCTTCCGCAAGGAATTGCTGTATCCGATTTTTGTATGTTTGCATACTTTTGAAACTCATGTGGAAATGAGGTGTAATCATACGCCCACGAACGACTTCGAGTGTGAGTGATATGATTCTACACATTGTTTCAAAATAATCGCGATTGCCTGGTTTGGACTCTGGTCTATCAGGAATATCGGGTTGGCTGACTGCTACCGTGGATGGTCGATCGTAAGAGAGGGAGAAATGGCTGTCCTGCCAAGCCATGGACCACCTGAATCAAACATATATCAATACTAGTCTCTCCCTGGAAGGCGAATTGTCTTACCATATGTGCTGCCGGGTGTAACGTTCGACCGAGTTAAATCGATTCGACTCGACGTGAAGTCCCAAAGCAAGGCCCATGCGCATCGTCATACCTGTTTAGGGTGTGAGTATTAAGCAAGCATGACAAGACAGAACACGTACCTAGTAGAACATAAGAGACACCAGGATTCATGTTATATGAGAGAACGTTGCCGATAATCAGCAGCGTCTTCATTGCCTCAAGGGTAGGTTGGGAGACGAAATTGCACATCCGAAGACATTGGTAGGCACAGCAAACTACATGCAATCAGTATGACGGCCAAATAAGACTTTAACGCACAAGCTCACCATAAACTTGGGATGTAAGTTCTCGTTCTTTACCAGGAAGATCTGACGATTGACACCCAGATGCCATTACAGCAAAGAGCAGACCAATAAAGGCTAGGTTCATGCCAAAGGGGCGTTGTGAGAGCCCTCGGTCCTCGTCTTGTTTTGGAATGCCCCCGGCTGCATTCCTGTTCTGTAAGAAAGTGTGCAGGTTCTTTTCAAACTCAGGGACGTCCACCAATACGGGATAAAGAGTGCCGGCGATGTCTCTGTAGTAGGTGAAGAATCTAAAACGAGCTGTTAATGAAATGTAGTCAAACGGGCGAGTTCCAGTACTGACTCTAATATTTGTTGATCGTCAGGTAAAGCACCACAGACTGCATTTACGTCGAACGCTGAAGTGTCGGAGGACCACAAATCAACGAAGGGGTATGTAGCGGTCTCATTGTCTAGACCGAGTTTGGGTAAAATGCCACCTTCAAGAAGCGCTTGGGCCTGGAGAGAACCAGACTTATTCAGAATGTAGGCCAACACTGATCGCGATCCGAGATGGACTGTGCCTTCGCCATAGGTATGTGTCGTGTGTATACCCTCACGCTCTGGAGATGTTCGAGCCGAAGAGTTATTTGCATCAACACTTTGAGCGCTGCCGCGCACGGCGGCCGACGAACTGCCAGCGTCGATTTGCTCTAGACCATTTCTTAGAGTTGATATCGCTTGTTCCATTTCCTTCAATTTGTTGCACACATTATTCCAATGTTCACGAGGTACTGAGATTCGTCCACCCGAGTCAAAGTCTGCAGGGGCACTATCTGCAGGGACACTATCTGCAGGAACACTATCTGCAGTCTCTGATTTGATCTGTACGCCTGAGCTTTCGACACTAGGGATACTCGATTCCGGCATGTCATCACTGACCGCGGTGGGCAGGTATGCCGTATTGGCTGTATTGGCTTGTCGCTTTTTCGATGGTCGCTCGTAAGAACAAAGGTCTGCATGGTCTCGTTTGACGCAGCCATCGCAGGGAAGATTCCGATCGCATTTGACTTTTCTGGTATGGCATGGATAACAAGCTTTCGGTTCTCGCGCTTTGCGTTTCGTCCTGATGATTGCGTCTATTTGTGCCTGAGGTAAATCAGAAATCGAAGGGTTCTGGGGCGTATTGAATCCTCTGCCCACGCCGGGGGAGAATGGATCGGGTCGCGAATAATATGAAGCCATGAAGGAATGGTGAGGGGCCGGACTGTTACCGATGCTGGCGGGTGCCGATTGCGCGGGTTATGGAATCAAATAATTGTCGGGGCGGTTGAGTCAAGGATTGACGGGATATACAAAAAATTCCATATTCACATTGATAATTTTCAAATCGGTCGCGCGACAATGGGCATCGAGATGCAACAACGGCGAAGAGAGAGCGATGTTGGTCTCCGGCAATCGACGATCGAATCTTTCCTTGCACGCCAGGAAGAGGAAGTCACGTGAAGCCAGCCAAGGGTTACTAAGCGGGGCCCAATGACGTGATTGGTCGAATCTCGCCAGGACGCTACCTCTTGCCTAATCCGGCCCATTTTTATCTTCCCCTTCTTCCACCATTTCATTGATTCTATTTGTTGATTTGTTGATTCTATTCTACGCTGCTTTACACTGACGCTCCTATGATGCGGAGGAGATTCATTCTATGGGTATATTATTATTATGACCTATCAATGTACCTTTTGTCTATCCGCATAATGATATCATGCCCAAGGAAACAAACCCAACCAGAAAAAAAAAAAGACAAAGAAAACAACAAAAAGAACGCTGCCAGTTGTGATGATGCTTGTGTTTTGGGAATCTTTCCCAGTCTATATTCGGAATATCTTTTTCGTGTCAATCTTTCCATCCTCCTCTCCCACCTTCTATAGGACAACTCTATTCTGCCTCATAGGCCCGATGTTCAATCCTCAGTGCTCGGATTCGTAAGGCACGGCTTTGCTTTCCTCGTCCTCGACATAGGCATAGCGAGATAATGACCTGATTCTCTCACCGTAGAACCAGAAAACGTAGGGAATTGCACAGCATGCAAGTCCCAGGAATGCGAGAAGACTGCTTGCCCATTCGTAACCGAGTCTATGATACATCTGCTCGGTAAAAAGGACACATCCTGCTCCCCACATTGATCGTAGGAAGGTCTTGGCTGCGAGGGCGGATGCTGCTTGATGTTGGTAGGTGTCCACTGAGTTTATGGTTAGCGGTTATTCTTCAATTGCGCATGGCGAGTTAAAGCTCTAATGTACTTACCGAGATAGTTGTTTGCAGAATTGTACAAGAAGATAAAGCCGAATCCGACTGGTAAACCTCCAATGGTAGGTCCAAACCAGTGCAAGCGCGGGTATGAAGTCCAGGCGAAGATAAAGAGGCCGATTGGGATCAACCAGCAAGAAAACATCATAGGAATGAGTCGGACCTCCGCTGGTGGCTTGCCGTTGTATTTGGCATGCATCTTCAGATAGTGTTTGTTGACGAATGGAGCGCACATTGCACTAAGGATGACTCCGATGGCCAATGGAATGAACATAAGGCCGGTAATACCGGGGCTATAACCTTTTCCTTCCTGATAAACGATAGGATAGCTAGAAAATCTTGTTAGCCGGTTTTACTTCTAATGGAGGAATTAAGGTGGATGGATGGACATACGCAACGAAGAACATGTACAACAAGCCGTACAAGACGGACATGTAAAGAGAAATGAAGAGAACAATAGGTTCGAGAAACAACAACTGGAAAGGTCGTAGCATGAAGATGCGGATCTTTTCACCCAGAGGACGAGAGTCAATCTCTTGCTCGGTCACAAATTTATCATCATTCTCACTCTTGCGCAATTTCTTAGCGCGAGCCTTCAACAGAGTCGGGGCGTATGTTTCGGGAACAGTGAAAGTTATCAGAACCCAGGTAACTCCAGCAAGAATCAATTGAATCCAGTATAGCCATCGCCAACCGGCAGCATCATAAAGAAAACCACCAACCAGGGGTCCAATAGCAGGTCCAATAAAAGGAGCGGCACTGAAAGCGGCCATTGGAACTCCACGTTCTTCATTCTTCCAGAGATCCGAGAGACTACCTCCAACCAAGGTCATGGGTGCACTGAAGGCGATACCGTCGATGGCTCGACAAACGATAAGTGTTCCGATATTAGGCGCGACGGCACAAGGAATCTCGAAGATGAGGGCGATGAATAATGTAACAGCGTAGACGGGTCGTCGTCCAACGACTTCGGAAAGTGGCGCGAAAACCATAGGACCTGAGGAATTGAGGGTTAGCATCCGTTACTGATCAACCGAATTTGAGAGATCTGAGCACTCACCAACACCAAAGCCAATGACGAACACAGTGATAGTGAGAAGCGAAACTTCCAATGAAACATGGAACTCCTTGGCAGGTCCATCGAGACCGGCAGTAATCACAGAACTCGCAAACGCCACGACGAAACATGTGAATGCAATTACTGCAGTGATATACCACTTATAAGCCTTGGACCAGTTCTTGGGATTCTCCGGATCCTCGATGGTGAAAGTGACGAGTTTCCAATCGGCGACTTCACCAGTCACATTCGATCGAGTGTGTCTAATGATGTTACCGGTTCTTGTCTCGGTGATATATTCTTCCAAATCGGCACCTTCGTTGAGTTGTCCGAAAGGCAACCCCGTGGGGTCGACTTCACCGGCATCGTAGCCTAGTGAGAGGGTTCTCGATCGCATATGCGCATGTTGAGGTGGAGCTTCGCCTCCTAGTGTAGACATGGTGTATACCCGAAGGTGACGTCCAATATTCGAAAGTAATGTCTAGTATCCAAAAGTGGTGATGAGTGGATATCAGTTAGTGTGTTGTATATGCTCGTTGATCCACCACCGTTGTTGCGATGTTCCGAATATGGCGGTGTTTGTTATTATTCAAAATGCATAATCGAAAGGGGTTTGACTTGTATTTATATACAGGATCCCTTTGACAATCTCTGCTATAAATTTTTCAAGGTGGAACTGACGTAGAATTCGTCTGCGTGAACGCAGCCAAGATTTCCTAATCGGGGCTTCTGAGATGGTTTCCTAAAGCGGTAACATGCTTCGTAGGCCTGACGAGCGAAACGGAACCGAAGACCGACCGATGTTCATGGACCACTATGAACCCGATTCGAGTTTCAATGTGTGCATTAAGATCTTTGTGTTTTGATAAGGAATTTCAAAGTCTCGACTAAATGAAAGATCTCGTTCTAGCCTTATATTCGCGAACCTACACACAAAGATCCAAAATGAGCCATCAGCTGATTGTCGTCGACAATACATCATTGATATGATGATTTTCTGTCGCCTTGGCCAATAATGCAGTAGCATGATCAATAATGACAACACGACTTAGTACCTATGATAGAAATTGGTAAACTGAAAGACTGGCTACCAAAGACTTCTAAGTTCTCGCTAACAGCGAGAGCGACAAAACGGCTGAGGCGGCTTACCTACAGTAAGCCGTGATGCCCAACCCGCTCGGCGATTACAGCCATCAGCCTATCAAAAACTGTTAATCAAGCATCAGAATGGATCGGTCCGTCCTTAATCTAAGCTAGGACTTCGAGAACTGATAGACTCGCATCTTGAGCAATGCCGAACTGAGAAGCGGGCCGGGATGTGTTCCGTGGAGAGTTTGTAACTTAGGGCAGAGAAATTAGAGAAGTGTCATTGCTTTTTTTTATGGGGCGGGATGCCGATGACGAACCATCATTTGCCGCTAGTCCCGATATGGGGCAAATGCTCCGACGGAGCGTATTTCCTCTCTAGGCTAGTGTGAAGAAGCTAATCCTGTTTGAGCATCGAAATTAAACGGCCGGCGTAACTTCGGCCGCCATTCGTAGTTATTATTATTGAACCTTGATGAGATCGCTTTATGATGGCGTGCATCTTTTTTGCCTCTGAGATTGACGCGAGTCAGCCATGCTATTATTATATTATATTTAACCCTCCGCCATTCAGAAGCGAAACTTTTGTTCTGGACAGGACTACGCCTATTTAGGTATAGTGATTATATCACGTGGCTGATAAGGAAATCCTGGCTCGATAGGCCGAAAGCAGACTAGTGCGGGGCGACTATGAACGAGGATGGAGCGTCACAGATAATTTTTCTGCCGACGACAAGAGTCACACAGCTACAGCTTGTTCAATCTAGCACAGCCAATGTGCCTTGTTGATTGATTGCAAGATCAATCAATGTGATATGAGCTGATCCATAGCTTCTATTTCAGTTATATTACAAAGCTCACCCTCCACTAACCCTTTGATCTACCGATCTCAGGATGGTGGCATCCAATGAGCAGACCTACCTGGCCATCCCGGGACCTGTGGCATTTTCCAAGTCTCGCGGCCGTGCAATTGCTCTAGAGATTGGAGCAATTGACGTTCGAGCCCAGTGGGTCCACTACGTTCACACTTCTCAGCCTCTGCAGCCTGCTCAAGAAGCAGTCCTGGAGCAACTTCTCCGATACGGCGACATTCTCGACATCCCTCCCACCTTCGAGCCAACCGATGGCGCCGTACAAACCTTCTACGTTTACCCTCGCGTCGGAACCATTTCGCCATGGAGTTCGCAGGCCACCGGTATCTCGCACGTTTGCGGTCTCGCATCATTCGTAAAGCGCATCGAACGAGGTATCAAGATTTCAGCTCTTTTCTCTGAAGGCTCAACACCAGAGGAAGGATATTTGGATCGTCTCCACGACCGAATGACACAGGTCATTAGCGACGAATCGCCGGATCTCGCCATATTGTTTTCAGACCACACCCCGCTTCCCTTGGAGATTATCCCCCTCGATGCTGGCGATAAATCCCCCACAGATATTCTCCAAGAGGCGAATAAACGACTCGGCTTAGCATTAGATCAATCTGAAATTGACTATCTTGTTGCAGCATACGCATCGAACGGTCCCGTGCCTCGCAATCCTACCGATGTCGAACTTTTCATGTTTGCTCAAGTCAACTCTGAGCATTGCCGTCATAAGCAGTTTAATGCATCCTGGGTTATTGATGGCAAGCAGATGCCCAACAGCCTCTTTTCTATGATTCGAAATACCCACAAGAAGAACCCAGAGTACACAGTCAGCGCTTACAGTGACAATGCAGCCGTGTTGCAGGGTGAAAATGCGGGCTTTTGGGCTCCGGATCCCGCCACCCGCGAATGGACGCAGACCAAGGAGCAGGTTCACATACTTGCCAAGGTCGAAACCCACAACCATCCTACTGCTGTTTCACCCTACCCTGGTGCGGCTACTGGTTCCGGTGGTGAAATTCGAGATGAGGGTGCCGTCGGTCGAGGTTCAAGACCGAAAGCTGGATTAGCAGGATATTGTGTGTCAGACCTTCTCATCCCAGAACTCAGACAGCCATGGGAGCTTGATGTTGGAAAGCCTCACCATATTGCAAGCAGTTTGGATATCATGCTTGAAGCTCCTATTGGAAGTGCAGCCTTCAACAACGAATTTGGACGCCCGTGCACGGCCGGATACTTCCGTACCTTGCTCACTGAGCTTGATATCGGAAATGGTCTGAAGGAAATCCGAGGATACCACAAGCCTATCATGATCGCTGGTGGTGTAGGTACCGTTAGACCTCAACACGCCCTCAAAGATCCCAAGTTAGTCAAGCCCGGATCTTTCCTTGTGGTTCTAGGTGGTCCTGCTATGCTTATTGGACTTGGTGGAGGTGCTGCTTCGAGTCTTGCTTCTGGAGAAGGTTCTGCAGATCTGGACTTTGCTAGTGTCCAGCGTGGCAACGCAGAAGTCCAGCGCAGAGCTCAAGAAGTCATCAATGCATGTGTAGCAATGGGAGAAGACAGCCCCATCAAATTCATTCACGATGTTGGTGCTGGTGGTTTGTCCAATGCCCTTCCCGAATTGGTTCACGATGCTGGTCTGGGCGCAACATTTGAGCTTCGGGAAGTAGATAGTGCCGACCGTGGTATGAGCCCTATGCAAATCTGGTGTTGTGAAGCCCAAGAACGATACGTCATGGCCGTCGGAGAGGAGGGAATGAACAAATTCACTGCCATTTGCCGACGTGAGCGTTGCGGCTTCTCAGTTGTTGGAAGGGCGGAGCAATCTCAACATTATGAAGAGAAACGACTTGTTCTTTTGGACAGAGATTCAAAAGAGTACCCCAAGCCTATCGACCTCCCGCTCTCGGTCCTCTTCGGAAAGCCGCCCAAGATGACCAGACAAGTTGACTCGCGAAAATTGAAACTGCCTGCCTTTGATGCTAGTTTGTCGACATATCTCCCAGCTGCACCGTCAGAACAGCACCTCCTTGAAGAAGCTGCTAGCAGAGTGCTCTCACTTCCTGCAGTTGGATCCAAGTCTTTCTTGATCACCATTGGTGATCGTACTGTTGGAGGTCTCACTGCTCGAGACCAGATGGTAGGACCTTGGCAGACTCCCGTTGCCGATGTCTCCGTCACAGCCACCTCCCTTACCCAAGGAATCAGAACCGGTGAGGCCATGGCCATGGGCGAGAAGCCTACACTTGCCCTCATCTCGCCAGCTGCTTCCGCCCGTATGGCTGTCGCCGAGTCATTGATGAACATCACTGCTGCTGACTTGTTCGATCGTCTTAGCAGAGTCAAGCTTTCCGCCAACTGGATGTCCGCCAGCAGTCATCCAGGAGAAGGTGCAGCCATTTATGAAGCAGTCGAGGCCATCGGTCTCAGCTTGTGCCCCCAACTCGGAATCAGCATTCCAGTTGGCAAGGACTCGATGTCGATGAAGATGAAGTGGAACGATGAAAAGTCCAAGGAAGCCAAGGAAGTTACCGCGCCATTGTCTGTTGTCATTTCAGCTTTTGCTCCCGTCCAAGACTTCAGAAAGACATGGACCCCAGCACTTCGCAGTTTTGAGGATGTTGGCGAAACTGTTCTTATGTTTGTTGACCTTGCATCCGGTTACAAGGCACTTGGTGGTTCAGCTGTAGCGCAAGTCTTCAAGCAGGTTGGTCACGAGAGTCCTGATATTCGTGACGTAGAACTTTTCAAAGACTTCTTCGACGCTACGCAACAACTCCATGAACAGGGTATTGTGCTAGCATACCACGACCGTTCTGATGGTGGTCTTTTCACTACCTTGGCTGAAATGATGTTTGCTGGACGTTGTGGTGTTGAAATCATGCTTGATGATTTACAAAAGACAGGGGATATTCAAAGCACTGTCGAGACTCTCTTCAACGAAGAACTCGGTGCTGTTTTCCAGGTCCGAAAGTCCGACGAGATCCAATTCCGGTCTTGCTTCGCTACATGTGGACCACCACCTGGCTTGATCAAGCGCATTGGTCGTGTCTCCGAGAAACCCAAGCAGAATCTCACCATATACCACAAGCACAAATTGATCTACCGCCAACCTCGAGGAAAGATTCAACAGATCTGGTCGCATACATCTTATCACATGCAAAAACTCCGAGACAACGCAGCATGCGCCGACCAAGAGTTTGCCAACATCCTCGAAGACACCAACCCGGGTATCTCATGGAATGTCAAGTTCGATCCCAAAGACAAATGCCTCCCTATCCTCACCAGCTTGATGTCCCCATTCAACAACAAGCCTCGTGTGGCCATCCTTCGTGAACAGGGTGTTAACAGCCAGGCTGAAATGGCCTTCGCATTCAACCTCGCTGGCTTCACTGCTGTCGACGTCCACATGACCGACATCATCTCCGGTCGCGTCTCCCTCGCCGCCTTTGCCGGTCTCGCTGCCTGCGGTGGATTTTCATATGGTGATGTCCTCGGCGCTGGTCAAGGCTGGGCCAAATCCGTCCTCCTCCACGAAGAAACCCGGAAGGAATTCAAGACCTTCTTCGAGCGCCCCGACACATTCACTCTCGGCGTCTGCAACGGCTGTCAATTCCTCTCTCGTCTCAAAGAGCTCATCCCCGGCGCCCAATCCTGGCCTAGCTTTGAGCGAAACGCCAGCGAACAATACGAAGGCCGTGTCGCGATGGTCCACATCTCCGATCCGGACCTTTCTGCGCCTTCTGTCTTCTTGCACGGTATGCACGGCTCCTCACTCCCCATCGCCGTCGCCCACGGCGAGGGTCGCGCCTCCTTCGCAATGACCCAGAACGTCACCGCACAGGATTTTGTAAGACACAACCTGGCCCCCATCCGATATGTCGACAACGCCACCCTCAAACCCACCATGACATACCCTTACAACCCCAACGGAAGTCCCGAGGGTATCGCCGGTGTCAGATCGCCCGACGGTCGTGTTTTGGCGATTATGCCGCATCCTGAACGTACTGTTTTGGGTGGTGTTGCTAGTTGGTTACCGGCTGATGCGGAGAAATGGGGTGACGTTGGTCCTTGGGGACGTATCTTTTATAGTGCTCGCAGATGGGTTGGTTAAACGCTGCGTTGCGAAGCTTTTTTTTATAAAAATATGCATATTTTGTGTCTACGGATCTATTTTAAGGAATGCAATACGTAATCATTTTTGTTATAGAAAATTGACAAAGCGTTTTTTATTCGTGACATAGTTGGGTATATAAGTGTCTATCTCTTTTTAAGTATGAACACCTCATTTATTTGATTGCACATTCCACGATAATCGATCAGCAAGAATATCCCAACTCTGCTGTCCATCCACCCTCCCCACGCCCCTCAAACCCGCAATGACAAAGGCCAGTGATCGATAAAACTGTCTCATGACATGTCCCAGTCTGTGGGAATAGGATGATTCGATGAATGATATACTAGTCATACCTTCGTCGTAGTAGTCGTTATCTTCACCGTCTTGTTCGTGTTCATCATTGTCGTTATCATCTTCGGAGTCAGAGCTATCGTCTGTCCGTCTGCGGCGACGTCTTCGTGAAGAGTGTTTTTGACCACCGAAGGTAGCAGATGAGCGCGATGTATCATACCGATTCGCCTCTCCATGGCGCGCGGCTTGGATATCAGCAAAATGAATACAAAGATCCAACAGGCTGATGACTGCTTGGTATATAGGCGCCAGATTCTGCGATAAAAGGCACTGCTCCTCCAGCGCAGACATATATGATTCATGCACGGAAATCATGCTATCTATATCTGGCGATTCTGCCAGCGTCCTTTCCATGGATGCCGTGTTTGTGGCTATCACCATATCTGTGACGTGACCGTAGAGGATATTTGTGAACCAAAGCAGATTGTGTCGGATGATATAGCCCAAGCCGTCGTCTTCATCTTCATCATCGTCGGCAGTGTCTTCCTTTTTGAGTAGCCGTTGTCGTTCGAGGATGTATTTCGCGCGTCGTATTTGCATCAGAAATGTAGAGATGCGCTGATACATGCTCATGGCAGGTTTGGTGATGATATTAGCCACAGGCCAGGGGAGTACGTAGTCTATCGAAATGGATTTGAGTATCTTGACTTTTCGACTCCTGCTTTCAAAGTCGTGAAAGTTCTTGCGAGCGGAACGCACAATAAGGCGAGATGTATCGACACAATCTGTTTCGCCAAATGCACTTTGTATTAATTCGGTAAGAAGAAATCTATCGTTCCAGACACCACCGCGTTTGTCCAGGGATTCAAAAATCTTACTGTCGATTGTGGTAGATACAGAGGCGTCTTTGCATAGATAAATATACTGCAGCGCAGAGAGTGATGTCCATAATCCGCATTGCTCGTTGAGTTGTTCTCGCAGCATACTAGAAGCGAGGATGTGGTTTGTCGAAATCAGATTCTCGACCGCCTGGTCTAGTAGACTGGAAAAGGGCAAGAGTTGCCACGTTGTATCATCTGGACAGACAGCTTCAAAATCTAGCGGTTGCCAATGTGCTGACTCCAGTTCGTCGGTTGGGACGTTCAGATTTCGCAGGAAAACCATGCTCTTTCCTGTAGTAAGAATCCTGCGAGCGCTTGATTTGATGAATATCGGTGCATGAAGAAGACCAGACGTCTCCCTCAGAAGATACCAGTCATGCCATAGAGTCTGCAAGTCATGATCGTGCCGCCAGTCGGTGATGAAGAAATGGTCCTGAGAAGCCTCCAGGTCTCCGCTCCTCAACCACAAGCGCAAAGGCCGTGCATAAGCCTCGAAACAGGAGAAAAATAGTTTTGCCAGAGACTTGTATTCGTATTCGTTTCCAGAGGCTTGATTGACACAAACTAGATTGTATAGGAGGTCTAGACAAAGGAATGACTGCTCTGGTGGCGCTGAGCCCAATTTGACGACCATATCAGCCAGCAGCAGAAGCACTCGTACTTCTTCTTGAACCTCTTTTGTCAATTGTAACAGACTGACTGTGACGGTCTTCCCGGGCGAGAGATAGCTGAGTTGCATTCTTGACAAGGACGCATCAAACTCTGCAAGCTCCTTCTCAACCCCCCTGGTGAATGTTTGTAAAAATACCACAGATTGTGGAATCTTTACAAACTTCCTCAATTTTCCAAGCTCCACACCAATGTCGGCGGAAGAACGAAGTATATGCAAAAACGCAGAGTTGGAGGCATGGCTAAGAGCGTATCTCCTGTCTACCGCGATGCTGCTATCGATCTGCCAGAATAAGGATGTAGGTAGTCCCTGAAGCATGAACAAGATCTCACGAGCCGCCTGCAGCTCCGTGACGAAACGTGTATGACTCTCTGCGTATTCGCGGATAGCAGCGGAGTCGTACTCCCAGAAATGACCGCTTTTTATGGTTTTCACCAAGTCATCATCCTCCCCAGACGTGAGGAGTTCGGCAGGTATTACGAACTCGTCTCTCAACGGCTGAGCTCTTTGAGGCAGTATCCTCGGAATCGAAATATCACTGGAAGCAATTGACGACTCTGAATCAGAAGAAACCGCACCATAATCAACATCCCCCCAGATATCTTCATCGGCAAACTCGGACCCAGCAGCGTCTAGTTCTGACCATTTGAGCTGAACTGACGCGTTGTCGTAGTTTGATGTTTCGAATTTAGGCACACTTGACACATTAGCAGGGCGGTCAGAAAGCTGCAATAGTAGAGACAGGTATTCTGGCGTCCATGACGAGCGTTGACCTTCCAATTCTGATAGACGGCTCCCTAAGGCGTCTGCTAGGTCATCCTTGTTGAGAACGCGGAATTTCTCCTGCAGGCCATCCAGTTGCTTTTCTACAGCGAATGGATCGGTGCGATTCCAGGTGCTACTATCTTTCAGGATAGCCTCGCAGCGCTTTTTAGTTGCTGAGAATGTGGCAGAGGTCTAGTACATAGTCAGTTAGGGCGTGAAAATAAAGCTGAGACAAGGTATACGTACCTTATCTGATTGTGTTAGTGCGACGATCAATTCATCGATCAAAGTCCCAATGGCCGCCGAGCGGGCCATGATGATAGCGCGCCGCGACTTGCATCGGGCAGGTGGTAGGCGTGTATAAGCAATCCAAACTAGCCCTTTCTCCTGATGTGACACTTATGAGACTAGAAGTAGTGTTTAGCTGTCACTGTTGTATACTCCGTAAATGAAGTTCGTCCGGGACGCGTGGATGGCCGCGTGTGCTAGTCCTAATCAGGGAAAGCGCCAAATATTGGAGATCCTCAGGCCAACGTTCTAAAGGAGAAAAGTATCTTAGTTATTCTCGACATCTGAACAGACAAGTTACACAAAGCCGTGATAAGGGGATACTGTAACTCAGGACAGGTCTGAGAGTCCCTCGAGTTTACTCATACCGATTTTGTTACCTTATACAGTTTGCACAATTATCTGATCGAGCTCGTACGGACTGTCGCCATCATGGCCATCGCAAGGCCAATTCGGCTCCTTGGAGCAGTCGGAATTCTAGGAGTGTTGCTGGTGCTGTACAGATTATCGCAAACAACACAAATACCATCCATCACGGGTACGACAGATACAGACAAAATAACAGATGGCATGAAAAGAGATCCTTTACTAGATCGTGAGTTCTTATCAAATATAGCCGCCGACGGGAAATAGGATACTGACTTCACCCCGAACAGCAACCGGAGAGCCTGAAGGTGTATTATGGCGTGCCGAAGACCACGATTACGCGCCCGATAGCGAGAATTCCGCACGTATCAACGCGACGCTTCTTTCGTTGGTTCGCAATGAAGAGCTCGCCGAGCTTGTTACGACAATGAAGCAGCTTGAGCGCACATGGAACCACAAGTTCAACTACCCCTGGACCTTTTTGAACGATAAGCCTTTTACGGAGGAATTCAAACAGAAAACTCAAGAGGTCACAAAAGCAAAGTGTTATTATGGTATGTATTTCTTATCAAAGAGATTAGCCGTGAAATATTGCTTACGCATTGTTAGAACAAATCCCCGCCGATCACTGGGAAGCGCCCGAATGGATCGACGACGATCTCGTCAAAGAATCGAACAAATACCTCGAAGAACAAGGCCTTCAATACGCCGGCAAAGCCTCATACCACAAAATGTGCCGATGGAACAGCGGCATGTTCTACAAACATCCTGCCCTCGCCAACACGCGATACTACTGGCGAGTCGAACCCAAGGTTGAATTCTACTGCAACGTCGACTACGACGTCTTCCACTACATGCAAGATCACAACAAGACCTACGGATTCACAATCAACCTCTTCGACGCACCGGAAAGTCTGCCTTCTCTCTGGCCCGAGACCGAGCGCTTCCTTGCCGAGCATCCCGAATACATCGCTGACAACAATATGATGGAATGGCTTGTGGACGACAAGTTGCGACCTGAGCATAACAAAAAGGCCAATGGATACTCGACCTGCCATTTCTGGTCGAACTTCGAGATTGGTGACATGAACTTCTTCCGCAGCGAAGCCTACGAGGCTTATTTCAACTATCTTGATCGTGCTGGCGGATTCTTTTATGAGCGATGGGGTGATGCACCTGTCCATTCCGTGGCGTTGGGTCTTTTTGAAGATGCCAGCAAGATTCATTGGTAAGCCAAAACCTTTAAAACTATCATCATACACAATACTAAGACTGAATTATAGGTTCCGCGACATTGGCTACCGTCATATCCCCTACTTCAACTGCCCCAACTCACCCAAATGCTCAGGCTGCACACCCGGCAAATTCTACGAAGGAGCCTCTTTCCTCGCCAAAGAAGATTGCCGTCCCAACTACTTCAAATACGTCGGAACTCATTGATCATCTCGTGTATATGATCAAGCGGTACATAATGTGTTATGACATTATCCCCTGTTTTTGTTTCTACCTCTTCAAATTGCATTTTTCTCCTGTAATTTTACGCAGACGAATTGTTTGAGGACAATTGTGTGCTCGTTATATATTGGAAGTAATACAGCGGAGAACGGCGTTTTCTGTTTCTTCAATCGTTCTTGACTTTTTTTTTGATCCAGATGATGTGTTTGGAAGGTTTAAGTTGACCAGATTATACCAGATACATAAAATGCATTTACTGATACATACCATAAGCGAAGCTACCTACCTGCCTAGACTACCAAACATACACGTATCTGATAACTAGGTGGATTTGACAGAGGTATATAGATTCTACAATGGAGGCTGAACAATTCATCGACCAGCTTACTTAGAACAAGACTTTCTTCATCCACACAGCTTTCTATTTATCTATACAGATTTCTCTCCAGAATTTCGAGAAGACGAAAGATTTCGGACTACTATGACACATGGACCACACAGATGGAAACAACTAAAATCGGGCACAAAACATGATATCAGAAATAGAGGACAATGACTATTTCTTTACTCGTTCTTGGGGTAGAGTTCCTCCTGGAGGGGGACACCGAGCTCAGTTCGGAGACCCTCGAGAGCCTCGAGATATTGCTTATATTGACCTTCGTTCTCGACCTTGGCGCGGATGCCTGTATATGAGTTAGTGGGTGAGTAGAGACGAAGTGCAGGTTATAGTTATAGACGAACCTTCGAAAACTCGGACGGCAGTGGGGAAGTCGTTGACGCGACGAGCTGCGCGGAGAGCAGCAGAGAGAACCTCAACGGAAGGGACGAGATCGTAGGCAAAAGCGTTGTTCAAGTTGCGCTGCGAAGCCATGAATTAGTCAATTGGTTCATAGTGGTCCACCAGATTTTGGCACCGGCTGGGCGAGCGCTTGTTATTTCCGCTGACGTACCTGGAGCTCGAAAACGTCTTGGACGGCGTCGAATTCCTTTTCATATCTAATTGACTGTTAGAACACAACAAAAGTATAGCAATTGACGTAAATCGAGCGATGTGATTGTTGGTAGCGTCACAGAGTCCACGGGTATGGCATGATGTCGAATTTCAACATCCCAAACCTGCACTGACACTCATCACGACTCAATGGGAATGCGTACCTGGCAGAGAACTCCTCGTAGGTCTCCTCCTCATGGCCGCTGCGAAGCTTGGCAGAGGTGCTGAAGTTATTGGCAATAGCGAACGAGGAAGGCGTAACGCGGATTGAGCGAGGAGCGTACGACGAAGCTCTGACGAAGCTTCTGGCCGGGCGGACGGATCGCGTCGCGAGGCGGAAGAGAGTGGTAGAGGCCATTGGAGCAGAGTGGTCGAAAAGAGGATTGCAATTGATGGGAGTTGTGGTGGTGGTGTTGCTCGTTCCCCAATGGGAGGTATCAAGGTCGTGGGTGAGAAGGAGGTTGATTAGGTGCGGTTGGACGGAGTTTTGCGGGTGGTGTGATGCCTGTCGTGGTTTGGTGCCTGAGGCTGCAAGGCCGCAATCCCTATCCGGAAAGACTACACGATTCAGGCATCAACGAGCAGATCAATTGATGCAAATGATGCATTTGGGAATATTTTCTTCAACTTTGAGAAGTAGAATCTTTCTATGGTAATACTAGTTTACAACAAACAATTCCAAGCTGGATTGCATACATGCAAAGATCGTCCAATCACAGTTTACGAATTAGTGTATCTGATATAGACATTTTAAATCGATTGATCTTATCTACGTATAAGTTATGCTATCGATATCCTCCATGATCTACGGAGTATAAAGCTTGCTCTCAGACCTCGAGCTTCGTGGAATAACAGTCGTACACAGTTCTATCCCAAGTACTCCGTGCTACGTCGTAAAAGCCAATCGCGCTGTGTACAAGGATGTTCGCAATCCTATTCATATCCAACATTTCCACATAGTAGGTATAGGCACGAGAAGATGGTCTGACATCATCAAGTAGGTAGAACTTCACGGACATGATGTCGTGGCTAAAGACAAAGAAAAAGAACAGCCTCGGCAAGATGTCACATCTTATGTCAATGTATGATTGTGTATAGCGGAGTGCTCGGAAACATAACTAGATCCAATTGACTAGTCTGATCAGCCTAGCTTGCGAGAGACTTGCGAAGACGAGCTGCAAAAAGAGAGAACTTTTGCTCCCCCTTTTACGCTGTCCAGGGCACGCTTGCCCCAAAAAGGCCAGGCGCCGGCCGTCGTCCAGCCAGTAGGATCGCGGACATCTTTTTGTTTAATAATTCTGACCTCGCGTGCCTCGCTGTCCTCCTCTTCCTCTTCTCCTGTTTCCCTTCTTCAATCAGGTTGCTCTCCTCGCGCTTTGCCTCGATTCTTTCCTTTCTTCGATTTCGGCTTCACTGCATTCCTTTGAATGACCTTTGTTATCCGCCATTAATATATTTAATCAGCCCAGTTCTCCTTCTCCCTTTCTGATTGCGACCTCATCCAGTCAGCCGCAAACCATCCGGACACCGCCGCTGTGACATTTCTCGCCCGATCTTGCAATTGATACTCATAACGATCGTTTAGCGATCGCACCGCAATCATGTCGTTCGACCTCAAACAGATCCCTCTTCCCACCATCGATCGCCCGTTCGGCATCGAATTATGGCCATACTTCAACAAGGCCTTCGACGCCGTCGTCGGATATCCTGCAGACGATTTCCGCTTCGTGAACGGAGAGACGCCCATGTCCACTTTTAAAGAAACCGCCATTGCCTTGGTCACATACTATACTGTCATCTTCGGTGGTCGGGAGGTCATGAAGAAGCTCCCAGCTTTCAAACTCAACACCCTTTTCATGATCCACAACTTCATCCTCACAGCTGTGAGCGGAATCTTGCTTGCTCTTTTCCTTGAGCAGCTTATTCCTACTCTCTACCACCATGGTGTCTTTTATACCATCTGTGACCACAATGGTGGCTGGACTCAGCCCTTGGTTGTTTTGTACTATGTAAGTCTTGCGCGCCGATATAGAGATAATTGCCGACAACTAACATCTGTACCAGCTCAACTACCTCAACAAGTACCTCGAATTCCTCGATACCGTCTTCCTTGTCTTGAAGAAGAAGCCCTTGACTTTCCTCCACACCTACCACCACGGCGCCACCGCTCTGTTGTGCTGGACCCAACTCATTGGATTGACCTCAGTTTCATGGGTTCCCATCACCCTCAACTTGCTCGTCCATGTTGTCATGTACTGGTACTACTTCCAGAGTGCTCGTGGTATCCGCATCTGGTGGAAGAAGTACATTACCATTCTCCAGATCACCCAGTTCGTCATCGACCTTGGTATGTATTCTCAACCATTCTCATACAGAATGAACCTAGGAATTCAGTTCAAATGCTAATTGAAAACAGGATTCATCTACTTTGCTTCCTACACCTACTTCTCCAGCACCTACTTCCCCTCTGCTCCTAACATGGGTTCCTGCGCTGGTGAGGAATTCGCCGCATTTGCCGGCATGGGTATCCTCACCTCCTACCTCGTCCTCTTCATCTCCTTCTACTTGGTCACCTACAAGAAGGCCGCCAAGACCGGACGCCCTCGCAGCAACACTGGTCGCCAGGCTCTTATTGACATGAAGGATGCCGAAGTCCCCAGCCCTATTCCCGCCGGTCGCAAGGCTGCTTCTAACGGAGCCACGACAACTGGACGTCAGGGACCTGTCACCCGCTCTCGCAAGGCATAAATGCGGCCGTCAGACTCAATAAATGATATCGAAATGACTGAAAAGTCAATTTAGTGAATCATGGAGTCTCAACGAAAGGACCTGCAGCAACGACTTGATTGTCCATGCGTGCATGATCCTGACTACGAAGTCCTTCACGGGACAATCTATTTATCTCTTCGACTGTATTCTATTATTACAGATATTACACGTTTAATGAGCGACGGTTACGGCTGGGTCATGTCTCGGTTGAATCGTCTACACAAAATCATACTATGGGAAAGAAAGTCGTTCAGTCGATTATATGAAATGGGAGATGGGCATATAAAAATGGAACGAATTCCGGCGAAACTCGGTGGTCTATATTCTAGATCTTTTGTTTTTTTCTCTTCGCCAAATTTATCGCTTTTGTATTATTGTATATCATTGTTTTCGGCAATTTTTTTCGCCTCCGGTCTATGTTGACTGACTACTGACTGATTGTTGGCTGTTTCTTGAGGTATGCGATGTTATGCTTGAATGCTCATGTTTCATCTAAGACTGGGTCGATAGTTAGATAATATGTATTGTACGCATTAGGAATGAAGATGTTGACAGGAGGAGCATTTACCTGAATTGTGAACACAAACTCGACCATTGATTTAATGGCTAGCAGCTCTGCCAGTGTTAGGGGTTGTTCTGAGGGCACAGCGCTGCCTTGCCCTAACACGTTCTACCAACAACATTCACAGTCACCAAGCAATCCAACTTTATCCAAGAGTTTGATATGTGGTAGGTCTTGAAAGGACAGAGTCTGATCCATAGACAATAGATACGGGGTTGATACCTTCCTTGTAGACTGCTCAATTGATCAACAGCATTCGCGGATGGTCTCTGATAGTTGGATGAAAGGTAACTACGTATTGAGAAAGTTGACGGTTAGTCCTCCTTCAAACCAAATGGGAGCTCAGTAGAACGACCTGAGAACGGATATGCTTGTGGCTTATCACAGGTAGAGTGAGTAGTACTCACTTCTATTTTGGGATAGTCGCTTGTAGAGTTCGTTGGTGTGATGCCTGTAAGCCTTATTCATGTCATCTGTAGCTATGGACATGTATGGCAAGCCAACAGCAGAGTCATGCATCGATCCACGTATAGAAACAATCATAAAGAGGTGTCCAATAGACATAAACATGGTAGCATGGTAGCTGAGCAAGTAGCTACCTGGCTATCGACGCAGTCATCAATCAACGCCACCCACAAGATCTGTGTATACCCCCTGAGCTATCAATTGATATTCTGACAATGATGATCATGCATAAGCGCTCAAGCGCCAGGGTGAGCATGTTCTTGGTCATGGTTCCTGGGATGACTACATGCCATGACCTTGAAGACATGGGGGCCACGTAGTATGGTCAGATCTGGGTCATGTTCTATGACCCTGACTCGACATCACAGACCTGAGGTATGGAATAATGAGTCATGCTCGCTCAACTAAAGACAGTATATAGCTCATCGCGGTGGAGATACTACATGTAGCATCAGCTCGAACAGACAGACATCAATCTCAAGTGCTCTGGACGTCGCCCGGTAGCTGGTCAGAAACAAGGATCTCACCGTACTGACGGTAGTGACTGAATTGATAGGTATCAAGATTGACATTCGTTACCAAGGCACCGCAAGAACTCAGATGTTCGGTTCGATATATATTTCCAAGGTTTTATACAATACAGTTCTTGCTGGTCGAAGAAATATGAGCTGTCACCTGTCACTGTCTTTGGCCTTTTGCGCATGGTGTCCGGTCAACTGGTCCCTTGCATAATTTCCTGATTTGGCCAGGCGAGTCGGGGTCATAGCTCTGGAGGTCAACTGGTGCTAACCTGTTTTTCAACGTGGGTTGAAGAGTTGCTTTTGACAATTGATTGAGCCCCATTTGAAGAACAACTGTGTATAACTTGGTTCAAATGTTGTGTTTACATTTATATATCACATCGCTGTCTAGGTGATACATAACCATACATGCATTGCCCAGGTGATTTTGAGACTACAACGAATCGGAAAACAATTCATTCTATAATTTCGGTCTGAATAACAGCTGTCTTTGAAATCACCCATTCACTGATCTATTGACATTCGGTGTGCTCCAACCGACTCCGAGTGAAATATCGGAGATTGAACCCAAGCAAACCCTAACTTGTCTGTACCTCGCTCTCGCACGGACAAATGGTCAAATGACCTTCATCTTCGAATTCAAAATCAAGTCTAACAAACTGTATTAGATATAACGGCAGAGCCGGACTCCAGTGGAGCTCAATCTTCACTCAATAGTCAATACGTACTCCAGTTATCCTGATCCAACAGTTAGGGCTTTCACTCATCCACCTGAAACTTGACAGCTATGTTATCAATGTCCGACAACATACCCAAGCCAAGACAACGAAAATTTTCTGGAACAGTGGTCATAACTCAAAGCATAACTCAACGAAACACTAGTAGTATCATAAATCTGATAAACTCCAAGCACGGAGTGCAATCTGCCACACTGCAATACCCCGTACGTGCTACGTAGGAGGGACTCAAGATCTGCAATTTGCTGCAAGGGCTACGTCGATAGAGTGAAGAAAATCTCCGATTGATTTCCAGGTACGTAGATTGTAATGCCATGTAACCATTCAAAGGAGAGGATGCATTCTTCGATGATACACTTTTGACGCAGGGACCAGTTGACGAATACCTGGGAGCCAATGGTGGATGCATGGGCTGTCTTCTAGTACACAGTGCAATAGATTAATGAATGGAAGTACTCGGGTTCCTAGATTAATATATATAATTTTTATTCGATACCTGCCACTGACTTCTCTATAAATATTAAATAATCATCGTCTACGCGAGATACCAAAGCCTAACCGACCTCTAACTTCTAAAGGCATCGGCAGGAAGATGGCCGTTTCACCATCAGCCAATCACCCGCCTGTCTCACACTGAAACACATGAACTCCTTCGACAAGATAACTTTACTGTGCATTAGCCTGCTTTCAGAATGATACATATACTATCGCTTTATTCGTTATCCCTTCTAGGAGGTCCGATGCCCCTCTTTTTTCCTTCCTGTTCGCTGCTCTTGGCAGAAGGAGAAGAAAATGGCGTGTCACAAACCCACGTTGAATGTTGATTGAAAGCAAGAAACTTGCAGTAGATGGCTTCGATAGTTTGTGGATAAGAGGATCTTACCATTCAGTACGTAACGTTATTAGAGTCGGCATGGCATTAATCTATTTGAATACTGCATGCGTTCCCACCATATGGTATTCATGAAAAGCGTTCTCCATGTGTACTATGTTCCTATACAATCGAATTCCAGCTTCGGACTAGTTTATGCATTGTACCTGTCATCCATATGACTTTGGCCTCTTTTGGCTGACTGCCGAATCTAGAAGGGCGCCATGTTCACGTTAATAGTAGCATCTGATCTGTCAGCTATTTCGCAGTTCTCCTTGGAATTAAGAGTCTGTGTACTGTACAGAGTAAGAATGGAGGCGATTGCTGACTTCTTGCCCTGTCAGATTATATCATCGCCCTTGACAGGACTAACTACATACGTAGTACATATTAATAATAGTAAGCATGTAATAATTGAACCCTGGACGAGGGTGTGCAATGTGGTCAGTGCCTGGCCAGTGGCATGGACAAGGTCAAGGATAGGGTTAGCGAACGCCAGTCCTCGCGAGTCAATCGGGTCAGGACGAAAGGAGACGAAAACAGGACGATAGGCTGTAGTCCTGGATAGGATATCGACTCCTGCATATCTGCCTTTCATCTCGGACTGATTAATCCTGTCTACACTGTCTGTCAGAGAAGTGTAACTGATGGAGGCCAACCGGAGGGGCCAGGGACCAACTCCGCCGCTAAAGGCACGCCAATCCATCAACCTGTAACTTCTAGTACAGTGGCTAACTAGCTGATCCCCGTTATAACCGTCTTCATACATAACTTACTATGAGTTCGATGTCAGGGCTCGACGTAAATAGTTAAACCCACAAGGACTAATGATTGTACACGTACTCCGGATGATGGACATTCCTAGATTTCTTCCCCTATCAACGACAACCCTGTCATGGTCATTGTCACGGAAGATCTGTACCGAGGGGGCCTGTCTGTTGCTATATTCGGCCATAACGAACCGTATCATCGTGTCCTGAACTTTTTTGTTTTTTTTTCTCTGGTCAGATCCAGTGCTTTGACCTTCTTTATTATTCTCCTATGGAGTAGGTCCTTCAAAAATAGCCGTTGTCTCACAGTCGTACTATTTTTTGTCTTTTGTTCTTTTCTTGCCCGCTCTTTGTCCTACCAGCCACCACTTACCTGTAGCAGATGACTTGATAACGTCGAAGTTCTTAAAATTATATCTCACACTGTATAGATTACACGCCTACAAAATCAGAAGAAGAAGCAACTATATACAACACAGGTTACTTGTGCACCGCAACATGGAAGCTTCTATGGCTTCAGAAATGGTCGCCAAACCAGACCAGAATGAGTTCTTCCAAATGCACTCCATGCCACCTTGGAAGCGCTATGAGTCCGAAGAAGAGGACGTATCCGAGACAAGTTCGCACGTCTTCTCGCCCACTGAGGGCGATATCACCAACGACTCTGATGCAGACGAGTCTGTCAGCGAGGCCGAATACGTTGACGCCGAAATGCTGGCTCCAACAGTCTACCACAGATTATCGTCGGATGATTCATCCAGTCTATATTCACATCGTCTATCAATCATAACGGCCAAACGTAGCAGTGCAGCAACTTGCGTTCCTACTCAACATGGACAGGACACATTTACTGACGACAATGAAGATGTGTCTTCCTTCACTGAGTACATGACACCACCTATTTCGCCAATCTACTTATCGGCTGTATGCTACGTACCAGATGGATCTGAGAGCTCGTCACGAGACGAGTCTGCAGAAGCCGAAGATAACGACGAGGACGAAGTACACGAAGTCTCCGAAGCCAAGCAGGTGTTTTTCACGTCACCAGCGTCTAAACCGAGCATCGTCATAATTCAGAGTCCTACTACTGAAGCTATTCTAACTGCTCGAATGGGCGATCCGGTTCAGCTGCAGCGATCTAACGGGCAGGGCAAACAGGAAGGTTCTCCAGTTAACCTCCGCAAGAGGTCATCCACCAAGAGATCCTCAAGCGCATCAGGAATGACTACGCCGGTGGACCGCTCCAAGCGCTACTCGGCCATGTTCTACCGCGATTTCACACAGAACGGCGAAGTGACATACTCTGATTCTCGGAGTCATACACGAGCCCAGTCCTCTCACAGTCCCGCACGAAACTCATCACGTCCGAGGATAGGATCACGAAAGGACAGCCTTATTAGCAACGCCAGCAATGCTACAGACTCTTCCGAAACACGACAATCACGACCACGACGCATCCCCTCTCAACGCTCTTCTTCCCGAAGCAGTCGCTACGCTCCAGACCACGAATCACCACGAAACTACTCACGACCACGCCCCATCCGCAGCTCAAGCGTTGCCAGCGACATGACAGCCGCAAGCTCAGCATCCTGGAAACGAATTCACGCACACAACTGGTCTGGCACATCCCTCCAATACCCAAGTTCGTCTTCTTCTGTCGTCGATCAACCATCTTCTTCTTCCTCATCGTCACCACCACCAAACGAAAACGAAGCAAAACCAACTCCTCACCCACTCTCAATAATCACAACACCAACATCCCCTACAACCAATTCACCAGACTTCCAACAATCACGATTCACACCGCAGTCAGCACTCACCTCCCACAGCAACAGCAGCGACTTCGACTGGTCCCCCGTCGAATACAGACGATCATCCACAACGCCTTACCAAAACCAAAAGACATTCCCCTATTCTCGCCCCCGCAATCCTTCTCTCTCGCTGACAACAGCTCTCGCCACCGCATCAACCGAAAGTCTGACGGAATACGCACCATCACGGAGTCGAAGGGGGTCAGTCGCCACCACCACCACTACTACGACAAGGGCAAGGAAATCATCCATATCGGCAGTCATGTCAGCTGCAGTAGGCTCTGGAAAATCATCGAATCATTCGACGAGTACGATGAAGTTGCTGATGGGCGGGTTCAGGGGGCTAGGCAAACAGCGCTCAAGTCGGCAGTCTTAGACCCAGCCCCATCCTTAGGCTTAGGCTTAGGCCCCCGGACACTCAGGATGATCAATGGTCGATCATCTTACTACATATTCCTGCCATCGAGTTTGTGGGGTGCACTTTTCTAGAAACTCTACCAGGTTTTCTATATTTCGCTGTTTCGATGATCATCCTGCCCCCACGTTTCGATGATATTCGGACCCCAAGGACCAACACAGCACTATGGTCATGATCATTAGATCATACAGATCCCTGGATGCAGATATTATACCCCTATTTTTATTCATCTCACCTTTTTTCGCTTTCCATGTGTCATTACTGCTCACTCTATGGCGTTTACTGTGTTAGGTAACGGGTAAATGTACGGTCTTATATACGATTAAGAGGCAGGTGTTTTTTACTGTTCCAAGGATGTATTTTGGTTTTGGTTTTGGTTTTGCTTATTGCTTGGTTTACGTGTACGTTAACAAGAATGGTGAAGGAAGGCTCCATGTCTTATGGATGTATTTGATTGATGTATGTTATGTTAGTTAAAGAGGTACCTATCGCGGGGACCAAGGTAGGGTTTGGTCTTGGGGCTTACGTCTGCTTATTTATTGATAACTTAATGAATGCGTCAAATCATTACTAAAACTCTTCTTAGATACGTTCGTAGAAAAATTTTTATGATAGTATCCATATGGTACAGTAGAACCTGGCTGTAACTAACGAACAGGAGGCCCCCTTCCAAGGTTGTCATTAATATCAGGTAAGTTTGAAATTATTCATATGAATATGACGAGTCTGGTGGTCTAAATTGTTATTGATTAGACAGTTTATTATACTACAGTACTCCCCATTCTCATATGAAAAATCTCTAGATATCAGATTCGGACATTGGAAGGGCCTTCTGTTCGTTATGGCCGGGTTCTACTGTACGTAGCTGAAGTCTTAGACACAACGAGAATCCGCTAGCTAGATTAAAGCATAATTCGAAACATTATGAATATGTGCAGTATCTATATGAAACCTTCGTTATCCAGGTCATGTACTCTCCGATCCAGGAAGACCTTCCAGTCCTTGATCACTTCCGAGCCTCCAATGCACTCTTGATGGCTACTCAAATCGTTAGTAAATGCAAAACACAAGTACAACTTTCTCAAACGTACCATCACACGAACTCTTCGCATCCCCAAACAACATCTTCGTATTCTCCATATAAAACATCGGATTCGGCACATCGGCGTATCCACTCGACATTCCGCGTTTCATGACAATAACCTCTTTACTCTTCCAGGCCTGTAACACCGGCATTCCGGAGATGGGTGAGTCTGGTTCGAGGGCGATTGGGTTCACAGTGTCGTTTGCGCCGATGACGAGGGTTACGTCGGTGTCGTTGAAGTCGTCGTTTATTTCGTCCATTTCAAGCACGACTACACGAGAAGTTAGCAGGCGCAAGATATGAAAAAAGGGGATAAACTCACTGTCGTAAGGGACCGAGGCTTCTGCAAGGAGCACGTTGCATTGACCAGGCATTCGCCCTGCTACTGGGTGAATCGCAAAACGCACATTGATCCCTTTGGCTCGCAGCATCTTTGTAATTTCCGATATAGCATATTGTGCTTTGGCGACTGCCATGCCATAGCCAACGACCTAATCATTATATTAGTGAAAGTGAACGGGTGGCCCCTGGAGTATCAAATCTTACAATAATAACATTCTCTGCGCTAGCCAATGCATCCACCGTTTCCTCAACAGATGTCGTCACCACTTCACCCTCGATCTTTTTACTTGCTTGTATTGGTGCAATGCCGCCGAATAGTACGTTCGTAAGAGATCGATTCATTGCGACGCACTGTATGGTCAGTAAGAGGGGCTAATATAAGGAAGATTTGAACTTACCATGATATATGATAGAATGGAACCACTGACTCCAATGAGCGAGCCAACTGTGGTTAGTAGAGGGTTATCGAGCATGAATCCCTCGGCAACCAGCGCAAAGCCAGAGTAGGCATTCAGCACAGTAATAACGACGGCTAAACACAATGGTCAGAAACACTTCACAGATCCTTGAAAATGAAACTCACGCATATCAGCACCGCCGATGGCTGCCGTTGTTGTATAACCCTTCAAGAAACTAAGCACGGTGTTTGCACCAAGACAACTCGCAGCAATAACAGGAGCTCCCGGAGCCATGGTCACAAACGCGCCCATCGTCGCAATATTTGCCCCAAGAAGCGATGAGTTAATGAGGTGTCGACCCGGCAGGATAGTTGGAGTAGACTTCATGCGACCAGCCAGTTTCAAGAAAGCTACAATTGACCCGGTAAATGTGACACCACCAATGAGGACTCCTAAGTATGCTGTCACCATGTGGAGCGTTGAAACATGAGCGATCTCTGCCATGACGCTTCCGATACTTGTAAGGACTGCTGCTAGACCGACCACTGAATGCAGAGCTGCGACTGTCTGAGGCAGACCAGTTGGAGTGATACGACGGCCAATTACGGCACCTTCAAGTCTATCAGCTTGATATCAAAGATACGTAAGAGATACTGCTAAGCCATACCTAATAATCCTCCAACACCGGCAACTGCGCCAAATTGAACCAAGGTCGCTGGAGAGAATCCGACTGCGAGTAACGAGGCTAGGAATCCCGAGCTGACACCTAGAATTCCAAGGATGTTTCCTCGGCGTGCAGTCAACTGAGACGCAAGACCGGAAATAGAGCCTAACGATGTGTATTAGTGTCCAATAGATCTATCTGGGTACAGTAAAACCAGGTTATAACGAATAGTAAAAAGCACTATGGGAGCCCTCCCGAAAATTCGTTATGTAGTTGTAACCAAATTCGTTACAACCCGGTTTTACTGTATATCATGATCATCTTACTGATGCAAAGTACACTGCTGACTAGATATCCAGCCTGGACAAGTCCAGCCATACCAGTGGAAGCGGCAGCAATGTATCCTCCGCCAAATATCAGACCCGGTATAGCGTACAACCAGGGGTATTCCGGAGGATCAGTAGGGCCTGTGCCGATTAGACATTGGGTGCAAGTCTGGTGTAGGGATAACTTACGCTTAAACATGTCCAGCATGCGTTTGGTAATCACGAAACCTCCAGATACATTGACAAACGCCAGCAAAACAGACAGGGCTCCCAGCGCTTCGGGAATGGTAGTCGGGAAATAACCTCCACCCATGACAAAGAGACCACCGATACCAACCATTCCTACAACACATCAGAACCAACCTATTTATCGTGTCAATAGATGTATGAGCCTGTACTGACCTGAAATGGCATTGGTCACACTCATCAAAGGAGAGTGCAAGGCAGGCACAACGCCCCATACTGCTCGATAGCCCACAAGTCCAGCCAATCCAAAAGTAAACATGTTACCCATAAATGCAGGACCAGTCAGCTTTCCTAAAGCAAGAGCTGATCCCATACCTGCAGTCACTGTGGCCACTTGCCGTGTTGCCTTTTGCCATGGAGTCACCTCAGCTGCTTTTACCTCTTTTGCCTGGGCCTGAACCGTGCCGGCAGTAGGCGTTGGAGGGGGTGTAGGGGGAGGTGGTGGTGGTAAGATCTCGCCGTTAAAGCTCACTATTGCGCCACGCGTCACTTCATCGTTCAGATCAACGTTGAAGCTTTTATCCTTGTCTGCTAGAGAGAGAAGAAATTTTGTGATGTTGTTTGAATACAATGTAGACGATTGAGTCGGTAGCCGTGAAGGTAAGTCGGTGTATCCTAAGCCCGTCAATTGTCAGACTATGTTGCATCATAATCTGTAGAGCCCGCCCATCAGTGATAGACATACCAATAACCTTCACCCCATCATAGACGGCCAGCTCTCCAGGAACCGTAGCCTCACAGTTACCTCCAGCTTCCGCAGCGAGATCGACAATCACTGATCCCGGTTTCATTGCATGCACCATCTATATGAGTTAGAAATGAATTATCAAAACGGATAGGACACCCATACCTCTTTAGTAATGAGCTTCGGTGCCGGTCTGCCAGGAATGAGAGCAGTTGTAATCACTATATCAACCTCTCGACATTGCTCCATGAATAGCTTCATCTCGGCTTCAATAAACTCCTTTGACATCTCTTTGGCATATCCGCCCTGTCCAGAGCCATCTTCCTCCATATCGACCTCGATGAATTCTGCACCCAAGGATTGTACCTGCTCACGAGCAGCGGGACGCGTATCGAATGCACGAACAATTGCGCCATTGCGACGTGCCTATAAGTGAGGTTGTCAACAACGCGTGTCTATTTATGATGATAATAGAGGACTTACAGCTCCGATTGCGCTCAATCCAGCAACTCCGGCTCCGATTACGAGGACTTTGCTAGGTGGTATCTGCAACCCGGTCAATACTCTTCTATCGGGATTGTGCGTTCCTCATCACCTTTCTGCTATCCGTCAGCATTTAATCTTGGGGTAGGATCGGATTGTTTACCCAGCAGCTGTCACTTGACCAGCAAGAAAGCGCCCAAACTCGTTCGAAGCTTCCAAGACAGCTTTATATCCAGCAATATTGGCCATTGAACTGTCCATCGGCAACCCTAGTGGTCAGCGCATGCACATTCGGAAGCATTTAAATATTGACTGACCTTAATGCGTCAAATACCTGAGCACGTGAAATGCGAGGAATCTTGTCCATGGCAAAACAAGTAACTCCGCGTCCCGCAAGCGCTTCGACAACTGGTTTGTTCTGCGCAGGATAAAGGAAAGAAATGATGGTCGCACCTTCGCGCATTGAATTTACTTCATTCTTAGTCCCATCTCCTATACTAGGCGCGCGAACCTTGAGAAGAATGTCACTCTGAGACCAGACTACATCTCTCTCAACGATGATTGCGCCGGCCTTTCTGTAAGCTTCATCGGTGAACTGAGCTTCGGCGCCAGCACCACTTTCTATCAGAACCCTTGAAAAGCCCTTTTTCAAGAGAAGCGCTACGTTTTGCGGCGTGATGGCCACGCGACGCTCGTTGGGGAATGTCTCGCGCGGAATGCCAACCGTGAGCGACTGGTAAGGCACGACTACGGAGGAGGTAGATGCTGTCGCGAAATTGTGTTTATGGGGCGCGTAACTTGCTACGAGAAACGTCTTGCGATCTTGTCTATGCTTCCATGGACGCGAGGTCGTTTTGAGACCGCGGGCTTGTCGCCATGCTGTAGGAAGTGAAAGTTAAATTCGGTTAATACTTTCTCATGAATTTAAATAAATTCAGAATGATTGTTCCATACCTGAGCAGCCCAAAACGCGTAAAGAAGTCGTAGGGACTATTGGAGAAGAAGGCGACAAAACTGACGCCTTCCTAAGCCAGCTCATCGTGACCGACCGACCAATACTTTATAGGAATCGTGATCTCAACATAGAGAAAATACTCTACCGAACAACGCGACGGAAGTCATCAACGAGACTGTAAAGCCAACTGAAGAGTAGCAGCGGGGTGGTTGGCAGAAAATAGTCCTAGGAGGTAATGGACGGAAGGTTGCAAGGAGCAGACAAAGCGGAGAAGGTAGCAATGACCCTTGGTACCTCTGGCAGATCGGAGAGCATGTTCCTTCCCTTATTTTCACTTTCCATGAATCATGTATAATCGATTTTATTAGCCGCTTGGACTGTTTGTGGTTACATGGGGAGCACTACTGGTACCACGACGGCCAGTTTCATGGTCATCGGATGCTCGGCTGGAGGTTTTGTATTAGCTGACGCGTTTCATTGGCGCATAAACCGGTTAACGCAATACTCTGTCATAGGACTGCGGAGACTCGGTTATTCTAGGCCATTTGGGTAGTAGTAGAGGTACATCTCCATGAATGGCTGGTACAAAAGCTGGGGTGATGCGGGGAACCTCCGACCATCGGATTGTATTGTATTGTCACGTAACAAATCTCAGGCAGGTAACCCTAGGGTAGACAATAACAACTCTGATAACCATAGGGTAAATACAACGTAAGCAGAAACATTAACACATAATCTCGTCTGGGTATAATAATCAAAAAAAAAAAAGAAAGAAAGCACAGTAGACTAATAAGGAGCTTAACATCCACCTCCACCCGCAGCACCACCTCCAGCTGCCCCTGCCGCTGCACTACTTCGAGCGTTTCTGCGTGCCTTTTCCAGCATAGCACAACCCGTTAGCAAGACCAAGGCATCGAAATCTTTCCCATAGTTTACATTGATTTGGAACTTGCTGCTTCTCCCAGAGAAGACACCTCCATTGTTATAAACAGCAATGACTTTGTTTGTGCGAATATCAACCATCTTGTAATTCCTCGACGACCATCCGCTGGGCTTGTGGCCGTCAATGCCCTCGGAATGAGTACGTTTCCATGCAAAAGTCTGTTGACCGAATGACCACTGATATTCGGGACTGAAGGTGCCATGCCGCTCAAACGGTGCCCATTTGAGTCCTGTTTTGCTGGGGTCCCCTAGAGCGATTTTGTCTCCTGACCATTTACCAAAGTCGCAGACCGCGACGGTTGGGCTTTTTTTATCGAAGCCGGCGTGAAGGGCTACGTCGGGTCTGCTGGACGGCCAGGAAGAATTTTTGATATAAAACAGATGCTTTCCATTCTCGGTGCTGATGTTTGAGTTGGAATGGATAAATTGACGAACTTGGTTTTTTTCGTCCATGATGTTCAAAAGTATCTGTGAGTGCATGTACGGTTAGATACTATCTCAAATGAAATGGAATCAATTGAGTATTTATCACCAACAGCATCTTTGACAAAACGCGATGACGTCTGGTGATAGGTGTTGTTCGTATAGCCCCATTCTTTAAGGCAGATCGGCACTATCATCGCGCTGCATCGCCTCCGGCCCCCACTGAGGCTGAGATGCTTAGGGCACAGTGGTTGGCGGTTGATGAAAATCATGAGCGATTTAAGAGGATGCAACCATCGATTGGCTGTATAGTTATAGTAGACAACTTCTGGAACTGAATGATATTCGTTGGCCCTGACTCTTGTATCTTCTCTAAGCCCTAACCCTGAGTTAGTTGCCGCGTGTTGTGAGACATTACTCAAGTTACTCGACGTGTTTATTTTCACTTGCAAATTCTTTTCGATGCAATAAAATTCCTTTCTTCTCTGGTGCTACTCTAATGTTTGCCCTGTCGCAGCGGGTTGTTATGCAGTGTAACTTCCTATCGTCTAGTTCTCATGCGTATGTTCACTTAGGTATCAAATGCCGAGGTGTAGAAACTAATAGGAAGTTCTCATGAAGAGGATGAACGAGATTGAATAGAAACTAGTGGTTTAAGCTGTCCTATACAAACTCGCTTGGGAACTGTATGAAAAGTCAGATAAGGAAATCGCATTGATACAGCCTCAGGCAGCAATAGCCCTAGCCCTAAATACCTTGCTTCTCATCTATGTAGTTTGTGATTTCGTCCTTGTGTGACAATTGGCTTGCACGTCAAATGATATTTAGTGACAAGATACAGCTCCTCCTCTGGCGGTGGTTCACCATACCAGTCCAACACCAACTTACCCCCGGATCTGATAATCCCATCATACCTCCACCACGTTCTATCCTCCCACACATCCTCAACAGGCAAAACACTCTCTGCCATCATCTAATCTCGTACACCATCCACCCTTCTCCAAACCCGAAAGATATTCTCGCGAGCAACTTTTGCCAGTTGCTCTTCTGTCGCACCGCGATCGAGGATCGCTTTCAAGAGATGCGGGTAAAATTTAACATTTTCAAGACTAGGAATGGCAGAAGCTATTCCATCAAAACCCGATCCAAGCCCGACATGGTCCCAGTCGATGATGGGCAAGCACCAGGTCCATTGTTACGTCTTGTAGCTACATTCTCTGGTACGAATGTCATCATCACGATTCCGCCGTTAGATGGACCATGTCTAATATATCGTCGGGTACGTTTCGGGGGCAGTCAAAGGCAGATTTCACCTAGGAATGGGAGAACATGACAGGCGCGCGGGACAATTGTAGGACTTGTCTTGCACAGTCTTCGGAGACGTGCGAACAGTCTATTATCATGCCTGACGGGTTGTAAGTATGATTATGACAGTACTTCGTGACGAATGCAGACTCACGTAGTCTATTCATTTCGATGATTGCCGACTTTCCGAGTTTGGATCATCATCCATGGACAGAGCCGATCTTGGACGTGGAACTGTCCGCAAAAACATTATTCCACACATGGATAAGAGTGCACTATGCGCAAGGTTAGCCACTTTCTTTTTGAAGTGACTTACACATCGTACACCTAAGCGGTAAAAGGTGCGAATAATCCCAATACTGTTTCCAGTCATATAGTCACACACTGGAGTGCGGCACTTTTGACCAGAGCTAGCTACAGCGAGCATATCAATTCCACTACTATATGAATACAAAAATATAATTATGTGTATATCCTTGTTTCTTGATTACTGTGTGTGTATGTGTGGTTATGACTACGTGTGCTCTGGCGGACGTCAGCAGGGCTGGGTTGACTATTCCCTTCGGTCGTTTCAGGGTATGGTAGCCTCTAGATAGACACACAGAATACAATAAATATACGTTGGACTCGGGTTCTCATTTATTCACTGAATATGAATTCATGGATAAAGTACGGCACGGTTCGATTGGCAAATACGGAATACGGAATACGGAATACGGAATACGATATACGATATACGATATACGATATACGTGTTACAGGAACCCTAAGCTCGCACTTGACTTCCCCTTCCCAAATGGGATATTAGTGGCTCAGTGTTAGTTTGTTAAGTAGGTATAAGAATTTGAAATTTCCACCTTTTAGGTCTTGTTGAAATCAATTCCTCTACCTCAAACCATCACAAAACCTGTCTTCGCAAGGAAAATGGCAAACCAGGCAGCCATACTCGCCCAGACTCATGGCCCTCTAGTCATCAAGAACGTCCCATTCCCACGATGTAAACCAACAGAAGTTTGGGTCAAAGTTAGAGCCGTTGCCACAAATGCTGCTGGCTGGAAAGTCTACGAAGGGCATTTTCCCCAGGTCTTGCCTACTTTACTTGGTGGCGACGTTGCTGGGGAAATCTCAGAGATCGGTGAAAGTGTCACTGCGTTGAACGTTGGTGATAGGGTATGTTGTTCCCTTACTATCTCATATAAAACTACTCCTAACTGTTCGACGACAGGTTGCTGGCTATACCCAGCAGCAATTGGTTGGAATGCAATCCATGATGGCTACAGGCTCTGTTGCCTCTGATGTCCGCCACGGTGGTTACCAGATGTTCGTCCCTCTGCTACCACGTATGGTATTTAAAATTCCAGAGTCGGTTCCGGACGAGATCGCGACGACTTTTGGCTGCTCCTTCTCCACTGCTGCCGCAGGAGTTTTCAAAAGCCTTGGCCTCCCTTTCCCAATTCCGAAAGAGGCACCAGCAGAGAAGGTCCTTGTATGGGCTGCGGCAAGTGCAGTTGGTGCCTTTGCTGTCCAGCTCTTGAAAGCCTCCCATATGGAAGTGATTGCGATATGCAGTGCAAGAACTTTGACTACGTTAGGAACTTGGGTGCGAGCCACGTAATTGACTACCACGGTGGTGATGTGGCTACCCAACTAAGAGAACAGGGTCTTCGGGTTAGAAAAGCTTTTGATTCAGTTTCCTCGCTGGAGACGTGTAAGTCTTGCTTGGATATTGTCGGCGAGGGCAGATTAGTGGCAGACGTACAATTCCTTGAGGCTTTGAGACGCCCGGGCATTGAAATGGAACATACAGATGTCATTGACATCCTGGAGAAGGGGTAAGTTTTTCCTGCAGGAAGGAAGGGATTAGCACTGATACTATGATTAACAGGAAAACCCCCTACTCTCATCTCTGGTCAATGATTGGATTCCGAAATGCTTAGTTGCAAGGACTGAAGAGAGTCCAATCCAAGATTTATCCTGGTAGTTTGAACGACATAGACCAGGCCATCAAAGATCACCGAGATGGGAAGATCACGGGGAAAGCGGTGATAACCGGCATTCAAAAGCAAGGTTGACATGGCAATCTTCATCAAATCACGCTTCTTTTTCCTTTTCTTTTCCTTTTTGACTATCTACTCGTATCTAGTTGCAAGTCGCTATCTCGGCGACAATTTTGACGTCCGGTTGTCCAGCAAGTCACGCCGTTGTCCATTGAATTATAGAAGGAATACTTTGGACTTAGTGCTAGACATTCATTAAGCTTGAGAAAACCCTGGTAAAAGCTACCATGTTTTCACAAACATCAGAAACGTCCGAATAGTCGGCCTCAAGTAGCAAAAAATTATGCTTTTTGACGCATCTGGGTAGAAATATCTTTCTGACAGAGCATGATTGTACCTTGATCGATAACCGGGAACATGTTATACCATTACAAA
Source organism: Talaromyces liani (assembly GCA_022814505.1). Classification (NCBI taxonomy): domain Eukaryota; kingdom Fungi; phylum Ascomycota; class Eurotiomycetes; order Eurotiales; family Trichocomaceae; genus Talaromyces; species Talaromyces liani. The sequence goes on from JAKLNL010000034.1 coordinate 317,345, forward strand.
GCCAATTCAACTGAAACCACAGGCAAATTACTTGATTCAACGTGCGGCTACGAAAAGCAAGGTGGGATGTTAAATTCAACGAGTAGTCAATAGTTAGATGGATACAACCTAGACTTTGAGGATATGGTAGAGCAATATGTACTTGACTGTCGATATTGATCGAAGGGCAGTTTCAAATATCAACTGCCCTGAGATCATATGGTATCGTGAGATGTTGGTAGTCCAACCTCCAGTCGTGGCCACTCTACGAAATTGTCCCAATAAGGTCCGAGCACTTCAATTGCCTCTTGGACGATTCGCTTTTCCGCATCCTTTGGCCCACCACAGGCCATCAAGATTGTGAATAAGCGCACCAAAGGAGGCAAAGAGTACGAGGGCCGGTGGTTGCCTTTGATTCAGGCGAAGGAGGTACATGCTAGGAATAACATGAAGCCACTTGAATGGACCGCTCCAACAACTCGTATCGGTCCGATGTGCAAGAGCACGTCGTAATTCGAGTAGTGTTTGATCATACACTGTTTCATCGCTTCCTCCAACCCATATTTGCCGGAGATTCTGGAGGGCCGTCTCTGTTGAACTTGATTCAAAGACGGGATCTACGAATTCCCAGTTTCCGACAAAGAAAAGTGGCCTCAGGGGGCCAGTCTGGACACATTCGAAAGTGGACTTTAGGACCGTGCCAATACCACGAGCCACAAAAACCCAATTAACGGACAGAAAGGGAAGTTTTCTACTACTCGCGGTGGATACTCCGTCGCCAGTAGTAGTACTGGAGGTCTTGAAAACGTAAATAGTGTTCATGATTGCCATGGCAAACACAGCGTGACAGTTATGCTGGTTGATAGACGTTATCGCTGCTCTAAACCCACCAATGGCCTTGTCATAATGGCTAGCGGCGACCAACGTAAGTTCTGCTTGCCGTTTTATTTCCAGTGAGGCTCGGTGCAGCGCAGCTAGAGAGAGAAGAACGAACGGATGCTCTACAGCTATCTGCGGGACAGTTTCTTGCCAGACATGGTCTACCGAAGCATTCTTGAAGATTTCTGGGCTTGTTTGAGAGTCCAGTGATGCAAAAGCGCCATATCCATCACGTCAAATAACATTGGTCGGGTTTGTAATAGATTCGTAATAGGCATTTGCGATTTACATGAGAGCATAGTGCGCGTCTGACTCTCCGGATTCTCCGGACGTTGTCCAAGACACGGAGGAGATACATTGACGCTATCGACAGAAGCCGCCGCGTAGATGCAAGCCACCCTGCGTCGCTGACAATGGGTGCATGGTGACTTATCCTCACTGCACTAGAGCCACGGTTAGCACACCAACCTGGGTCAAGATCCCAAGCGATCCTGTTTTTGTGGGATATACCGGCTTACCTTGATCCGTAGTCGTTTGCATTCACCGCACCCCAAGCGTGATTTTCGATGTGTTCGACGCATGGCTTTCATGAGGCTAGAGACCAGATGTGTGTTCAATAAACCTGAAGGTAATTTACGACGGCCGAGGGAACGTACATGTTGGGATGTAAGGCGAAACTTCTCGAGGAGATACGGATTACGGGATACGGCTTAAACCAGCCAATAATAACCAAGTCAATAAGGTGGCCACCAATCATTCAGAGGACGAAAGCTCATCTGTTCACCTTTACTCATCTCATCCTTTCCTACCGAGAACGTAGCGCACCTCTTCCAAAACTTGTTATAACCAAGGTCCGTGTTACTTAAAAATGCTCTCGATCGAAGACTCCGACCATAACGGCGTTGTATCTCTGGGAAGGTAGCCGTATTCAAGACCTTTGCCGCAGCTATCGCACAAAGTATTCAGCGAAGCGTGGGTCGACTTACCAGTTTGTCAAGATTAGCATCATATACAAGAGATACGCCTATGATCAAAAATGAAGCTATCCAGACCCGCCTTCGCCACATTGATATTCACAATCACCGGCTCCGTGAGAAGGTGCAGAACAAGGAAATCAACGTCCGCTTGGTCGACACCGATGCCATACCAGCTAATGCCTCATAAAGCTTCTCCTGAGAAGCACGCAAACTTCGTGAAGTAGCTTGGACTTGTTGATACCTCAAGTCGAATTCCCCATGAGAATCATTAACCTAATTTTCCTCTACCATCCTTTTTGCGGGCCTCGCATTTGACTCCTGTCTTCCCTATTCTTTTTGCTACACTAAGATTTTCTATACAGACTGTCAAATGATGTTTTCTTTTACTTCATTCTCATTCTCGTGGCACATGCGCTGAAGGATTGCTTTACGGCTATCCCGGATATGGTGGCATAAACCCACTCTCTTGCTCTCATTGGATATCAACCGGTCCTCGTTATAAGGATTTGCCAGGATTCCCCTCTTCTAGATTACCTGGGTAGTCTTGCGATGATACCATCCTAAATATTAACTACACACAGAATACAATAGTAATACGCGTCCCACTCGGATTGTCGGTTACCGGTAGGTATAGGTAGGGCTAACTATTCTTTGCCCTATTCATTGGCTCCGTTCCATCTTCGCCTTGTATTGTGCCCACACGACCATGAGATCTTGTCAGCAATGTCGAGATGCTAAACGCAAGTGTATTCCTGGCAAGGACAGTGATTCTGTGTCATGCTGTAGTCGCTGTCTCCGCCATGATCTTGCTTGTTCACACTCCCAGACCCAGCAACTAGTTCGGACGCGGCTTGAAGCCCGTCAACCCTCGAAAGAATCGCACACTCAAACCAAGACGATAGATGATTTTCTTGCCGATGATGGATCCATTCATCTGCTAGTTTACGAGTATCTGGCCAAAATTCACGGTCGCCCTCATAGCATTTTCCATGCAGCCACCCTATGGAAAGACATTCGTGAACGGCGAGTCAGCAAGGCTTTGATCTTAGCTATCTGTGCAATGGGCGCTCACGTTTCAACGCAACCAACGTTACGATCACTCGAACCTCTGCTTACCACAGAGTCTAAACGCCTACTTCAGATCGATCTTGAGCGCGTATGCCTGGAAAATATTCAAACCTGCATTCTCGTGGCAAATCTATGTGTGGCACACGAGAACCCCTCGTCAGAGTTTCTCTTCTTCCGTAAGCTTTCCCCCTTCGTTTCATGCATGGATGGGTGTGTTACGAGCCGTACAGATGCTCATGTTGGACGAGACAATAGGAACAGCAATTGCCATGATGCAATTGATAGAGCCACGTACGGGACAAGAGAACGACAACGAAGTCTCGCATGAGCTCAGAACCCGAATCTGGTGGGCGCTTTTTGCAGCGGACAATTGGTGCTCTTCGAGCTTGGGGTTCCCTCGTCAGATGAAGGACTGGCCTCGACCTGCCCGGTTGCCCATGGAGGAGCGCCTCTTTGCCGACATGGATCCAGACGAGCCGTTAATGGGCCCGAACGAGCCATGCAAGAGTCCTGGTCTATGGGCGCACATGGCCACGCTCCTTGAGGTGTTTAGTCCAATACAAGAACTAAACTGGCGCGCCGCCAACAGCAAGGGGTTGCATCCGGATCAAATTGAGGAGGACACATACCAGCTCGCTCAACTTCTGGATAACTGGGAGATGAGCCTCCCACCTGATGTCCAATTGACGGAGTCGAGCCTCATAGAGCATAGTAAGCAAGGCACCGGGGGCATCTTTATGGGCCTTCATCTTGGCTTTCACTACTACGCCACCTTACTCTTTTACCAGTATCTCGATAAACGGTCAACGATGACTATGCGTGCCCAGCAATTTGCAATGAGATGTAAACATCATGCTCTCAGTTATAGCACCTGGCTCGCCCGTGGGAGGCGACAACCCGGATGCGAGGCCGTGTATCCAACCATCGCCCACATGGCGATCGTCTCCTCTTCCGTTCTTTTACATACTCTCTTATTTGGGGAAGAAAATGAACTTGTGCAGTCACGCCAGTGCCTCGAAGCGAATTTTCAGGCACTGCTTGAGTTGGAAGAGTACTGGCCCATTGTCAAAACCATGGTGAAACTTCCCTTTCCTCGAAAAGTCCTTTTCTTCTTTGGCTGACAACCTGTCCAAGATTAACCGATTGATGGAATTCCAGAACAACTGTCTGCTCCTATCTCACCACCAACACACCCATCGTCTCGATCGTTGGATGTTGCGATTTCTCTTTGAGTATGCACTACCACTCAAGGACAAGGCTATTGGGTCACACACGGCTCTGGAAATGGAAATAATCTCTACGCAGGCAAATATCTTCTCTCGAAAAGGTCGACTACCCGCATTCGGTGCTAGCTAGGGTGTTCTACGCACAAAGACGATGCTATGTCCAGATATGGGCGCATTTAATGCCAATTCAGTGGAATTCCTTGATCGATCAAGATAATTCTACTAGATGCTCGAGATTTGATACTATCTAACAAGTTTCCATTCTACTCAAGGGAGGCCAAGTCCAAGCCTAATCATGGCTAAGCTAAGCTATTTGAACACGTGGATGAGAAGCCTTTAGGTTATTTCGGTTTGTGATGCGTTATCAATAGACTAAGCTCTCCATCGTGTGTCTACAACATGCCTAAAATGCGAGCTGACTCGTTCCAAATGCACCAAAAAGTCAGTCGCATACAACCTGTAATTCGGCTTACTTAGACGACCAAGATTACAATCTCGTAAGGCTTACTGAAGCTCACGGAGAAGCTACCAGAAGATCCGGACAGGGTGGCGGTAGTGATGGTACTGCTTTCGCCTCCCAAGGACGGCAAATTGTTGACACTTGTGGAATTTGGGGCAGTCAAAGTGATTAGAGTAGCAGTCGTCTTGGACGATCCCTCGATATTTACCTGCACAGCGTTGGACGAACCGGTCATCCCATTATAATTGACGAGCTTAAGGATAGTGGAAGAACTGTTGGCCGTTGCAGACCAGTATACGGGACCGAATCCTCCATTCGCGGCGGTGACTGGTAGAGTCTTTGTGCCCATATTGTCCGCGAAAAGCTTTTGAACATAGTAGCTGATGCTGTAGAGGATCTCATTCGCGGTGTGCTTTATAACAGCCACGGTGTCGGGCGCTTCGTTGTAGCCCTTGATCAAGGCACCGTAGGCAGAACCGACAATGACATCTGAGTTCCTTTCGCAGCCTAAGAGGAAAATAGCCTCTGCACAGGACATGCCCAGAGTCTGGGCCCCAACTTGACCTACTTTGTTAGAGCCGGTGTTGGTTGCTGCGTACTCGTTGACAAAGACGGGGTATTTGCGGCTCGCTTGGTCGAATGTGTTGAAAAGAGAGACAAAATATTCCTCATTGCCGTAGATATGGAGGTCCAGTGAGCTGCCGTTGGATGTGACTGGGTTAGGGTTGATTGTTGACACGAGATGGATGGATGGATACACTGCGTGGATGGCGTTGTAGAAGGCCATGAATCGATAGGAATAGTAGGAGCTCGTTCCTCCATTGAGGTAGTCTTCATTGCCAATTTCAATCCAGTTGATTGTGAATGGTGATGGAAATCCTAAAGCAGCTCTTTGGGCACCGTAGGTAGTCGATTTATCTCCCTGGTCCTGTCAGCAAGTGCTTCACATATCGAGATTCAGTTGTGCATTGAGGGTACAGGTGGGTCAGCTTACTAGAAGAAATTCCAACTCGTTCATGACAGAATCCACATGTGGCTGTAAGTTGGCATCAGAAATAATCTCACCATCCAGGTACAGTCCAGCCCAGATGCCTAGAATGACTTCGAGCCCCAGATCTTGCGACATCTGCATCATTTCCAGCAGACCAAATCCGTCGGTATTAATATCACCCCAGGTACCCGGTCGGCCCGGTCGATCCACGAGGGAGCCGATGGTTTCGCTCCATTTCCATTCGTAAGGGGACATGTTGCCCTCCATGTTATTTCCACCAGGCAGTCTGATATATTTGACGTTCATGTTTTGCAGCGCGTGAGCCAGGTCTTCCCGGACGCCATTGTAACGGTTATCGAATGTCTGTTTAAACAAGCTCAGAATGTTGAAATAAACGCTCTGGCCAGCGAGCTTTGACCCATCAAACGTGAAATAAAACGTGTTGTTAGTATCCGAGCCAGTCATGCTCGGCTGGAATGTTGTAGAGTAGGTCTGCACCCATCCCTCAGATGAAGTCTGATCGACACTCATGCTCGACGATCCGAGGATTTGATCTGTGGTATTGCTATGGAAATAGCAGTCGACGGTGCCATTGTAATTGCCTCGCATGTAGAAACTAGCGACATATCGCTTTGCAGCATCCACATTGAAACCCCAGAAGCCTTCATTGTAAAACCCAACGGTTCCAGTGGTTCCCACAGGTACGTCCATCCGCATCTGGTATGGCAAGCTAGGGGAAAGAGCAGGGGAAGATGTGTCGATGGCTATTGACACGCCTCCAACAGGATGCCAATAATCCGTGTTGCGCGCCAGGCTGGCAGCCCCATTGGACGAGGATCCTTGAAAGGCTCGGTTCCGGAGCATCTCCCCATAGAGACCTCCATCGCCAGAGTGATAGATATCCTGTTATACATCAGTTTACACTCCATATTTGACCACAAGTGGGAGGAGAATCCCTAACTTACCTCGTACAAAAGCCCGTACAGGAGGGAACTGGACTGATTACCACCAGATGAGGCAACGTCAAGCATCAATGCCGCTACGCTGGCAGTAAAATAGAAAATAAAAGTGAGGATCATGATCCCAAGGTTCTAGGACAGATTTTCTTTAAGTCAATATAACTGCTTTTGGCGTATTCTAGTGCGCTCAAGACACGAATTCTACAAACGGTCCTTTATATGTGCCACACGACGTGCTTCGCCCGCATCTCAAATATCGTCGGGAGGCCTGAGGATTCCTGAAAATGAGGCAGTGCTTCGTTTGGAATGAGATGCACCCCTGTAACTGTGAGATTCGGTGAGAGTTACACCGAAGAGGCAGACATTGCGCCCACTACTCCACAATTGGGCCCAGTTTCTGGGGGTGTTTACGAGCTGGTATGTCCGAAAAGAGACTCAATTTAACCGAATTCTAGCAAACCTAAGCTGCAATTCACCAAGTGGACTGGGTGGTACTCCCTACTACAAGATCTTACAGCAATTTTGCCTAGGTAGGATATTCAATCAACCTGATGGGTTCGGGGCTATGAGAATGCAATTTTCTCGAAAACTGATTCTAAGTGAAGGGAATGATCTCAATATATCCATATTCTAGTACTAATCTAATCTATATGCTTGCCCGGGTTTGTTATGAATGGAGCAGTCGCTTGAGGTGGCCATGACCAAGGAAAGAAAGGAATCTCCCAGTGATGCTTTCCAGATCCCACGGTCTCTTCCAATTTACTGAATCCATCCTCGTCAGTCTGGACTTTGACTACAGCTTGGCAGTTTGGTGGGACAATCAGATCCAAGCAGAGAGTCACTGCTCCATCCCGATCTCCGTCACAAAGCAGTTTCCAATGACAGCTCCAGTGGCCGTAGACACTCTCGTATGACACTGCTGCGTACGTTAAAGAGCCCCCTGGTTGTGGAGAAACCAATGCAGTCTTCCAACCAGCTTCCAGTGGCCGCAAACCACCCACAGTCTCGTGGAGCCAGTTGACGACGGAACCCAAGGCATAATGATTGAAAGAAGTCATTTGGCCGGGGTTGATAGACCCGTTTGGTAGCATGCTGTCCCACCGTTCCCAGACAGTGGTGGCGCCCATGGTGATAGGGTATAACCACGACGGGCAGCGGTCTTCGAGGAGCATTCGGTATGCTAGAGAGAGATTATCAGTTTCTGTGAGAGCCTTCAAAACCACAGGCGTACCGGCGAACCCGGTTGATACGCGGAACTTGGCCATGCGTACGCGTGCGGAAAGCTGACGCCTAGCTACGTCCAGCTGGATCTGGGTGGACAAAAGTCCAAAGACGATGGCCAGGGAGTATGCGGTCTGGGAATCTCCAACTATGAGGCCAGATGAAGTTATGTACTTGTCTTGAAAGAGTGCACGGAGGCGCTGAGCTTTGCAGCTGTAATGTGTACTCTCCATCTCCCTCTCAAGGACCAAGGCAATCTTAGCCATGAGAGATGTGACATATACGAGATATGCGTCTGCCACTAGTGTACCGTTTGTTCGGCAATCACCAGGCTCGTCGGGCGGTGCCTGGGGATCGAGCCAGTCACCTAGTTGCCATATCTCCGGATCCCACAGTCCATCTTTGCCTCGACGAACTCCCTGGTCCAGCCACGAGGTCATACTTGGGTACTGACGATGTATGATGTCGCGATCGCCAGATGACAGATATAATACCCACGGAAGTATAATCACCACATCCCCCCATAGGGCCTGGGGAATGGATGGCCACACATGGTCCAGAATATTAGGGACCACGAGTGGAGGGACACCTTTGTGATCTGATTGTTCGTAGGCGACATCTTCCATCCATTCCGAAAGCATGCCAATCGCATCATACAGGAACGTTGCAGAAGGACCGAAAACCTGAATGTCTCCCGTCCAGCCTAAACGTTCGTCCCGTTGGGGGCAATCTGTAGGGATGGACAAAAAGTTCCCTCGCATACTCCAACAAGCATTCTGATGCAACTGATTGACGGCCATGTTTGAACACTCAAATTGTCCAGTCCTCTTGAAATCAGTGTGGATCACTAGTGCCTGTATGTTGCTCCTCCAGGACTTCTCCATCCGAGGGTCCCATCCATCGACCTGTACGAATCGAAAACCGTGGAAGGTGAATTTCGGCGACCAATCTGTCAATGGCTGACTCGATGAGATGACCGTATCGACGCATCTTGCGCCGCGAAGGGGTCGCGTTCCCAATTCCCCGTCGTCTTCGGTGACCTCAGCGTGGATGAAGCTCACGGTTGAGTTCAAGGGGAGCGTCATTGACCGTACGAGAAGTTTTCCAACCAAATTCTGACCAAAATCGAGAATAATCCGGCCAGAGGGTGTGGTGAATATTTTCTGGGGTGCCAACATCTCCGTGACTCGTGCTGGAGGAGCGTTCGGGGTGTATAATCTTGCACGAGGGAAGTCCAGAACTGAGACTGTCTCCCAGTCGTTGTCAACATGACTAGGACCAAGCTGGCCCCAGTCGCCGCGTTCGGCTCGAGCATCGTACGTTTCGCCGTTGTAAATTTCACTGCTCACAATGGAACTCGGATGGTACTTCCAGCTCATGTCCGATGCAACGTTAAATCGTCCACCTGCTAGCCCATCGATCTCCAACTGGGCCATGACAGCGAGCCGATCTCCATAGATATGCCGTTTGCCACCATCAAACCCCAGACGACCCGCATACCAGCCCTCAGCGACCTCGACACTCAGCACGTTACTGCCTTTGGTAGTGATTAATGAATTCACATCAAACACTTGATATGCAAGCCGATGGCGGTAGCTTGTCCACCCGGGCGACATTTCATGATCCCCAACCCTGCAACCATTGAGGTATGCCCGATAGACACCAAAAGCCGTGACGTACAGCCGTGCTCGCTGGACGGTGCCAAACGTGGCCGGCAGTTCAAATGCCTTTCGGAAGAGCAAAGGCCTCAATGGCTCATCTTTGTGGCTCAATGGAATTGATGGGCTGGAGATAGGCACTGCAATCCAGTCTTGAGAACTAAGAAGGCTGCATTCAACCGTTGCCCATGATGACCAGGCAGACCAATCTGAGTGTGCCTGCCTAGTTTTTCTATCCATCCAGCTACCACACACTCGAACTCGCACCTGGGCTTGTTCTCGAGATTGTAAGGGCGTGCTCGGCCATGGAACTAGAGATGAATCGGGGCTTTGGATAACAAAGTATGCCGGTAGCCCAGTTTCACGACGCACGCAAATTTCATACTGCAATTGCTGCCAGTCGCGGATGGACTCATCGACGGCGGAGAAGGTCCATGAAATTCGAGGCGAAGAGCATTGTACCCCCAGTCCCGAATGGTGTTGCTCAAAGCGCAGTGCAATTATCTCGGCCATTGATGATGGTATGGCTCAGGGGAATATTGCTTTCTTTCTAGGAGAGGAAGAAAGGGGGTCAGAGTTCGAGGGAGACAACAAGGTTGGGAGACCATCTTCTCGGGCCATTCTATTTTGTCTCATGATCATGTCTTACTCTTCTCGCTTAGTATTATACCGAAGATGCGATCCTGTTTCCCTCGTATAACTGATCATATTTCTGTCATCGGGGCTTTGAGGAAGACCGCAACAAACGACCTGCGGAATCTTTTCAACTTGATTGGCGCATTTTCCGCAGGCGTTCTGGAGACCGACGCTTTCCAAATGGGGGAATTTAATGGGTCGTCGGAATAGAGTCGACCACTAGTTATTCCCCCGCGTTCTCTGCTGGTGGAATCTGCCCCGGTCAATGAACCTGATGTGGAGTTGTTTGCTAACGACGTCGTGCTACTCCCCAGTCGCTCGAGCTAAGAAAGAGCCGAGCTCCCCATATTACCTACCATACGGAGATCGATCCGGATCGTTTAAAATGTTGGGAATGTCCTTCAGATATCGTGGGTAGACAACGGTCTTCAGCTTTTCATCTCTTCTCACGATCAAGTCACTTTACCAAAGGAAAGATGGGTTTTCCTCCTAAGGTATATCAGTTTCTGGTGGGCACGTTTGCTGCACTTGGATCATTCCTCTACGGATATGATCTTACTATTGTGGCCGAAGGTAAGCCCGCCAACGCCCCGTCTGATCTATTTGCAGGAACTGACGAATCCGGATTGCTCGCCATTAGTGGTATCCAGTGGCTCATTCCTGAGTTACTTTAACCCAACCACCACTGAGATAGGTCTGGTCGCGTCACTGCTCACAGCCGGCGCTTTTGTCGGCGCCGGGTTAGCATACCCATGCTCAGATTACTTTGGTCGCCGAGCAACCATCTTGACTGGTGGGTTAATCTTCTGCCTAGGTGGTAGTTTGCAGGCAGGTGCCCGGAATTATGGCTACATTTTAGGAGGTCGTTTCATCGCCGGTGTCTCGTGAGCTCCCTTACCAGAAGTTTGTCACCTGCGTATAGGCTTAGTAACTGACAACACGTAGGATCGGTGTTCTCACCATGATCGTTCCAATTTACCAAGCAGAATTGGTTCACCCCAATATTCGAGGCTTGGTGACCGGACTGCAACAATTCATGCTCGGCATCGGTGGTGTCTGTGGAAGTTGGATTAGCTATGGCACCTATGTCAGCTTCGCGGACAATCGCCAATGGCGTATCCCACTGGGCATTCAGATCGTACCGGCTGCTCTTTTGTCTGGTCTGATTTTCCTTTTCCCAGAATCGCCTCGTTGGCTTATTAGCCAAGGCCAGCTGGAGAAAGGTCTACAGACCCTAGCCCGACTCCATGCCAACGGGAACATGTCGGATCCGTGGATCCTCGCCGAGTATGAACAGATTAAAGCGCAGGTGGCCGCAGAGAAGGAACATAGTCAGGTCAAGTTTTATCAGTGGATCACCGATAAGTCAAATTTCCGTCGTCTCCTCCTGGCTTCTGCTATGCAAGCTGCGACGCAAATGACGGGGGTCTCCGCCATCCAATATTACTCGGTCACCATTTTTGTGAGCTTTCATTACAAGCGGATCTTCTGGATTTCAAACCTGCTAACTGTGACTCCCAATCAGAAACAAATTGGTATCGATGGAACCGACACCCTACGCTATCAAGCCATCAACTCAATCATTGGCCTACTTGGCGAATTCCTCCTAATGATAGTCGTTGACAAAATGGGCCGTCGAAAGATCGTGGTGGGTGGCAATCTTGCCATGTGTCTCACATACGTGATCAGCACAATACTTCTCGCCCAGTTCCCTCCCGAGACAAACAACGTTGGCGCCCATTGGGGTTTCATTATCATGACATGGATTTATAATTTCTGCTTTTCCGGCAGTATGGGACCATTGTGTATGATTGACTCTACCTCCCATTCTGGTCATCTGGGACAAAGTTACAGAAATGAATACTAATGCTCACTTAGCTTGGATGATTCCCGCTGAGATTTTTGATATGGCAACCCGAGCCAAAGGTGTGGCAATAGGCTGCATGATGTCGTTTGCCTTCAAGTAAGCTTACGTTCGTCATCCTATGGGAAGATCACATAAAGATAACCATCAACTCTATCCTCTAGCACAATGATTGGTCAAGTGACGCCCATAGGAATGGCGAACTCCGGGTGGAGGTTCTACATCCTGTTCGTGGTAAGTGACCAGCAAATTGCCTCCTTGTCCCAAATAATATCAAAGCTGACATCTTCTTTTCAGGTGTGCAATTTCGCTAATGCCATCTTCTTCTGGGCCATGCTCCCGGAGACGAAACAGTTGCCCCTGGAGGAGATGAAGAAACTCTTCACCGAGAGTCCCTGGTTCATTGGCAACTCCACCAGAAGCCAGGATCAGGTCACAGAGACCAGTATTCTAGCGGAACGGATTAAACATGAGGGATTGGAAGACAAGAATGGAATGACTGAGCAAATGGAGTTAACCGCTTGAACGGCAGAGAGCGGGAGCAAGGTGTTTGATGTGATGCTCAAAATTTCCGAGCGCTGCTGATTCTACTCCGATCATGGTAGACATTTGAAATCTGGCAAAAAACTCATTAACTGTCGGATTATCGATGCCACGATACGGCACTCCTGCACCCGGGGTGCAGGAGCAACGCGTACGTACGGGCCGGGGTT